>JAUPFV010000005.1:2360232-2960232 GCA_036936605.1 Limnanthes douglasii subsp. nivea | reverse complement strand
ATTGGTTTATGTTGACTATCAATTTTCGATAAAGTTATTATTGGCTTGGGTTGACTATCAATTTTCGATAAAAGTTAGTTCATCGAATAAATTTGTGGGATGCATTACTTTTATCCAAAATGGATAGTCGGTTAGATATTTTAATGTAATTGGATCGACCAAATCGACAAATTTTATCATGATATATTATCGAATAAATCAGTAGAATGCGGAGTGACGCTTTATAGAGTATATCATGATTAACAGGGTTCAAAGGGCGGAACCTCTAGTTGGGGTCGAACTGGTTTAATTTCCGTTATGTGACCTAACTACCTCACCTACCATAACCGTCAAACTCCATGCATGGATCGAAATACATATATGTTGGGTTCTATTGTAAAATAGTCTGAATATTTCTCCAGTTGGATAACGCATCTTTAATTATATCCCGTTAAAATTTTTGGAGAACCCCAAATATATTTTGATTAGAAATGATTTACAAGACTTCAAAAATTTATTCAAAAATCGAACACGGTCACTTACCTAATCAACATACTAAGAAATGGATAGTGAATCCGTACTTATATTCGAAGCATAAATATAGGTCTTAATTATACTTGAATTACCAGAGAATGACTTCTATTACTTTTGGACCGACCTGAATCCATATCTACGTTAAAAACTATTTACTGACTAATGTTTTCACGAGTTACCCTCTTATTAGGATCTTGGCAGATAACCAGTTCAGTGGATCCATACCTTCCTCCATATCAAAGAACACCAACTTAAAACTAGAGTAAGTCCAAAAACACTCAGTTCGATTCAATTTTGTTTTTTTCAATGTTTTGTCGAACCATGATGCTTATGTTTCTTCCAACTAAAAGTGTATCAGGCAATCCTGACTTGTGTGTTTCGGGCAAGTCCTGTAAACAACTTGACACAAGCACCGGCAGTGACGGATCTAATACTATTAAAAAGGATAACAATCGACGTGTTATTCTCGCATCTGTAATACCGATATTCGTTCTTGTTTGGATCGTTGTCATAATTTTTGTCGTCTTACACCAGAAAAGAAAAGCAGCATTGGTGCTAAATTATCAAAGTAAGTACCAACGTCGAGACGTTAATTTATGTTATACCTATTTGAATCAAATGCGAATGGAAGGACTTGAGCTATAGTTTAGGAACTTATGTTTTTTGTCAGGACAAAATTTCCAAAACGGCGGAAGGACACGACAAGAAACAGGCGGTTCTACGGAGATGAATGAAAATGTTACTAATTCGACAGATCAAAATCAATAAGGCTGGGAATAGGAATGAGCTTACAACTTCTTAAGTTTTAGACTTTCTCTCTTCTAGTTTTTTTGTGCGAAATGTAATATAATGTAATCTTGGTTGATTTCAATTCAAGGATTGAATAGAATATTTTTAACAAAATATTTAACCAAGATTCTTAGTTGTTCTCAAGGATCTATATTAGCTTGAATTTAGTTATTTACACTAGTTCATTCTATTTAATATTGAAATTGTTTAATTGAATTCATGATTACAAACTTGTTTCATGTCAAAATTTAATCTCTAATATGATGATCCACTACCATTTTGTAAGAATTTTAAACTCTTCGAAAATAGCTTTTAAAATCTGAAGAGTTATATGATTTGTCGGTAGATGAAGAGTTGGAAGTGGAAGTTCATGAAGAACAAACTCCGGCCTTGATGGTCCTTGCTCATCCATTAACTGAATTCGAGCGATTAGCTCAACAGTTTTGGGAAGAATAGGCTAACAGTTTACGATTGTTGCAAGAATGATTGGTCGTCGAGAGTCCTAGATTCAATTCTGCCATTTATGCATAGATGAAAAGGAAGGAGATGGTGAAAGTCCTGAAATGTTGAAAGACATTCTGCTAAACGTCATTCACATGACGGAATTGGCTTTCAACACATTTGATAAAGATGACATAATTTTTTTAGACCATAGGTCCTCTAGTCAAAGCAGGAAACGATGATAGTTTTGCCAAAACAGAAGAATAAACTAAACCGAATTTATGGCGTGACCAAATGAAGGAAATAACTGAGCAGCTTTGCCAGCGTCATGACAAACAGATAGAGGAACATGCAATTCTCCCAGTAGTATAAACTAAAGCTTTTCCATCAGCATATCATGACACTTTGGCAACTTACGAACAAGGTCCTCCCAATGTTGGAATGTTACTGGGACATCTTCTGTATCAGACATGATTGCAGTTTCCTAGGCAGCACCAGATATTTCAGTCGACTCTGACGAGAAAACATTGGGTTCTACCTAACGAACAGTATATCTCATTTTCTCAGTTCTGGAATTTGGAGAATAAAATTTGCAAAACATAAAGGCTTTGATAACGATGAAGAGTCTTATCCCAATTGGAATTCAGGCTACACACATGCCCCGACAGAATACAACCTAACCTAGTCGAACTTCCAGGGGTAGTACAAAGCATAACGAAACCAGTATTTTTAAAATTCTCAATCCATTATGCCAAACAACAATGCGAACCCATCGTCTAAAAAAATGACGACGAATTGGATAGCAGCAAACATAATCTTTCCTGAACTATAGCTTATCCGTGGGAAATGAATATTTTCCTGATGAAGAGTCCACACTAGCTTCAGAAATTATGTACACACTCCCACCGTCGTTATTCAACAATTATAAGATGCATAAGTGCTACAGAAAATATGACTCAGAGCATCGTACTTAGCAATTCAAAGTGAAATATTGTAATATGAAGCTAATAATAAAATCAATTGTACACAATTCTCTATGATGCTCAGAGGAGCATCATACAGTGGTTTAAGAGTCTTTTAAAAGGTTACGTCAAGAATTATAACATACTCTGGAGGGATTTTATAAACAATTTTTTAGATTCATAATTGATTAACGGAAATGGGAGTACATAAATGACTTAAACAAAGGCTCTACTAATCTTAAAAACATGCATACATTGGTTAATAGAAATCAAAAGAGAATTACAAGATTTCCACGATCTAATGGTTGTAGTTGCATACAGGATATTATTTTTAGAAGTTTCTCCTTCCAATCACATGATGAAGAAAAATATTCAAACCATTGGTGACGTTTTTCTCAAGTAAAGTGTTATATCAAAGTATATGAAGTTTCTAGCGTTTAAAAAAATAAAGGTTGGTAAATCTGACAACATTCTCTTCGACTAAAAGAAAAGTAACAATAGCCCAAACTAATACAAACAATAAAACGCATGGGAATAATGGCACAATAAATTTGACGAGACCACAAAACAACGAAACTTTAGATCACAAGAAAAAGTGCAAAAACGACTACGACAATTGTGGTAGCAAGACAACTAGCTACCCTCAAAGAGAACCATTCACAAATAATCATAAAGTTTGGAAGCAATTTATGGAAAGACAAAATATATTTTCAAGTACAACTGAGCGAATCGAATATAAAAAATAAATATCGTAAGTTTTATAGTGATAGTTGTCATTTTAATAGAGACTAATGGGCTTTGGAGGATCAATTCCAAAGTTTAAAAGATTAAGGAAAACTTAGTGAGTCTATTAAAAAGAAAAAAAAAGAACCAAGACAAGTTTCAAGAGAAATTACCATTAAAAAAACTTTGACATCAGCCAAAGAACACAGAGCACTATATACTAAAGCTATCATAATGGTTGAAAAGAATAATATCTGGAATCGGTATGTATGGATGTAGGAGGAGATCTATATTCCAAATTGTTTTTTAGAAAATTAAGAAATAGATATGGAGATAAAATAGAGGTGAAATGTCAAAGACAAACGTCGCCATATTTGTATTAAAATATGTATTAATGTTTTCATTCACAGATCACGACATAAGAGGAGTGGCATCTCAATACAGTGATGCGATACTAATATCAGTAGATTTGGGTGATGTAGAAGACAAAAGTGTGATAATATATAGAATTTGATTGGGAAATACATTGTACAGAGATACTTACAAAAATATTAGAAGATCACTAGTACTGACCCCAACTCAAAGAATATTGATTGGCTTCACGTGATTAAACATAGATGTACTACGGAATTGGAGGTCGTCCTCGACAAGAAAGAATACAAAAATAATTATTTTTGAATGCATATTTATGGTGGTAGATGTACCATCCTCATACATCATATTTAGGTGGTCTTTGCTAAATCAAATGCATGTTGTAGTATTTATGTTTCATCAATGTTTATCGTACCAAATCAGAGAAAATAAAAATAAAAACCTCTAAGAAATGATATGAAATATATCTTACACTCAAAGCATAATAATAAGAAGAATAATGGGTCATTTTGTAAAGGATATATGAAGCTAGAGAAGGGCCCCTCTTATTGAAATCGAGGGAAAATATTGAAGGTGACATGGAAAAACGAAAACCCTTGAAGATTGGCTGAGCTATCCCGATCGATATCAGGTATGAAATTGTTAACCTATTGAAAAATAACTAGGTTATGTTTCCATTTGATATTCAAGATGAGCTAAGTCACAACAGAAGTCATCTAACATCAGATATATATCAATACAAACTTGGGCCTATTGTATAAAAATGGAGATCATACTCCAAACAAATTACAAAACGATCATTGAATAAGGAGAAACACGTGCACTAAATTTATTTTTGTACATTTTTATAAAAGATAATGTCCAAAATTATTAACTATAAAATGCATTTTTTACTTTCTAAAATTATTGGGTAAGCATAAAAGGAGGAAATTATCATTCCACACAAGTGACAAATAGTCAAATTTATTATTCAGCACGTCGATGAAAATAAAGTAGATGATACAAGTTATAGAACATTAAGATACCTTCTTTTAAATTTCATTCACGGGATATAATTTACTTTCAACGCAACTAAAAATAGGACATAGAAAATTAAGACTAGGGGTTCTCTAGCCGGAACAGGAAGCAACAACAGTGTCGTCTGAACTAGAGAGGATAAAAATTGAATTTAAAGTGTGGCTGAATGGAGGAAATAGCTAGGCAACCTTAATAGCCTCATGACAGCCAAAAAGAAGAACATACAGTTCTCCCAGTTTGTAAAACCTGTAAGAATGCCACCACCAGCGTATCATGACACTTCGAAAACTTATTAACAAGCTTCTTCTGATGTTGTAACGCATACGGGATATCCGTTGTATCAGATTAGATTTTAGAAATATCCCACCCGACAACGCATATACTAGAGTGTTCCTAAATAGCATCTAATAAATACAACAAGCCTCGATTTCATATCCAAGAATTCTCCATAGTGAGTAGTAAAAATCAATTTCTCATTCGTGAATTCAATTAGAACAATTTTGGATAACATGAAGGCTTTAGAATGGTGCACCCTCTTATCCAAATTGGAATCAAGGCTACACACAAGCTTTGACAGGATATAACTCAAACCAACTGAACTTCCAAAGGGAGTACCAAGCATAAAAATCCTACTTTCAAAGTTCTAAAGCAGATACACAAAACTACAATGCAAACCTGGCGGTTGAAAAATGACAAGGATCTAGATGCCAACAAGCATAATATATTAAGAGCAATAGTTTATGTAAAATGGATCTATGCATGATGAAGAGTCCTCATTATATTCAGAAATCTTGTAAAGACTCTTATTAACATTGTTCAATAATCATAAAATGGATAAGTACTAAAAACATATGACCTTAAAGATCATATTTAACAATTCAAAACTGAGATATTGGAGTATAGAGCTGATGATAAAATGAAGTGCATGTAATTTCCAATAACGCTCAGAGGAAATATCATACAATGGTTTTACAGTCTTCCTACAGGTTATATCAAGAGTTATAAGATGCACCATAGAGGTTTTGAGAATAATTTTATAAATTCAAAAGTGATCAAAGAAGAGACAGACTAACTAATTGAGTGAAAATAAGAGTTAAACAAAAGTCTTGGATAATACACATATATCTTCGCAGAAACCAAAAGTGAATTACAAGATTGCCAATATTCAATGGTTGTAGCAGTATTTAGTGTATGAGTTTTAGAATGTTTTCTCTCCAATTGCATAATGAAGAAAAAATATCTAAACTTTGGTGACTTGTTGCTAAACTATGACTTTCGACTAGCATACAAGTAACAATGGCCAAAATTAATACTGATGAGTCCGAACTTTGCACTCTCCCCGGACGAGGACAGATCGGTCCAAGGCCTCCGGACCGGACAGATCACACGGACCGGACAGATCACTTTGAGCACAATGACCATAGGACTGTTCGAACTATGACAAAAGTACTAAAAACCTAAACACTTCTTGACTAAGCTACTTGCTCTCCTACTTAGAGCTCATGGGTCTTTGAACATGACCCGGGTCCATTAAACATGACCCGAAAGCCCATAAGGGCCCAAACATCAGGGTATAAATACCCAACCACCTGCATTAACTAGGGGTAATGAGAATTAACTGCTACCAAGCTGCTTAATTATCTCTCTACTCTCTACTCTCTACTCTAAACACTTAACACCCACACACCACCATAAAACACCAACTGAAATTACCAGCCTACCCTCACGCAATTATTATCCTCACCAAATACAAGTAATTAAACACCCAATAATAATGGTGCGACAAATTTGGCCAAACCATGAAATAATTAAACTCAAAGTTATAAGAATATTTTAAAATTTTCTAGGACGGTAACAGTAACAAGAGGACTACATAACCCCCAAGAGGAGAATTCATAGATCTAACATAAAATATGGCACCAATCTATGAAAATAAAAAATATGTCTTCAAGTACAACCGACCAGTGAAGTTTTATGGAGCAAGAGAGCACAAATATAAATAAACATTAAAATTTCGAGAGTGATATTTGTCATTTTACTAGGGATTTTTAGATTTTGCAATTTCAACTCCAAAGTTTAATAGATGAAAAAAATATTAGTGAGTGTGTTATAAAAAAAGATGAACCTAAAAAAGTTTCATGAGAAATTACAATTAAAAAAACTTCAACACCAGCCAAAAACCATAGAGGACTAGATATAAAAGTCATCATAGTGGTTGAAAATGAAGAATATGTCAATTGGGATCCCAACAGGCAGGTGATATATATGGTTTCATGAGAAGATCCATATTCTATAGTTTTGAAAACTATCAAGGAAAGGATATGGAGATTAAGTACGAGTATAATACTAAAGACAAACGTCCCCACATTTGTATCAAAATATGTATATAATATTTTCCTTCACAGATGAAGACTTAATAGTAGTGGTATTTCAACACAGTTATACAACTCTATATTGGTGAAGTTGGTTAAAATATAAGGCAAAAGGGTGATGATAGATACTGGTACCATGGAAAATATAATTTACAAATATACCTATAAAAATATAAGAGAAACACCATTACTAACCCCAATTCAAAGAATCGTGACTGGCTTCACCAGAGAATGCACAGCCGTACTATGGGACCTAACATTGTATATCATCCTCGAGAAGCAAGAGTACAAAAATAATTTCCAATGTCTATTCATTGTGGTAAATTCATTTTCCTCATACAATATCATATGAGGATGAGCTTGGTTGGAGCAAATGTATGTCGTAATATCTATCTTCCACTAATGTTTAAGGTACCAAATAAAAGAAACAAGAACCTTTGGGGAATGTTATATAACATCCCTGAAAATCAAAGCATGACAATTAGAAAAATAAGAGGTCATTTTGGAAAGACTGGATGTCCGTAGGTAAAGCCCCCTACTGGTTCAGCCAGATGAAGATATATAAGATATACAAATATGAAAAGGAAAAACCTTGAAGACCAACCAAGATATCCTAATTTATATCAAGTATAAAATTGTAACTTTTTGAAAAATATATTGGATATGTTTGCATGAAATACACAAGATGAGCCAAGTCCCATCAGAAGTCATATGACACCATTTATGTATCAATAATAACTTATGACCTTTCATGCACAAATGGAGATCATACTCCCAGTACAAACAGAATAGATCATTGAAGAAGTGACATGCGACAAATTAGTTTACGTAATTTTTCATACAAGATCATCTCCAAAAGTATTAGTGTTAATTTGTCACTTTTGCTTCCTAAAATTATTGGGGCAGAAAAATTTAGCTTCATCAAAGATAAAGAGATTCAGGATTTTATCTCTTTAACTCATGAATTAGCATGGGATCTCTTTAAGAATATTAAATGTGACACTAGAAAACTTATGAAACATTGTCTTGAAGTTTCAAGTACGATGTTGTTTCAAATTTCGATTTCCACAATCAGATCATAACTTAACTTTGATTTTACGGTGGATTGATAATATTGTATACTCCTTGGATGTTGATGGTAAACAATATGACTTTTTTTAATCAACGAGAGGGGTGAGACATAACCATCCCAATTTTTTTATCTCTCATTGTCTTAGTCGTACGGATTTCTTGAGCTAATGGTAGTTGTTATTTTTAACCAATAAGGTATTTTTTTTAAAAATACGTGCAATTAAAATTTTATCCCTCTCGTTTTTGCTATGCATATGATCTTTTTCAGTTATCAAATAGAGTTTATCTGAAGGATAAAGAGGTAAATACTTTTTTCGAGAAGTACTAATTGTTAGTTGGTTCGAAGGGAATAACAACAAGAGTTTGATATTATTTTACAAGTTATTTAGCTACAAAAAGAAATATAAGATTCTTCGACTTATTTGTAAAGAAGAATGAACATTTACAAAAGACTACTTGGGTTCCTTCCTATTTAAAAGGTGGACATCTTGTGAAAAAATTTAAAGCTCGTTTGGAGGTTTGGGTGGATGCCATGTTTTCCCCAACTAGTAAAATAGATTTTATTTAAAAAACTTATTCTCAGTTCTTAATTATACTCTTTTGATTCTGCCGATTTTAAAAGAGGTTTTGAAGATTCTTGAAAAAGTCATGAGCATGTTTAATTAGAGACCTAGTAACAACACACATAACTGGATCTCGTGGGATATTATTATAGCTTAGAAAAAAGGGCATTCGATATCATCTCTTTATTAATCATGATTGAAGCTCTGCATTGTAAGTTGACTTAAAAATTCATGAAAATACAAGGCTTTTATATCAAGTTCTTAAAAATAAAATTAGAAAAATGGAATTTAAGGTCGTATTCATATTTATCCAAATAGAACATTATCATACTTATTATATTTATATGGTCTATGGTTTTTCTCCTTGAAGTTTTGGTAAAAGTCATAAATTGTTATGAAATTCTCGTTGGTTGTTTAAGAAAATAGATTGTGAAAAGAACACTCATTATTTATGAGCTTTGGCAATAATAAATTTTGCGCGGCCTTTTTAAAACACGATATTTTCACTCATTATCCTAGTTCAATTGTAGCTAAGACCAAGTATTGAAATATATTCTATATGAATTATAAGATCTCATAAGGAGTTTTGGGTGTTTTCTATCAAAATTAAGCTTCATCACTTTGGAGTTTTCTTGAATTATAGTAGAATGTCGATCAAGCACCCCCCCCCCCCCGAAAGTTATTTCCTTTAGTTGGAAGCTCATTCATTCATGATAGCCTACTGATGATCAATTTCAATCTCTTGACATATTTTTGGTGGCAAAGTATATTTTATGCAAACATCTTCAACAAGAGACTTGGGACCATATTTTTATCGATGATAACTATGCCCAAAGTCTTTGGTGATACTTTGCCTCTTGGTTAATTCATTTGTTGTTTTATTCTACATCACGTATATTCTGGTTCACTACAATATGTATAAAAGTAAAGAACTAAATTTGCTTTATGACTCGTGTTGTACATAATGTCAATTAAAAGACAGTATGTCTAGTACTTTGATATTTGTGGACTTAAGGTGGATATCCATTTTGTCTTGCATGTCATGAATATTTTTGGAATGTTTAATTTGTACATGGTATATTCGCGAAGTAAAATTGGAAAAAAAAGTGAAATAGAATAAGCCTCCACAAAGAAAGATAAATTGTAGTTTGATGGCCTATGGTGTAATGCAAAATATTATGTCGGTTAAATTTACGCTATGCAAAGTTTTTATATAGCTTTATTCTTTTTTTAGATTGACATATTTTATTTTTGTAATTTTATGCTTTACTATTTTGGTTTATACTGAGAAATATTATATTTGGTTGTTCATATTGATAAGGAAATATATTCATAAGGGACTTAAATGTAATTAATAAGGACTTGAACGATAAGTTCTATTAATATAGAATAAGATTAAAGTTTTATAAGAAGAATAGGGACTGAACTGTAAATAAATCTCTTATGTAACTGAATTTGTAACTAACTCACTGGGCCTATTTAAAGAGGTCGAGGAGGCTGATTACACCTATGAAATAATTAGAGGAGAAAGATTATATTCACCATCTAAATATCTCTGCTGATTCTTAGTTAATATTCTCAATCTTCTCAATCCAATTTCTATTCTCACCAAATTGGCGCTAGAAAGAGGGGTCGAAGATACCTTGATCGATAGATCAAAAATCGAGTCTCGAATTTTTTCGTTTTTTTTAAGCATTTCGTTTATATTTTCGTTGATCGGAGATGAATTCGGAGGAAGGAGATAATCCGCCTGTTCGAAAGGTTTTGGAGACATTGAGATCTGATCTGCAAGAGAAAGAAGCAGGTGAGTCAGTTCCAATTCGATCAAGCCAATTTGATTTTGAAGGTAAAATGAATGAGTTGATAAGAAAAGTGGCAGAACTTGATGAATTTGCTCAAAAGAAACAAGATAATAATGGCGCTAGACTTAGATCTGAAGTAGCAAGAGGTAATCGAGATGATCAGTTGGATCCGTCGAATGACGTCGGCGATGTTCAA
This sequence comes from Limnanthes douglasii subsp. nivea, assembly GCA_036936605.1. NCBI lineage: Eukaryota > Viridiplantae > Streptophyta > Magnoliopsida > Brassicales > Limnanthaceae > Limnanthes > Limnanthes douglasii. The sequence goes on along the minus strand of JAUPFV010000005.1, from coordinate 2,949,411 downwards.
GATGTTCAACGTAAAATACATTTTGAGCGTAAGAGGGAGCATAGTGGAATGACAAAAAAGGAAAAGTTGCAGAAGCGACGGTATGTAGATTCTAGTGAAGAAGAAGATTTTGAAAATTCGGAATCAGATGAAACGCCAAGGTATAAGCATTTTTGAAGTCATTCAAAAGAAGGAGGATATGAATTTTGGCCAGCTAAAATGTATAAGGAAGGAAGGCAAAAGAAGGAAAGACGAGTGCATTCTCCTCGGAAATTTGAAGGTGAACCAAGTTTGTATGCTACTGTGGGAATGAGGAACGAAGACCAGTTTGTTCAAGGAGTAGATTGGAGGGATTCACCGTTGATTAGTGCAATTAGATCTGTACCACTTCCGAGGCGGTTCGACATTTCTAAAATTGACAAGTTTGATGGAACTCAAGATCCAGATGATCATATAGAGCAATTCAAGAACTATATGACTAATTTCGAGGATGATGATAAATTGGTTTGTAGGGCATTCTCTCATACATTCAAAGGAACTGCGTTAAAATGGTATAACAAGATTCCTAAGGAGTCCATTGCAAATTTTAGAGGCTTTTACACAGCTTTTCGAAGACAGTTTGTGGGAAGCAAAGAAATGAGAGCTAACGGAGATACGATAATACAATGTAAGCAAGCTGTGGGAGAAAAGTTGAAGGATTATACTAAAATATTTGTGTCAACAAAAGCAGGATTAGATGATTGTGAGGAAGTGGTGGCTATGGCAGCGTTCCGACAAGGATTGTTGCCAGGAGATTTAGCTGATGAAACAACAAGGCGTAGGGCATTAACGTTTGGAGCTCTCATGGCTCAGGTTGAAGATCAGATCAAAGTCGAAGAGTCTACTCGAGTTCGAGGAGGAAATAGTATTATTCAGAAAGGGAATAGTCAAGTGGGAAATAATCAAGTGAACGCTTCGAATAATAACTCGTCATGGGCGAGGGGTAGTCAAAATGTTTCCAACTGAGGAGGTTCGAACTCATACCAAGGGGGTTCTAATCATCACAATTTTAGTAATCAATACCAATTCAGACCAATATCGAATGTGTGGGTAAAACCAGAATATTATGCGGATTTGACTGAAAATGTGGCATCGATATATGAGAAAACTAAGGGAACAGTAAATTTTAGAAAGCCGGCAGCGATTAATAGGCCAAGAGAGGAACGCAATAACAGGTTCTGTAGGTATCATGATGATATTGGGCATGATACAAATGATTGTATTGCTTTGAAGAAGGAAATTCAGATTTTGATAGAGAATGGAAAATTGTTCGAGTATGTCAAAAGGAACACTAAAGCTATAACTCAAAAGGTTAGTAATCCTAACTCTAAGCAGGAAACTGCATTGATGATTTTAGATGCTGCAGATGATGAATTTGATGTGGCTTCGGAATATGTCGACCCAGACCCTAGTCGATTGTTGTTGATGTCAGTTGATGAGCCGATGTGTAAGGGACGTGTTCGAGATTTATGTGCGTTCTTTGAGTCATTGGCAATATTTGGGGGAGACTCAATGACTAATGATACTAATAATTCGAGGAAAAGACATATAGTAAATTTGACGCATCAAATTGAAGGAGGAGCATCAGCACATCTATACAATAAGAAGAATGTCCCATTTATAATTTTCGATGGGGATGATTTGAGAGGAATTACAGGACCACATGAAGATGCAGTGGTCATTGGAGCAGAAGTGTGTGGGGTAGAAATTCGACGAGTATTGATTGATACTGGAAGTTCTGCTAATGTGTTGTTTAAATCAACATATGATAGATTAAACGCTCCGCCTCGGATAGAAAGGTCAGAAAGAACTATAATTGGGTTTACTGGTGCAACAGCGAATGTAGTAGGGGAGTTTGAAGGTGAAATTTCTCTGGGAAAGGGCTTTAAAAAGAAAGTGCAAGTACTTTTTATGGTGGTAGATTGTCCGTCGAGCTACAATGCTATCTTTGGAAGGTCATGGCTGGCAAAAATGTACGCTATAGTTTCTACAGTTCATCAATGTTTGAAATATGTAGTCGGGGATCGAATCGGTGTAGTTCGAAGTGATCAAAAAGTGGCTAGAGAGTGTGACGCTGCTGCGTTTAGACTACGTGATAAAAGTACCGATGATCCAATGGAGAAATAGCAGTTTGGGGGTTGCCTTCTAGTAGTATAGATGAGGGAATTGATGATCCGAGGTCAACCCCGAGTTCTGTGCTGGTAAGTGAAGAAATAGAAGAATACGTTTTCAATAATAACAGAGTACTTCGAATTGGGACTTTACTGTCTTTATCAGTGCGAGAAAGGTTATTGAATTTTTTGTCTAAAAACTTGGATGTGTTTGCTTGGAGGTTTGAGGATGTAGTGGGGGTCCCAATTGATATTATATGTCATAGTTTGGCTGTGGATTCGAAAATCAAGCCGATAATACAAAAAAGGAGAGCTTTTTCGTTGGAAAAATCTGAGGCCATAATTGCTGAAGTAGATAGATTGTATAAAATGGGGCATATTCGGGAGTCCAAATATCCGAAGTGGACAGTTAATCCTGTAGTGGTGAAAAAGAAGAATGGAAAATGGAGAATGTGTGTAGACTTCACAGATTTAAACAGAGCCTGCCCAAAGGATCCTTTTCCAGTACCTCGAATTGATCAATTAGTGGATTCTACTTCTGGAAACAAAATTCTAACATTTATGGATGCATTTTCAAGATATAATCAAATTCGAATGAATCCAGAGGATGAAGAAAGCACAACTCTTATCACTGATCGAGGTTTACATTGTTATAGAGTGATGCCGTTTGGATTGAAAAATGCTGGGTCTACATATCAAAGGTTGATGAATAAGGCGTTTGCTTCACAAATAGGGAGGAATATCGAAGTATACATCGATGATATGCTTGTTAAGAGCAAAAGTGATGATGATCATATTGATGATTTAGAAGAGAGGTTTCTGAATCTTAGAGCAATACAGTTGAAGTTGAACCCAGAAAAATGTACATTTGGAGTTCGATCTGGTAAGTTTCTGGGGTATGTGATAAGTGAAAGAGGAATTGAAGTGGATCCAGAACAGTTGAGGGCTTTGATACCAATGTCTTCACCTCGGAATATCAAAGAAGTGCAAATGTTAACAGGCAGGTTAGCAGCTCTGAACAGATTCATTTCTCGTTTTTCAGATAAATGTTTGCCTTTTTTCCAGGTGTTGCGTCGACCGAATAATTTTGAGTGGACTTCGGATTGTGAAGAAGCTTTTATTAAGATCAAAAATATTTTGTCCTCTCCTGAAATATTATCAAAGCCTCGAGAAGGTGAGCAACTATTTTTGTATGTAGCAGTATCGGATTATGCAGTGAGTGCAGTTCTGATTAGCGAAGATACGGGAGTTTCGAAGCCCGTCTATTATGTCAGTAAAAGTTTGGTTGATGCTGAAAAACGTTACTTAAAGCTCGAAAAATTGGCGTTGTGTATAGTTGTGGCAGCGAGAAAAATGCGTCCTTACTTCCAGGCACATATGATTGTGGTTCGAACTTCTTATCCATTGAAAAATGTATTGCAAAAGCCAGATATTTCAGGGAGAATGACTAAGTGGTCTGTAGAATTGGGAGATTTCGATGTGTTATTCTCTCCACGAACGGCTGTCAAAGCTCAGGCCTTAGGAGATTTCTTTTTTGAGTTTCATTCGAGTAGATCCGAAGAGAAAGAAGATGAAAAAATACACACGAATCCGGTGTGGACGGTATGAACTGATGGAGGATCTAGTAATAAAGGGTCGAGTGCGGGGGTAGAATTGGTGGCACCGACAGGGGAGTATATGTTTCAAGCTATAAGATTTGGATTTCATGCTTCGAATAATGAAGCTAAATATGAAGCAGTGCTAGCAGGATTGCGGTTAACAAAAATTTGTGGAGCAATATTTGTGCACTTAGAAACAGATTCGCAGTTAGTAGTTAACCATGTTAAAGGAATATCAGAAGCTAAAAAAGACCGTTTAGTTTTGTATTTGCAAGAACTTCGAAGTATGATGGCACAATTTGAAAATGTCGAGGTGGAGCATATTCGAAGAGGAAATAACACAATGGCTGATTCTTTAGAAACAATGGCTTACTCTGAAGAATATACATGGATCGTGACACAACCACTGCCTTCGATTATATCAAGCTCTGAGCAATGTGAATTTGTTGAGGAGGTAGTAAATGATTCGACGCGCATTCGGGGTGATTGGAGAACTGACTTGTTAAATTTTCTTACAAAGGGAATACTACCTCTTGATAAGCACTTGCTCAAGAAAATAAGGAATAAAGCTCTTGGTTATGTGGTGTTGGATGGGGTATTGTATAAGAGGTCTGTGTCGAGGCCTTTATTACGATGTTTGAGTAAGCAAGAATCTCAAAACATTCTATCTGAATTACATGATGGAGATGGATCAGCTCATTGTGGTTTCAAAGCTTTAACACGTAGGGTATTGTTGGCAGGATATTATTGGCCTACTATATTGCAGGATGCCAAGTTATTAGTTCGAAGTTGTGATACTTGTCAAAGGTATGCACATTTGATACATAAACCAGCGACACCTCTAATGATAATCTCTGAGGCGGTTCCTTTTGATAGATGGGGGATTGATTTAGTGGGACCATTGCCTATGGCTTCAGGTGGAAGACAGATGATTATTGTCGCAGTTGATTATTTTTCGAAGTGGGCAGAAGCAGAGCCTTTAGCTGGAACAAAAGCTAAGGATGTGATCAAGTTTATTCTAAGTAACATCTGCTACCGTTTTGGAGTTCCTCGAAAGATAACAACAGACAACGGTCCCCAATTTAATAACAAGGAAATGGACTCTTTTTGCTCCTCGAAAGGAATACAGCAATGCTTTTCTACTCTCTTCCATCCACAAGCAAATGGGCAAGTGGAAGTTACAAATAGATCTATTTTGGAGGGTTTGAAAAAAAAAATTGGCGGGAGCAGCGGGGAAATGGCCAAATTATCTTCAAGAGGTGTTGTGGGCATATCGTACAACTCCTAGAGAGGCCACAAAAGAGACTCTTTTTTCTTTGGTGTATGGAATGGATGCTGTATGCCCTGCTGAATCTACATTACCTTCCTATAGGCTGTTGTGTTATTCCGAAGTAGATAATTATGAAGCTAGAAGGATTGAGCTTGATTTGTTAGAGGAAAAGAGGGTCAAAGCACATTTGAATGTGGTTCATTATCAAACCTTAATGAGAAGCAGGTACGATGCTAAAGTTAAGAAGAGGGAATTCAAAGTTGGTGATAAAGTGTTGCGAAAAGTATTTCTTCACACCAAGGATAAACACCTCGGAAAATTGGCTCCGAATTTGGAGGGTCCTTATGAAGTCAAAATGAAGGTCAAGCCAGGGTCATATAGGTTGTCTGATGGTGAGGGGAGGATGCTTAAACACCCTTGGAATATAGAACATTTGAAATTGTATTGTGAATAAAATCGAACTTAGAATTTTTGCAAGACAGACATACTCTTTCCTTATCTGTTGGCCCAGAAATGTTTTAATGAGGTGTCTGGTTAAAATTGAATTTCATAATGAAATTTCTTTTGGTCATTGGTTGTTTAATATGATGAATGATTTGTTATTTTGGTAACTTGGTAAAGACTGATCATCTTTGAAAGTTGACCAAGAGTAATTTTCCAAAGCAATAGCTTTGAAGAAACAACCTATTTCGAGGTGCCACGTTTTATGAGTGCACCGAATTTTCGAGGTGCCACGTTTTATGAGTGCACCGAATTTTCGAGGTGCCACGTTTTATGAGCGCATCAAATTTTGGAGTGCCACGTTTTATAAGTGCACCAGAACTTTGAGATATTAAGATAGTTGCTTGTTTCATCGGATAAAGCTTGAAGCTTACAAAAAGGAGAAAACTACTTAATATAAACACACACAAAACAACAACAACAAACACATGACATATATAATCTACTGATTAGTCGTCTTCCGATGACCCTTCAGAAACGTCATCTTCTTCTGAGGAGCTTGATGCAACCTCGAATGCTTCCTTTGGGCGATCTTCCTCTGGAACTTGTTTCCAAAATTCTGTTAAATTTAACCTTAGATAGGCGGCATGGATTTCTCGAAGAAGATTGATAGCTGTTTGGGTTTGAGCCTTCTTGATACCATCAAGCATCACAGAACCAACAGCAGCTTCGGCTTTCTTGATGGCGTCCTTCTTTTCCTGCTCGAATCCTGTTTGAAGCGTAGTCAATTGAGTTTGACAATTTTCCAGGCTTTCTTGAGTTTTCTTAACAAGTTCTTCAGCATCGGTAGATTTTTTCTTTTCCTTAGAAATGGCAGTAGAATGTTGAGAATTTATATTTTCAAGAGCCACACGATGAGAAGTCTTCAAAGCTTCGATTTTTTCTTTATGCTCTTTAAGAATTTTTCTTTTCTCAGCCTCGAAATTTTGAAGTGCTTCATCTTTCGAAGCTTTTTCAGATTCTTTTTCCTTTTTGCTCTTGATTAATTCTTGTGCAATGAGCTCTAATTGTGTATGTGAATTGTTTACTTCTTCACACAATTTTTTGGCTGCAGCACCTAAGTTAGTAAAAGGTCGAAGGATTGAAGTTACCTCATCGGATCTGTCAAGGTTGGGCAAGTTTGATGGGCGATGATGGACAGGAATAATTGTGTTAGATTTTGAAGTTATGGCAGCCCCGGTAGAAGATGATTGAATGGTGTTGGTAGGCTGAGAATCTTCACCGGTGACTATAAAATCCCCACTCGAGTTGAAATCTTCGAGGTTAAGATATTCATTTTCCTGGCTATCTCCTAGTGCCAATCCCCCTTGAGGATTTTCTTCAATAAAGGTTTTCTCATGGACCTCGGAAGCCAATACCTCTTCGAGCATTTCAGCTTCGTTCTTTTTCTTACTCCTCGGGGTAGTGGACTTGTCCTTTTTCTTCTTTGAAGCATTATCTTCTTTCTTTTTCCTTTTAAGGACATGTTCGCCTTCTTCAGATATTGGAGGAAGTTGAGATGCAGGCGCTTTTCGTTTCCCTGTAGGCTTCGAATTTTTAGAAGGGTTAGGCTTACTTGTGTTGGACTTTTTGAGGGCCAACTTTCCCTTCTTTTTTAGTGGCAAGTGACTGTCAGATCGGTTCGTGGTGGGAAGGTAAGTTTTCCCATCTGGTGTGAGTATTCTTTTGACCGTTTCAATGGGATCTGGGGGGAGCATTGGGTCTTCAGGGAAGTCAGCTCCCAAGGTTATGCGCCAGAGATGGCTGTTGACGAAGTTGATTGGTTGAAAGGCTGAGTGAAAGCCATTTCCCCAGGCTTTCTCAGCCCATTCAGCCATTCTCGTGAAGATGGTCTTTGCAGTCTTCCGACGACTTTTGAATCGCCTCGGAATTTCTGGGAAAAAAGTATACAATTAGATAAGTATGCTTGGTTAGTTTGACTAGGCTTAATAAGTTGGGAAGAAAATATTAACAATAATAACAATGATTTACTTACTGTTATCTCTCCAGATGAGAGTAAATTTTGAGGGGTTGTCATCGGAAATTTCTTTACCATTTTCCCAAGCTCCTGATAAAAAAACAAAACTTTGCTTCCAAAACTTGTCAGCCTCAAGGAGGTCATCGATAATCTTCAGATCATCCTCTAAAGTTAGGTAGTAGAATGGTAAAACTGGCCCATTTGAGATTTTGGTCAGTGAGATGAAGTCCTCTATTTCGAGGGGGATGCTTCCTAGCCTCGACACCATAATAACGGAGAATAAAGTGAACAGTTGGTTTGGAGTGACTTGTGTTGGGCACAACCCAAGAATTTCGAAGTACTTTACAATCATTGGATCGAGAGGAAATCGAAGTCCCCAGTTGAAAAGTTCAGGGTAAACTACCAATTCGTTTTTCTGACAACTCAAAGGTGTTTCTCCTTCTACTGGTAGACGAAGAACGATGTTGTCTGTTAATCCCCATAGTTTCTTAAGTTCTTTCTCTGATTCGGGGTAGTAAGTATAGGGTACATTTTTTAGGGCTAGAATGTACCAAGGACAAAGTGGTTTTAGGTTTTCCTGAACCAAGGCGGCAACATCTTCGGGGAGGGTAGCTTTCTTTCCTCGAATATTCCTTGAAGGGATTACTTCTTCTTCCGCCTCGGATTCGGCTTCGGCATTGGATTCAGTGGCTTCAGAATCATTTTCCTTATCATTTTCTTCATCAGTAGCTTCATCGCGAAGACTTCGAGTTTGAGTCTCAGTTTGGGATTGTTTTTCGTTTTCCATAAGAACTGGTTGACTATTTTCTGGTGTAACGTCAACCACTTCTTGTGGGGGAGGAGAGGAGGTTTCTGCATCGTCACCCATTGCTAGGAAGGTTGGTTTTTTGCGAAATTTAACTTTAACTGCTTCAGATTGTAGGATATGTGATTTGGGTTGTAGTTTTTTAGGAGTTGGAGGTTTGTCAGAATTGACAGACTTAGATTTTCGATGTGGTCTTAATGATGGAGAAATGGATTGATTTCGACGAGGAGAAGATTGCTGGCTAGATTCTGGGTTTGATGCTAGGGGCGAAGATGAATTAACAAGGTTGGAATTGAAGTTACCGTATTTGAAGGTGGTAGAGGAGAAGCGAGGACCGTTGTAGATTAACCCAGCAGCTCTGTATTCCTCAGCTCTTTCTCCAATACAGAGATAGTCGTAAGCGCCAAACACTTGATTGCTAGGACCAGGGAAGAGAGATTTCTTTGGTTTTCTTGGTTTTTTGGGTTTAGATCTTTTGTATTTGGGATATCTTCTCATACAATAGACGTTGATCTGGGAAATGGTTTTTTGTGACTGAAGAAATTGATGTTTCTGGGGAAGGTAGCTAATGAGGTTTAAGGTTGAAGAAGAACGAGATGAAGATAGCTTAGAAACGATGATTTTTCTAAAAAGTTCTTAGTAAGATGGAGCTAAGTATTTATACTTGGGAAAAGATGACGTTGAGAATTTGAAGAGGCAAAACCAGTGAACTGTTCTCATTGGGTGGAGTACAAACGTGGGAAAAACTTGCTGTGTCATAGACCTATCAAGAAGGGTCCAATCAATCTTTCAAGTAGGGGTACGTTAGTTGAAAAATGCTAAAGACAGGAGATTCGAGGTCGAAATAGAGTTATATCTCTAGTTGGTAGATTCGAAGCGATTGGGGAGCTTATTTGCACTCATTCTTATATTCGAAGTGAAGTTGCAAGTCACTTGGCTCAGTCATGATAAAGGGGCTAGATGAAAGAAGTTTTATTCACTTTGAGTAATGTTCGAAGACTGAATAGTTCTTATAAAATTGTCTTTATAAGAACTAAGGGGGCTACTGATAAGGAAATATATTCATAAGGGACTTAAATGTAATTAATAAGGACTTGAACGATAAGTTCTATTAATATAGAATAAGATTAAAGTTTTATAAGAAGAATAGGGACTGAACTGTAAATAAATCTCTTATGTAACCGAATTTGTAACTAACTCACTAGGCCTATTTAAAGAGGTCGAGGAGGCTGATTACACCTATGAAATAATTAGAGGAGAAAGATTATATTCACCATCTAAAATCTCTGCTGATTCTTAGTCAATATTCTCACTCTTCTCAATCCAATTTCTATTCTCACCACATATCATATATTTTAATGAATGAAGCCTTTAATATCAATAAAAAAAATTGAAGCAAAATCTGAACGTGTCTACACATGATTTAGCTGTGTTGTTGACTGGTTGGTTATATAGGTTTATAAGATAAAAGAATATGTTAGCATTTTTTATCCGGTGATGTTGGTTTATAAATTCTTTTGAAATTGAATTCCTGAGTTGAATATTTTTAGTTATCGTTAAAATCTAAAATTTTGATCTTTGAACATTTGGAAGCTTGTCTTTTAAAATTGAGTATCTAAAAATTGATTTTTTTATTATTATTTTCTATTAATATCTGCACGATTGGTTTGGAGTATGATTTTATAACTCAATTGCAGAATAGTCAAATTTTAGTTATAAAAAGATATAGTGTTTAACGTTTTTAATCATTGAAGTACTCACGGATTGTGATTAAATTATTTGAAATTTGAAAATATTTATTTTAAGGTTCTTTTTCCTGTTTGGTAATACCCAGTTATGGCTGACAAGTAATGTTTATATAATTATTTTAAAATATTATGGCAAGTGGGTTTTGTAATTTATTAACTCACGACCTATTAATAATGGATGGCATCGATGAACAATTCCAAATATTTTGCATTTTTAAATGATCTTGACAAACTATTTTTACACAGTCAATCTTAAATCTTATACTTACAATGAAGCACGATCCAAAAATGATTAAAAGAAGTAGCAAGAGCTGTATAAACAACTTTATAATTTCATCACAACAATTAAATTATCACTCTTCTAGATAGGACTCGACTCTTAGTTTACTTTGTAAACATATAATAATATTATTGAGCGTTAAAAAATACATGAACCACTACAGTCGGTCATTTATCTTAAAATACCCCGATGTTTTTTATATCAAAACCAGCTTTCGTAATTTTTCAAAAGGTAGTCGAATTGGTTAACTAAAACGTGTTGCGATAAAAGTTATGAGTGTGTTTCTTAATTGAGTTTGTAATTTTGTGTGGTTTACAGGTTATTGTGTCGCGCTAAAAAAACCGATGATTTGTAGTCATTGCGTATGGATAATTTGAAGAGCTGAGTTAGATCTAGGGATGTTTATCGGTTCAGGTTTCACCGGAACCGGGCCGGACGGCTAAGCTATCAGTTCTATATTTTGGAATCGGACCGGACTATTAAGTTTTCGGTCCGGTCCGGTTCGGTCCGATTCGGTTCCAGTTTGGTTTGGTCCTGTTTTGGTCATTTTCGGTCTGATCCGGTCTATTTAAAAAAATTAAATAAATAAATAACATAAAATCAAAGTTTAAAATTTAATCTTTGATTTTTTTTATTAAAAATGGGTAATTAACTATTAATTTTGAAAATAATATATATATATATATATATATATATAATAAATTAATTGGGTCTAACGGATTTTTATTGATTCGGTTAGTTTATCAATTTTATCAGTTCGGTTTTGTATCAGTTTTATCGATTCGGTTTCTAATCGGTTCTACCGATTTATCGATTTTATCGGCTCGATTATGAACCAGTTTTGTTGTTTCGGTTCCGTATTGAGTTCGGTTTTTAAAATGGAACCACGAACGAGACCGTTAAAGTTCGATCTGGTTCTCAGTCCAGTTTTTATCGGTTCGGTTCCGTTCCGATTTTCGGTTCCAAATAACCGTTGACCGCCCTAGTTAGATCCATATAAATTCAAACTTTTAAGATAACTTGATTTATTAATTTTTTAAAGCTTACTAATTCAATGTGGCACACTATTATATGACGATCTCTATTCTATTTATATCACCTTAATCGCAATGGCCGCGTACAAAAATATATTCTTGCTTCTTTTAGCTCTTTCCGTCTTGTTTTCTTTTGCTAATGGTACGTAGAGCGATTCAAATTTTGTTTACCGCAACCATGTTTATGTTTATTTATTTTAAGTGATCATTTCCGATTTACGTTTCTCCGACTATTTATATCGCAGGTATTTGCGGCCCACCGTCGGATGATGATCTTTCACAGCAAAGGACCGATATGTCAGACGACAACTCAGAACGAAGCCTTGACAATGCAGGTAACTTCGGTGGTATTCATGTTTCGTGCGAAACAAACGAGAGCAGTAGTGGTTCTGATAACTCATCATCGGGCACTCTCAAAATTGTCTTGAGTTTCTTTTTCGTGGTTGCGATTGTGGTTGCTGGTTGCTACTTCATTTGGCTGTACAAACAGAAGTCGGCTGCAGCCGCGGCCGTACATAATAGCTACCCTGGTAAATTTTTTTAATTATTTTTCGAATAGTACTTATTTTTTTTGAATTTATATTTTCGACGTATAGTTTTTTTGGATTAAATAATATTTTGATAGGAATTTATTGACTATTCATTTTTTATAAAGTTACTCTCATAGGTGTTGTTTATTTATTTTCGATTTTGTTAGTCACTGATTATCGTTTTCAATAAGTGTTAGTATTTTGACTATCCGTTTTCGATAAAATTACTCTCTAAATAAACATATAAACATGTGTAGAAACTAATTTTATCGAAAATGGATAATCAAAATCAAAAAACTAATCGAATGATTTCTAGCAAAGAAACTATATATCTAATAATCAGATAATCAAAAGATTAACACTGATGATTTTTAATCCAAAAAATATATATATAAAGTAAAAATAAAAAACTATTTAATATCAAAACTTATTTTATAAGTTATCGACGGAACTTGCAGTTAAAATATATGATATTTTTTTATAAAACAGCGATTGAAATTTACTTTTATGGGTACTCGATCGGAAAATATATATTATAAACGTTCGATAATTCTTACTAATGTATTTTTATCAACAGGTGCGGAAGTAAGCGTTAATATTGGACCTGAGAAGAAGTTTCCGCCGCAGCAAAAATGAATGCCGATCAATCCTCAGTCCAAAGTTTAATGTTCACAATTTGGTCGATGATTCGTGCAATTTTATTTTTTCTTTGATAAATAACATTTGGTATTAAAAAGTACTATGTTTTGCATACTGGATTACATGTCTAAATTTTCTCCATTAAATTTTTGGATGTTTAGTTTTAATATCCATGTACCTGCAACATAATAATTAAAATCAATACACAAATACACGAACATGAGACAGATTCAAGATTAAAATTTAGAATATGCTAAAAATATCATAAAAATAAATATCCGAATATTATTCGATATATTGTATCTATATTTCAATACCAATTTAAAATGAAAGTATATTTAATACAATGGTAAATGTACGGAGAATTAAAATAAACACATAATATTTAGATCATCTATCGTGGTAAACATTTATTTTTTCACAAATGTCATCAAGCAATCATTAAATTATGGATTAGAAATTGTTTTTTTAAAATTTATTTTTCAGATATTTTATACCATAGTAATTTTTAAACAATATTTTAAACAGTCTTTAAGCCACGTTGAGTCAAACAATGCACATAATAAGCTTGTCGATTTACTTGAATTAAAGTTTTCAATCTATCAAATTGGCCTTTCATATTATGTGTTGCATTATATGTTTGCCCCGAAATTAGATACACGATCAGTTGATTAATAAATAGAAAAAAATTCTTCAGATGGTCCCTCACTTGAAGGAATTAGATAGACTTCTAGTGTTGAATAATTTACGACAATAGGACTAATAGACTTCAGAAATCTAGGACCAAACAATTCAAATTAAACAATTACATATTGAGGTGAAGTATATTTAAAAAATCAATTAAAAAATCAAACAACCAAACAAATTCAAATATAATGGGGCTATACATACCAAAATTTGGTATAAGTTTACCCAAAAAACGTTGTTGACTTTAGTTTGATTTTTTTGATAATCATCATTAGACTCATATTCTTATTTTGACTATTCAAAACATTCATTAGAATAATTATAATGTTTTTCATGAAATGATAATATATCATCATTAAAGTATTCGTCTCCCGTTGTAATTTTCAAATTTACATGTTTTTCTGATATATCATCAGAATTGTTAAAGCTTGAGTCATCAGAGAAGATAATTGTGTATGGTTCTCGATTATTAAGAGACATTTTAAAAATAACAAATTCGTTTCTGTATAGAAGAATAACAAATTTTTGCTTCATTTTATGGTGAACTAATGGTTGTAGTTATTAGTATTATGACTAGACTACTATTTATCAAATAAAAAAAATTAATGGGTGGAAAGATGTTACATTATCTTAATTACATCAACGTTAACGTCTAAAAATCAATAAAAAATTTACAACAATTTAATGATTTCAATAGGCTAACTTCATTTCAATAGTAACTTTCCATCCAAAATTATATATAAATACAAAGAAACTAACATAAGGAAGGTGAAAATAAAATTTATCATGCCACGTTCAAAACTAAAACAAATAATTTCACCTAAAAATAGAAAATATTAGAAGGAATGTAAAATAAAACATTCACCTACCATTTTTTAATCGAAAACAAATAATATCATCTACCATAATAAAATAATACAAAGGAAAGTGATATACAAATGTTCTCGTCAAATTGAAATTTAAAACAAATAATTTCACCTTCCATAAAAAATAATATATGGAAGGTAAAATAACAATTTCTCCAACCAATCTCACCTTCAATAAGAAAGTAATACAGAAGAACGTGAAATAAAAACTTCACATACAAACTTGAAATTTAAAAATAATAATTTCACCTCCCATTAGAAATAAAAATTTATCCTACCAAATCAAAATTCTAAAAACAAATAAGTTCACTTTTTTATAAGAAAGTATACAATGAAGATAAAATAAATATTTATCCTGCCAAAATGAAATATTAAACAAATAATTTCACATACAACAAGAAAGTAATAGAAGGAAGGTGAAATAAAAATTTATCATGTTAAGTTGAACTCCAAAACAAATAATTTTACTTACCATAAGAAAGTAATAAAAGGTATGTCAAATAAAAATTAATCCTATCAAATAAAAATCTTAAAACAACTAATTTCACCTTCAATAGGAAAGTTATACAAGTAACGAGAAATTAACATTTCTCGTGCCAAGTTCAAACTCAGAACAAATAATTTCAACTACAAATAAGAAAGTAATAGAAGGAAGGTGAAACAAAAATTTGTCTTACTAAGTCAAAAATCTAAAAATAAATAATTTCACCTGTCTTTAGAAAGTAATACAAAGGAAATTGAAATAAAAACTTCTCCTTCCAAGTCGAAAATCTAAAAACAAATAATATCACCTACCATAACAAAGTATACAAAGGAATGTTAAAATAAAAATTCTCCTACCAAATTGAAATCCTAAAAATATAATTGCACATTCCATAAGAAAGTAATACAACGAAGGTGGATTAAAAATAAAATTTTACCAAGTCAAAAATCTAAAGAAAATTAATTTCAGTTTTTATTAAAATAAAATACAAGGAATGCGAAACAAAAATTTCTCTTGTCAAGTAAAAAATCTAAAAACAAATAACTTCTTCTACCGTAAGAAAGTAATACAATCCAAAATAAATAACTTCACCTTTCATAAGAAATTAATACAATGAAGGTATAAAAATTTCTCTTACCAAGTCAAAAATCTAAAAATAAATAATTCCAGCTTCCATAAAAAAGTAATACAAGGAATGTAAAATAAAATTTATTTTGCCAATTTGAATTAAAAACAAACAATTTCACATACCATAAGAAAATAATACAAAGGAATGTGAATAAAAAATTATCTTGCCCAATTAAAATCCAGAACAAATAATTTCACCCACCATAACAAAGTAATCAAAAGGAAGCTCAAATAAAAATTTATCTTGTTAAGTCAAAAATCTGGACACAAATAATTTCAACGTCTATTAAAAAGTAATACAAGGAAGATAAAACGAAAATTTCTCCTATCAAGTAGAATTTTTTTATAAAAACAAAATCACCTATCGTAAAAAATTAATAGAATGAAGGTGATATAAAATATTCTCCTACCAAGTCTGAAATCTTAAAAGAAATAATTTCACTAGTCATCACAAAGTAATACAAATGAAGGTAAAATAAAAATTTCTCCTCCAAAGCAAAAAAGATAAAAACAACTAATTTCGTCTTTCAGAAGAAAGAAAATACAAGGAAGGTGAAATAAAAAACATTATTGCCAAGTTAAAATATAAAAAAAAATTATTTAACCTACTATAGAAAAGTAATAGAAGAAAGATTAAAGAAATATTTCTCATTCCAAGTCAAAAATCTAAAACAAATTCATCTACCATAAAAATAAATACCAAAGAACTAACCGAATTAACTAAGACCAAGTTCAAATCAGAAATTAAAGTTATTACTTGTTCACCCAAACGAAAGTTTAATAACTTTATGAACCAACTCCAATTATTATTTTTCTTAGAACTAACTATTGCAAAACACAGAGGAAACATACCTACAAAAATAAAAATTAAACACATAAAATTTAAAAAACAGATACATATATAACATATAAAAAACATACCATTATTGCCATCATTTGTAATTGCGCTTAACAATATTCCTTTATACTTTGATTGAAAAAGTGTACAATCCAAAAAGAACATCGGACGAAATATCCAAAACCATGAAAATAGGAACCAAAACAGATGAGGTATAACACTAATCAAACACCAAAATCATATAGATAGGAAAATAGAGATAAAAAGAAGAATAATATAATATATTTCGGTATAAAATCGTTTTACTTACATCTAGAGTTTAACTCCTATTTATAAAAGTTAAACAAGTCTTTCACTCTCTCTTTATTTATCTTTATTTGTTACATGTTTAAAATAATAAATATGTAATAATATCACGTGTAATTGAATCACGAGTACATTATTTTATTATTATTCAGATATTATATATGAAATATAACCTTATAAAAAACCAACAATACAAAATAAAAACTATTTCGATAAAAGATCATACTCCAATACTATAAGAAAGTTTTGATCAATTCTCTTTACTACATCAAAAAAATTATCCAATCTTGAATATAATTTTGTAACATCCCCAAAACTCGTTCTTTTTCTTTATTAATACCTTTGTTAGCTAAACGATATGATATATTAAACTCATATATGCTTTTAAAAAAGTTTTATAACTTCTTTACTTTTTATAGCACCATTGGACCTAAACTTTGGAAGAAGAATTTCACTAGAAATTATAATATAAGTAAAAGTTTTAGATTTATTTGATTTAAATACATCACCACAAGTATGTTGTCCTGAATTGTTTGTTATATACATATATTCTGAAGCCTTCTCCTCTCATGCACGAATATACCAGCCGCAACTAGTAGAAATTTTTAATTTATACTGAACAATGATATGTTTCTTATGATTTAATAACATATTTATAAGAGAAACCAACTACTTAAGAAAATTTTGAAAAAGTATGACGAAATTCAGCAGCACCACCAGTAAAAAATTGACCAATACCAGTAATACAAGTATACCAAGATGAACTGTCAAGATTTCTATTTGTATGTCATAATAAGTTAACAACAATTTCCTTCCCAACAACACCGGTAGAATAAGGAAAAAAATGATTACGAGTAACATTATCGGAACAACCCTACGTGACATTTCTCTTATACAATCCGGTATCTTGACCTTCTCCTCCACATTCAATTCCAAAGTGTCAGATTTTAATCGATTCAACAAGATCATCATATGATTAGATTCACTCTCATTTTCTAACAAACCATCTTTATTATCTCCAACAGAATAATATAATTGTTTAAGTATTATATCCAACTCATTCCATCCAGTGAACTCATAATCAACTATAGCATCATAACTTTTAAAAGTAGATAATGAATAAACCGTAAACTCCGCACCAAATTTGAACATAATTAAAAACACATTTATCCATAGTACCTACAAAAATATAACAATATAAAGCAACACATATAATTAATAATAAGAACTCAACTGCTAATTAAAAATTTAAAACAAATAATTAGTTAAGATCAAACACACAACACATAAAGACCAAACACATTACTTAATAAACTAAATCACTAAGTAAAATAATATACTTAAAATTTATCCTACCTAAAAATAAACTAAAAATTTATCATGCTTGTCTATAAATAATACCGTACAACGGTTTAAATTAAAAAATTATACTAAAATTTATCATGCCTTTCTATAACTAATATAATAGAACAATATAGATAAAAATAAACTAGCATGCCCTTTTGTAATAAATAACGTAAAACATTTTATATTACAATTTATTCTGCTTTACCATAACTAATATTGTATAACAACTTAGATAAAAATATACTAAAATTTACCATGCTTTTTTATAACTAATACAACAGAACAGTTTATATAAACAAAAAAAATTCTTGCTCTTACCTCTCTGCAAGTAATACAATAGAACAACTAATATAAAAGATAAACTAAAAGTCCCCTAACCTATTTACAACTAGTATAGTAAAACAGTTTATATAAATAGAACACTAAAATTTATTTTGTCTTTCGATAATTTATACAACTGAACATTTTAAATAATATAAATATTTATCATGCCGCTCTCTATAACTAATATAGTATAATAGTATTGATTAACGATATATTAAAAGTTAAGTTATATTTTCTATGACTAATGAAAGAACATAAAAAATTGTTTTAAGTGAGTAACAAGTAATATTTATACAAGATAATTTAGATCTTACTAATTATGTAACTCAAACGACATATTATAATTTCTCATGCTTTTTCTACAATTGGTGCAATAGAAGAGTTTAGATCAAATAGAAAACACAAAAAATACCATCAAAATATACTAAAACTTCTTATACTTTTTTAATAACTAATGCAATGGAACAATTTAGATATCATCAAAATTTTGCATGTCCCTCTATAACTACTAGAGAATAACAGTTTTGATCAAGGATATTATTAAAATTTAGGCTGCCTTTTCTATAACTAATGCATGACAAAAGAGCATAAGAAACTGTTTTAAGTTATTGACAAGTAATGTTTATACATGAGAGTTTAGATCTTACCAATGATGTAAGTAAGACAATATACTATAATTTTTCTTGCATTTTCTACAACTAATGTAGTAGAACAGTTTATATCAAATTGAAAACAAAGAAATATCAACCACGAACATACTAAAATTTCTCCTACATTTCCATAACTAACAAGTAAAAGCGTATAGATAAAAATACACTAAACATTTAGTTGCCTTAAATAGAATCAGTAAAAACAATATTCAGCAAAATCTGAGAATTAAAAACTAGAAAACAAAAAGAGTACAAAATCAAAAAACATAAAATCAAAATAACATTCATCCATAAAAAAAATCGTTAAACATAGAATACAAAAAGCATTCATACATAAAAACAAAATCGACAGACATAAAATACGGAAAAAAGTTCTCATAGAAAAATAAAATAAAACAAAATCGAGAAAAACAAAATCAAAATTGCTTTAACACATAAAATAAAAATAAAAAACCTTTTACGAAAAAAAATATATAAAACCCTCAAATATGATATCAATAAAATCGTTAAATCAACCTAAAAACAAACAAAAATAATTAAAGTATAAAAATGTACAGCAATCGACGAATATACACAAAATCTTTTAAAAATCTATGCTTTTTAAAATAAAAAACAAAAAATATATATTTTTGAAATATTTAAATTAAAAATACTTAATTAGACATTAAAAATTAGATTCACTTTCATTGGTCAAAATTTTATAACAAAAAAATTGAACATAAATTTAAATGTAATTCTAAAAGGAAACTTGATTGATCATTATCCTCCATTAATAATCTTTAGTTATTTTTAACCGATAATATTTTTACAATTATTATATAACATTATGGCAAGTGGGTTCCTTCTATAATTTAATAACTAATGAATTTAGAGTCGCGCGATCTATTAAAAATGATTAGTATTGGTAAACAACTCCAAATATTTTGGATTTTAATTTTTCTTGGCAAACTGTTTTAACGCAAAGTCAATCCTATTTCTTCTACTTACAACAACGCACGATCCAAAAACGATTAGAAAAGAAAATATCAAGAGCTGTAAAATCAACTTAATTAAATCACCCAAATAATTAAATTATGACGCTTCTAGAACCTACTCGACTTTTAATTTATTTTGTACGGATATCATGATGTAATTTAGTACATTAAGAGCATGGCCTACGGTTCGGTTAGGATTCTTGGTTCGGATAGGATCTTACGGTTAGATTTTTAGTTTTAATTTATGAAACTAGACTAGACCGTTAAGTTTTCGGTTCGGTTTGGTCTGATTCGTTTCGATTTTGGTTTGGTGCGACTTTGGTTCTGTCTGAGTTATGTTCGGTCTGTTTCAGTTCGGTTTCGTCTCAATCCATTTTCCGTTTAGTTTTAGTCCTGTGTTATCAAACGGGTCGAAAAATATAAAATGCAAATTTGCTACCTGGTAAGTTTCGTACATAAAATTTTGGATGTATGAGCGTGATTGGATTGATTAGTTAACCAATATAGTCGTCCTGTGTTATCAAACGGGTCGAAAAATATATAATGCAAATTTGCTAGATGGTATTATGATTAGCCATGGTCCAATGTAGAAACCCGGGCTGGGTTCAATGGACGAACCTTTGCGTACCAAAAAAAATATAGCTGCTTTGTTGATAGATTTTTTTAAAATTAGCGCATCTCAATTCAATTTAAAATCAATCGGTTTTTTTATAGTTAAAACGGTTTGGCGTACGTTATATGTCAATTTTATTTTTGAGGTCAACTTTTACAATTTTACCCTTTTCTAAAAAAATAATTAATTATCCAAAATACCTTCGGTCCATAAAGACAATGTATAATTCAACCTAAAACTAAAATCTAATTAAACATATTATCTCCTATTAATCTAAAATTAGCTCGAAACACTTTAAAATTACTAAAATTTATAGTCTTTAAACATAAATTTAAGTGAAAAAAATACAAATAAACATAATTAACCGTTAATAATAGAAATACGTAAGTTTAAAATTTAATTCGTTGTCAAAAGCTAAAAGAAGACATAAAATTAATATTTAAAAAAACCAACATTGTTACAATAAAGTTCATTCATATTTTCATATTCTCACATGGATCATGCGAGGAACTGTCACGGTTCCGACAATTCATCGCGCATTTTGTGCGTGGAACTTCTCGACAACCATAATTTTTCTAAAAAAATTAAGTCATACATCTCAATCTTTATTTTTTAACTAAACATCTATAACGAAGCAACTATAACGGAAATATACACGCATCCTAAACAATACGTAAAACTAAAAAAAAAAGTGTGGATCAAATGATGAAATACCAAGTTGGTTAACAATGCGGTGAAATTGGATTTTGAAAATCCAACACTTTTAAAATTGATATACGTAGGATAAACTGGATTGAAAAAGTTAGATCCAACAAAAAAAACTTGAGATCCAGTGACCTTGCAATTAAATCCAATAGAAAAGATTGACATTTAGCTTGGTCCAAACTTTTTTTTTTAGTTTAGTCAAATTAAAATTTTAATTTTCTTTATAAAAAAATCATTCTTTGTTTTAAAAAGATTCTAATTTCATCCAATTAATTTTATTTTTAAAAAAATACAAAATTTCTATCAAATTCGTTTTTATTACATAAAAGCATCTATAATAGCCCTTTATAAATTCATAATTTATATTTTTACGTCACGAAATCTTCTACCAATCTCTCTACCTTAAAGTAATTTAAATATTCTATTTTGATAATCTACGGCTTAGCTAGGATTTTACTATTATAAATTTAGATAGTCATTTTGAACGTTGATTTTTTATGCGAACTTCCGTATGTTATATGTTATGAAATTTAGTTTTATCACTAAGGGTACTCGGAAATAGCACATTAGAAGCTTTCAAGGTATTGTATTAGTAAGTTGTTAATACAGGTCCAGAAGTAAGCATAAATATTGGACCAGAGGCTCCCGAGCCAAAAGTTTAATTTTTAACATTTGTTGACGGTTTGTTCTAGGGTTCGTGTAATTTTAATTTTGTTTTTATAAATAACTATTAAATTGGTAATCAAAGGATTTTATTATGTTCTTTTTTCTTTTAATTGTTGTATATCATATTATTGATTCCACTTAAGCATTCATTATACATACAATATATAGAACTTAGAGGTCTATACAAGGAAACTTAATACACTGATTTATAAGGAGAAGATTAAGGACAATATATGAAATCTCAAATTATAGTGGTCAATAGTTGACCCAAACTATTACTCCATGAATCCAACTTTCCAAATTTAGTCGAATATTCTAACACTCCCCCTCAAGTTGTGTAGTGAGATCACCGATACCCAACTTAAATAAAACTGATTCGAATGTTCTTGCAACAACCACTTTTGTCAGGATGTCTTCCAGTTGGTCTTCGGATCTAACAAACGGAAGTTCGAATGTCCCATCTTCTATCTTTTCTTTTATGAAGTGCCTATCTATTTCAACGTGCTTTGTTCTATCGTGTTGTACCGGGTTCTCTGAAATCTTAATCGCAACTTTATTATCGCACATTAACTGAGTTGGACACTTCAGAGGGGATCCGATTTCTTTCTTTATCTTCTTTAACTAAAGTATCTCGGTAATCCCATTAACGATTCCTCTAAATTCTGATTCAGCACTTGACAGTGATACTACTTTCTGTTTCTTACTCCTCCAAGTCACCAAGTTACCTCCAAGAAGAGTAAAGTAGCCAGCAGTTGATCGCTTGTCGTTAGGATTCTCTCCCCAATCAACATCTATGAATACTTCAACATCAAGGTGTCCATTTTTCTTAAAAAATATGCCTCGTCCTGGTGTGCCTTTGAGATATCGAATATTCCTCATTACTGCCGCCATATGGTGTTCCTAAGGATGATGCATGAACTGGCTAACTACTCCCACCGCGTATGGAATGTCGGGTCGAGTGTGAGCCAGGTAAATCAATTTTCCCACAAACCTTTGGTAGCTTTCTTTACTCGTTGGTCTCGCCCCTTCAATTATCTTTAGTTTGTAATTCACAACCATAGGAGTGTCATTTGGTTTTCAATCCACCATGCCAACTTCAGCTAATAAATCCAATATATATTTCCGTTGGGAGATATAAATCCCTCCTCTTGACCTAAGAACCTCGATTCCTTGGAAATACTTCAATCCCCCAAGGTCTTTCATTTCAAACTCCTTGAAGAGGTTTTTCCTAAGAGAGCTAATTTCTTCTTCGTCATTCCCCGTTATAATCATATCGTCGACATATATTATAAGGTAAGTGACTAATTCTCCTCTATTTTTGTAAAATAAGGTATGATCCCCATTACTCTGTTTGTAGTCATACTTCTTTATTGCCATTTTAAATCTCCCAAACCAAGCACGAGGAGACTGTTTGAGCCCATATAATGCCTTTTTCAGTTTACATACCTCATTTTCTTGAAAAACATCAGAGAACCCTGGTGGGGGTTCCATATACACCTCTTCTTCCAAGTCTACATGTAAGAAAGCATTCTTTACATCAAATTGATGAAGAGGCCAATCTTTATTCGCGGCTATTGAAATTAAAACTCTGATAGTGTCAATCTTTGCAACAGGAGAGAACGTTTTAGAGTAGTCTATACCATATGTTTGTGTATATCATTTGGCAACCAATCTTGCCTTGTGTCGCTCAATGGTGCCATCAGATTTATATTTTATATTAAACACCCATCTACACCTGGCTGCTTTCTTCCCTTGTGGTAACACACACTTCTCCCATGTACCATTCCTTTTTAGAGCTTCCATTTCGGTATTCATTGTTTCATGCCATTCAGTCATCTTCTTAGCTTCTTGAGTTGTTTTAGGGATTTGTTCAGAGAGAATAGTATCTGAAAACGCCTTTGAAATCTTCATCATTTCTTTCATGTCCGTTTTTACCGGATATGTAGAAGCACGAAGGAACGTGTTCCGGTGAATACCGGTCAGGAGGAACCCCTCTATTTTTTCTTGAGGGAAGAACCCGAGTTTAAGTTTCAACAAATGAAATTCCTGAAATGTCATGGTCAGTAGCATTTTCTGAATTATGACATTGTAAATTGTTTACCTCTTGATCGACATTTTCTTCGACTGATTTGCTGGTAGTATCCGTGTCATTTATTTTTTGTTGGACATTGTCTTCGGGAGAATCATTGGTGGTAAGAACTGCCTCGTCAGTCTCATTTATGTTGGAAGAGGCGTGTTCGGTGGCGCCATCTACCGACTCTGTCGGCACATCCTCAAAGTAACTTTCATATAGCAACCAGTCGAGTGATTCACTTACTTTCTCCCCTTGAGCACGAGATCGGTGGTCAAAAAAATAATCGGATTCTAAGAAGTCACAGTCCATGGTGACATGGATTCGACGAGTAACCGGATTGTAACACCGATATCCCATTTGATGAACACCGTACCCAACGAATACACACTTTTCAGCACACGGAATAAGTTTCTTTCGACTAGTTTTAGGGATATGAACAAACACCGAACAACCAAAGACACGAGGTGGTAAGGTCATAACAGATGGAATTGCAGCTTGGGTGGCAAGGACTTGTAATGGAGTTTTATTTCCTAGACATCGGGTTGGTAGACAATTTGCAAGATACGTAGCTGTTGCAAGAGCTTCTGGCCAAAGAGAATGAGGAACTCTAGATTCAATCATAATAGCACGAGTTTTTTCAAGTAAAGTACGATTTTTTCGTTCTGAAGTACCATTTTGTTGAGGTGTGTTTGGACAAGTGGTTTGACGGATAAGACCATTTGTTTTGAAAAAATTATGCATTGTTTGGTTGACAAACTATGTTCCATTATCAGAACGGAGAATCTGTATATATTTTTACAAATTGAGTCAAAATCATTTTATAAAAACAAACAAATATTTTTGGTACTTTCGATTTATGTTTCATGAAGTATATCCAAGTCATTCTTGAGAAATCATCCACAAATAAAACAAAGTATATGATTTGATTGTTAGTTGAATTTGGTGCTGGACCCCAAACATCAGAATGGATTAGCGAAAAAGAATAATCAACTCTAGTATTACTTTGATTAAATGAGGCCCTACGGTTTTTTGCAAGAATGCAGGTTTCACATTTCTCGTGAATGGAATTATTCAAAAAAAAGACTTGGAAACAAACTTTTAAGATAGCTAAAAGAAGGATGACCAAGTCGCTGGTTGTCATAACCAAAGTTTCCTTTCGGTTGTTCCATGAGCAAGCATGGCATGTCTCTTATGAACTACTTCATCAACATAATAGAGACCTCATTGTTCAATACCACGCCCAATGATCTCTTTCGTACAAATGTCCTGTAAAATGAAAAAAAATGGATACATAAGAACCACACAGTTGAGTTGTTTTGTTACTTGACTAACAGATAATAACTTTAAGGATAGTGAAAGAATGTAGAGGCAGTTTTTAATTTCTATTTTTTCCGAAAAAATAATTGAACCTCCCCCTTTGACTTCACAAATTTCTCCACTAGCAGTCTCCATATGGGACTTCGTTGGAGATGACATGTCACCAAAGTCTTTAGGATCATAAGACATGGTGCCTGTAGCCCCATGAATGTATCACGAAGTAAAATTAGAAAAAAAAATGAAATAGAATAAACCTCCACAAAGAAAGATAAATTGTAGTTTGATAGCCTATGGTGTAATGCAAAATATTATGTCGGTGAAATTTACGCTATGCAAAGGTTTTATATAGCTTTACTTCTTTTTTTAGATTGACATTTTCTTTTGTAATGTTATGCTTTACTATTTTGGTTTATGCTTACAAATATTATCTTGATTGCTCATATCATATACTTTAATGAACAAAGCTTTTAATATTAATAAATTTTTTAAAACAAAATCTAAACATGTCTACACATGACCAAACTGTGTTACCTAATGGTGTTGTTGACTGGTTCGTTATATAGGTTTAAAAGGGAAAAAAAAATAGCATTTTGATCCGGTGACGTTGGTTTATAAATATTTTTTGAAACTGAATTTCTCAGTTGGATATTTTTAGTTATTGTTAAAATCTAAAATTTTGATCTTTGAACGGTTGGAAACTTTTCTTTCAAAATTTAATATCTAAAAATGGATTTTTGTTTTTTTGTTTTTTTATATTTTATATTAATATCTGCACAATTGGTTTGGAGTATGATTTTATAACTCAATTGCAGAATAGTCAAATTTTAGTTATAAAAAGATATAGTGTTTAACGTTTTTAATCATTGAAGTACTCACGGATTGTGATTAAATTATTTGAAATTTGAAAATATTTATTTTAAGGTTCTTTTTCCTGTTTGGTAATACCCAGTTATGGCTGACAAGTAATGTTTATATAATTATTTTAAAATATTATGGCAAGTGGGTTTTGTAATTTATTAACTCACGACCTATTAATAATGGATGGCATCGATGAACAATTCCAAATATTTTGCATTTTTAAATGATCTTGACAAACTATTTTTACACAGTCAATCTTAAATCTTATACTTACAATGAAGCACGATCCAAAAATGATTAAAAGAAGTAGCAAGAGCTGTATAAACAACTTTATAATTTCATCACAACAATTAAATTATCACTCTTCTAGATAGGACTCGACTCTTAGTTTACTTTGTAAACATATAATAATATTATTGAGCGTTAAAAAATACATGAACCACTACAGTCGGTCATTTATCTTAAAATACCCCGATGTTTTTTATATCAAAACCAGCTTTCGTAATTTTTCAAAAGGTAGTCGAATTGGTTAACTAAAACGTGTTGCGATAAAAGTTATGAGTGTGTTTCTTAATTGAGTTTGTAATTTTGTGTGGTTTACAGGTTATTGTGTCGCGCTAAAAAAACCGATGATTTGTAGTCATTGCGTATGGATAATTTGAAGAGCTGAGTTAGATCTAGGGATGTTTATCGGTTCAGGTTTCACCGGAACCGGGCCGGACGGCTAAGCTATCAGTTCTATATTTTGGAATCGGACCGGACTATTAAGTTTTCGGTCCGGTCCGGTTCGGTCCGATTCGGTTCCAGTTTGG
Organism: Limnanthes douglasii subsp. nivea; assembly: GCA_036936605.1. Classification (NCBI taxonomy): domain Eukaryota; kingdom Viridiplantae; phylum Streptophyta; class Magnoliopsida; order Brassicales; family Limnanthaceae; genus Limnanthes; species Limnanthes douglasii. The sequence continues at coordinate 2,922,772 of JAUPFV010000005.1, read as the reverse complement.
TTTGGTCCTGTTTTGGTCATTTTCGGTCTGATCCGGTCTATTTAAAAAAATTAAATAAATAAATAACATAAAATCAAAGTTTAAAATTTAATCTTTGATTTTTTTTATTAAAAATGGGTAATTAACTATTAATTTTGAAAATAATATATATATATATATATATATATATATATATATATATATATATAATAAATTAATTGGGTCTAACGGATTTTTATTGATTCGGTTAGTTTATCAATTTTATCAGTTCGGTTTTGTATCAGTTTTATCGATTCGGTTTCTAATCGGTTCTACCGATTTATCGATTTTATCGGCTCGATTATGAACCAGTTTTGTTGTTTCGGTTCCGTATTGAGTTCGGTTTTTAAAATGGAACCACGAACGAGACCGTTAAAGTTCGATCTGGTTCTCAGTCCAGTTTTTATCGGTTCGGTTCCGTTCCGATTTTCGGTTCCAAATAACCGTTGACCGCCCTAGTTAGATCCATATAAATTCAAACTTTTAAGATAACTTGATTTATTAATTTTTTAAAGCTTACTAATTCAATGTGGCACACTATTATATGACGATCTCTATTCTATTTATATCACCTTAATCGCAATGGCCGCGTACAAAAATATATTCTTGCTTCTTTTAGCTCTTTCCGTCTTGTTTTCTTTTGCTAATGGTACGTAGAGCGATTCAAATTTTGTTTACCGCAACCATGTTTATGTTTATTTATTTTAAGTGATCATTTCCGATTTACGTTTCTCCGACTATTTATATCGCAGGTATTTGCGGCCCACCGTCGGATGATGATCTTTCGCAGCAAAGGACCGATATGTCAGACGACAACTCAGAACGAAGCCTTGACAATGCAGGTAACTTCGGTGGTATTCATGTTTCGTGCGAAACAAACGAGAGCAGTAGTGGTTCTGATAACTCATCATCGGGCACTCTCAAAATTGTCTTGAGTTTCTTTTTCGTGGTTGCGGTTGTGGTTGCTGGTTGCTATTTCATTTGGCTGCACAAACAGAAGTCCGCTGCAGCCGCGGCTGTACATAATAGCTACCCTGGTAAAAAAATTAATTATTTTTCGAATGGTAATTATTTTTTTTTAATCTATATTTTCGACGTATAGTTTTTTTGGATTAAAAGATATTTGGTAGGAGTTTATTGACTATTATTTTTTATAAAGTTACTCTCATAATACGTGTTGTTTATTCATTTTCGATTTTGTTAGTCATGGATTATCATTTTCAATAAAAGTTAGTATTTTAACTATTCGTTTTCGATAAAATTACTCTTCTAAATTAACACTCGTAGAAACTAATTTTATCGAAAATAAATAGTCAAACTCAAAAGACTAACTTAACCATTTCTAGCGAAGTAATTATATACCTAATAATTAGATAATCAAAAGATTAGCACTAGATGATTTTTAATCGAAAAATTATATATAAAAAAATAAAAATAACAAACTATTTAATATCAAAACTTATTTTATAAGTTATCGACGGAACTCGCAGTTAAAATACATGATATTTTTCTTATAAAACAGCAATTGAAATTTACTTTTATGGGCATTCGATCGGAAAATATGTACTATAAACGTTCGATATTTCTTGCTAATGTATTTTTATTAACAGGTGCGGAAGTAAACGTTAATATTGGACCAGAGAAGCAGTTTCCGCCGCAGCAAAAATGAATGCCGATCAATCCTCGGTCCAAAGTTTAATCTTTCGGTATTTGTTCACAATTTGGTCTATGATCGGTGCAATTTTATTTTTTCTTTGATAAATAACAATTGGCATTAAGAAGTACTATGTTTTGCGTATTGGGTAGCATGTCTAGATTTTCTTCATTAAACATCTGGATGTTTAGCTTTAACATCTATGTATATCTACTATATAGCTTCCAACATACTTAATTAAAATCAATACCCGAACATGAGACACATCCAAGATTAAAATTCAGAATATGTTAAAAATATCATAAAAATAAATATCCGAATATTATTTCAATGTATTGTATTTATATTTCAATACCAATTCAAAGTGAAAGTATAATACAATCGTAAATGTATTTTCAATAAATGGAAAATTAAAATAAACACTTAATATTTAGATCATCTATTATAGTAAACATTTATTTTTTCACAAATGTCATTAAGCAATTATTAAATTATGGACTAGAAATTGTATTTTTTTAATTATTTTTTTTATATATTTTATACCACAATAATTTTTAAGCAATACTCATTAAACAGTCTTTAAGTCACGTTGAGTCAAACAATGCACGTAATAAGCTTGTCGATTTACTTGAATTAAAGTTTTCAATCTATCAAATTGACCTTTCATATTATTCGTTCCATCATATTTTTGCCCCCGAAATTTTGATACACGATCAGTTGATGAAAAAATAGAAAACAAAATCTGCCGATGGTCCCTCACTTGAAGGAATAAGATAGACTTCTAGTGTTGAATAATTTACGACAATAGGACTAATAAACTTCAGAAATTTAGGGCCAAACAATTCAAATTGAACAATTACATATTGACTTGAAGTATATTAAAAAAATCAAACAATCAAACAAATTCAAATATGATGGAGCTATACATACCAAAATTGGGTATAAATTTACAAAAAAACGTCGTTGACTTTAATTTGATTTTTTTGGACAAAAATACCTTCTAACTTTCATTTATTTACAAAACTGTCATTAACATCCTAAATAGACTCAAATAACAAAACACTTTATTTGGCTAATAAGTTCATAATGTGATACAAACATAAAAACGATTGCCCACACTGGTATTTGTTTGGCTAGTTTAAGATGTCGGGTACCCGATTGCCCCACACTGGGTATTTGTTCGGCTAGACGGGTGTCTGTTTCAGTGAAACAATTTTTCAGCCGTTGTCCAAATAGGCACTTAACGGGTTCTCTAAGATTGAACAACTTTCAACCTAAATATGAACGATATCGGGAACGGTTGTCTCGTGCGGTACCCTGTTTAGTGCAACAGCCAGAAACAAACTAATTATTTAATTAAAGCGGGTACTTGTATAAAATCAAACGATTAACTATCTCATTTCTCATCCCAAATTCACTCAAACTTCTTATTAACTATAAAATATAAATTTTCTCTTGTCAAGTCAAAAATCTAAAAACAAATAATTTCACCTTCCATAAAAAGTAATACAAGAAAGTTAAAATAACAATTTCTACAACAAGGTCAACAAAACTAAATATAAATAATTTCACCTTCAATAAGAAAGTAATACAAAAGAACGTGAAATAAAAACTTCTCATGTAAAAATTTCTCTTACCAATAAGGTGAAATAAAAATTTCTCTTACCAAGTCAAAAATCTAAAAATAAATAATTTCAGCTTCCATAAGAAAATAATACAAGGAAGGTAAAATAAAAACAAATTGCCAATTTGAAATAAAAACAATCAATTTCACATACCATAAGAAAATAATACAAATGAATGTGAATACAAATTTATCTTGTCGAGTCAAAATCCAGAACAAATAATTTCACCCACCATAACAAAGTAATCAAAAGGAAGCTCAAATAAAAATTTATATTGTCAAGTCAAAAATCTGGACACAAATAATTTCAACGTCCATAAGAAAGTAATACAAGGAAGATAAAACGCAAATTTATCCTATCAAGTTGAAATTTTTAAAAAACAAATCATCTATCATAAGAAATTAATAGTTGGAAGGTGATATAAAAAATTCTCCTACCAAGTCGAAAATCTTAAAAGAAATAATTTCACCTGCCATAACAAAGTAATACAAATAAAGGTAAAATAAAAATTTCTCCTCCAAAGCCAAAAAGCTAAAAACAACTAGTTTCACCTTTCATAAGAAAGTATATACAAGGAAGGTGAAATAAAAAACATTATTGCCAAGTTAAAATATATTTTTTTTATTTCAACTACTATAAAAAATTAATGGAAGAAAGATGAAATAAAAATTTCTCATTCCAAGTCAAAAATCTAAAACAAATTCATCTACCATAAAATAGAATTACCAAAGAACTAACTGAATTAACTAATCCCAAGTTCAAATAAAAAATTAAAGTTATTACTCGTTCACTTAAACGAAAGTTTAATAACTCTATGAACCAACTCCAATTACTATTTTTCTTAGAACTAACTATTGCAAAATACAGAGGAAACATACCTAAAAAAATTAAAATTAAAGACATAAAATTTTAAAAAAGAGATACATATATAGCGTATAAAAAACAAAAAAAACATACCATTATTGCCATCACTTGCAACTACGCTTAACAATATTCTTGTATACTTTGATTGAAGAAGTGTACAATCCAAAAAGAACCTCGGACGAAATATCCAAAACCGTGAAAATAGGAACCAAAATAGATGAGCTAAAATACTAATTAAACACCAAAATCGTCTAGATAGGAAAAAAAGAGATAAAAAAAGAGATAAAAAAAGAAGAAGAATAGTATAATAATATATCAGTATAAAATCGTTTTACTTAAATCCAGAGTTTAACTCCTATTTATAAAAGTTAAACAAGTCTTTCATGTTTTAAATAATAAATATGTAATAATATCACGTGTAATTGAATCACAAGTACATTTTATTATTATTATTCAGATATTATATTTGAAATATAACCTTATAAAAAACCAACAATACAACATAAAAATTATTTCGATGAGGATCATACTCCAATACTACAAGAAAGTTTTGATTAATTGTCTTTACTATATATAAAATAATTAACTAATCTAGAATACAAATTTATAACATCCTCCGAAACTTGTTCTTTTGCTTTATTAATACCTTTTTTAGCTAAACAATATGATATAGTAAACTCATATCTGTTTTAAAAAAAAATTATAACTTCTTTACTTTTTATAGCACCATTGGACCTAAACTTTGGAAGAAGAATCTCACTAGAAATTATAATATAAGTAAAAGATTTAGACTGATTTAAACACATCACCACAAGTATGTTGTCCTGAATTGTTTGTTATATACATATACTATGAAGCCTTCTCTTTCCATGCACGAATATACCAGCAGCAACTAGTAGAAATTTTTAATTTATACTGAACAATGATATGTTTCTTATGATTACTAACATATTTATAAGAGAAACCAACTACTTAAAAAATTTAGAAAGAGCATGACAAAATTCATCAGCACCGCCAGTAAAAAGTTGACCAATACCAGTAATACAAGTATACCAAGATGAACTGGCAAGTTTTCTATCAGTATGTCATAATAAGTTAACAACAATTTCATTCCCAGCAACACCAGTAGAATAAAGGAAAAAATGATTACCAATAACACTATCGGAACCAACCCTACGTGATATTTCTCTTATACAATCTGGTATGTTGACCTTCTCCTCCACATTCAATTCCAAAGTTTCAGATTTTAATCGATTCAACAAGATCATCATATGATTGAAATCACTCTCATTTTCTAACAAATGATCTTTAATATCTCCAACATAATATAATCTCTTCAAGTGAGTAACAAGTAATATTTATACAAGATAATTTAAATCTTACTAATTATGTAACTAAAACAGTATATTATCATTTCTCATGCCTTTTCTACAACTGGTGCAGTAGAACAGTTTAGATCAAATAGAAAACACAAAAAATACCACCAGAATATACTAAAACTTCTTATACCTTTTTATAACTAATACAATAGAACAATTTAGATATCATCAAAATTTTGCATGTCACTCTATAACTAATGCAGTATAACAGTTTTGATCAAAGATATTATTAAAATTTAAGCTGCCTTTTCTATAACTAATGCATGACAAAAGAGCATAAGAAACTGTTTTAAGTTAGTGACAACTAATGTTTATACATGAGAGTTTAGATGTTACTAATGATGTAACTAAGACAATATACTATAATTTCTCTTGCATTTTATACTACACTATAACTAATTAATGCAGTAGAACCGTTTATATCAAATTGAAAACAAAGAAATATCAACCATGAGTATACTAAAATTTCTCCTACATTTCCATAACTAATAAGTAAAACTATATAGATAGAAATACATTAAAAAATTTGTTGACTTAAATAGAATCAGTAAAAACAATATTCAGCAAAATCTAAGAATTAAAAATTATAAAACAAAAAAAATAAAAAAATAAAAAGCATATAATCAAAATAACATTCACACATAAAAAAATCAATAAACATAAAATGCAAAAAACATTCATATAGGAAAAACAAAATCGACAACATAATATTCGAAAATAAATTCTCATAGTAAAACAAAATCAAAAAAACATAAAATACAAAAATTATTCTCACAGAAAAAAATCGAGAAAAACAAAATCTTTCCTCGAAAAAAATATATAAAACCCTCAAATATGAAAATCGGTAAAATTGTTAAATCAACCCAAAAACAAACAAAAATAATTGAAGTATAAAAACATACCGCAATTGACGAATAAACACAAAAATCTTTTAAACTTATATGCTTTTTAAAATACAAAAAAAAAACTATTTATTAATATAATACGCTGTTCATTAAATCATTAATTTAATGCAAAAGTATTGCAATTAAAAATAGTTAATTGAGTATTAAAAATTAGACTCACTATCTTATTTCATTGGACAAAATTTTATAACAAAAAATTGAACAATAATTTAAATCCAAATCTAAATCTAAAATGACATTTAATTGATCATTATCCTCCATTAATAATCTTTAGTTATTTCTAAGAGAAAAGTACGAGTAAATACCTTCTCAACTATGTAATTACCCAGTGGTACCCGTTTTTTGGATAGTGTCACTTGGTACCTCGAATTGAAATTTGGACAAAAATACCCCCGACCAAATATACGCGCTGGTAAAAAAACGCGCTGGTACAATTCTCATGATAGGATGCGAATTGCTTGCAACTCTTAGGATTTCCGAACGATTCTCATGATAAGATGCGAATTGCTTGCATCTCTCAGGATTTCTGAACGATTCTCATGATAAGATGCGAATTGCTTGCAACTCTCAGGATTTCTGAACGATTCTCATGATAAAATGCGAATTGCTTGCAACTCTCAGGATTTCTGAACGATTCTCATGATAGGATGCGAATTGTTTGCAACTCTGGGTTTTCTAAACGATTCTCATGATAGGTTGCGAATTGTTTGCAACTCTCAGGATTTCCTGAACAATTCTTATGATAAGATGCGAATTGTTTGTAACTCTGTGTTCCCTGAACAATTCTCATGATATGATACGAATTGTTTGCAACTCTCAGTATTTTCTGAACAATTCTTATGATATCATGCGAATTGTTTGCAACTCTGGGTTTCCTGAACAATTCTCATGATATGATGCGAATTGTTTGCAACTCTGGGGTTCCTGAACAATTCTCATGATATGATGAGAATTGTTTGCAACTCTCAGGATTTCCTGAACAATTCTCATGATATGATGCGAATTGTTACTAGTGAAATTTTATTTTTTAAAAAAATCAAAAAATATCATCAATGGATCTAGTTTTGTTCATTTTTAAAAAACAAAAGTGACAGTACTTTAATTTATTTATTTTCGAGCTCTGGTTCGAAAGATACAGATCTTTTAAAAATAAAATAAAAAGAAAAAGTAGGGAAGATAAATTTTGATTATGTGGTTGTTCATGAATGGTGAGGGTAGTTAGGGTATTAAAATAAAGTTAGGTACTAAGTCATAATTAGGTAGTTAGGTATTAAGATACAATTGATTAAACCTTGGTTACTAGATGACAATAAAATAGTTGAATAGGTATTTTTAACCAGTATTTTAGTTTTACAACTATTTCATAACATTATCGCAAGTGGGTTCGTTCGGTAATTTATTAACTAATAAATTTGGAGTCTCACGGCCTATAAAAATGAATAGTACTGGTAAACAACTCCATATATTTTGGATTTTAAATTTTCTTGACAAACTGTTTTAACCCAAAGTCAATCCTATTTCTTCTACTTACAACGACGCACGATCCAAAAACCGATTAGAAGAAGAAAATACCAATATGCAATAGCTGTATAAACGACTTAGTTAAATCACCAGAATAATTAAATTACCATGCTTCTAGAACTACTCCACTTTTAATTTATTTTGTACGGATATCATGATACAATTGAGTAACTTTTGACGGAATCGGGTTGCATCGTTAAATTTATTGGTTCAGAGCGGATTATATAGTTGAATTTTTTGTTTTAATTTTTGAAACTGGACTAGATTGTTGAGTTTTCGGTTCGGTTTGGTCCGATCCGATTCGTTTTGGTTCGATTATATTAACGTTTCGATTCGGTCCGGTTTCAGTTCAGTCCGTTATCGGTTCGTTTTAGTCTAGTTCAGTCCGGTTCCGTCTATTTAAAATATATATATATATTTATATATATATATATATATATATATATATATATATATAATTATAATTTGATTTGTAATTTTATACTTAAATTAATGATATAAAAATTAAAAATTAATTTTTAACTTTTTTTAATATAACGTATAATAAATAGAAAATAAAAATAAAACAATTCCAGTCGTTTTATTAGTTGATCTAGCTTTTTACCGGTTTTATTAGTTCGGTTATGTATCAGTTTTATCTGTTCAGTTCCAAATAAATCTACCAAATCCAACCGATTTTATTATTTCGGTTTTGATAAAACCACGAACCAAACTATTTAAGTTCGGTCTCATCTTATCGGTCCGTAAAGAGAGTTAGGTCCAATATAAATTTTAGTAAAGGGTCAAACTTGATTTATAAGTTTTTTAAAGTTTACACATTCAATATGGCCACACTATTAAATGACGATCTCTATTCTATCTCTATTACCTTAATCACAATGGCCGGTTACAACCATATTTTCTTGCTTCTTTTAGTTCTGTCGGTCTTGTTTTCTTTCGCAAATGGTACGTAGTTGAATTTTATTTTTTCAACCACATTCATATATGATCATTACAAATTTACATTATTCGTAATATTCATATATTACAGGAATGTGCGGCACACCATCGGATGATGAACTTTCGCGACAAAAACAGGATATGGCAAACAGACAAGCAGAACGAAGTCGTGAGAGCGCAGAAATGATGGGTGATATTGGTCATGTTTCATGCGAGACAACAACTGATGGCAGTAGTAATTCTGATAGCTCATCGTCCAATACTCTATTACTTGGCTTGATTGAATTCTTTTTCGTTGTTGCCGTTGTGGTTGGTGGTTGCTACTTCATCTGGCTGCACAAACAGAAGGCCGCTGCTGCTGCTGCGGCTGCGTATAATAGCAACCCTGGTAAGTTTAGTACATAAAATGTTGGATGTATGAGCGTGATTGGATTGATTAGTTGTCCAATGTTACTCGTCATGGTTTATCGAACGGGTCGAAAAATATATAGTGCAAATTTGCTAGATGATATTATGATTAGCCATGATCCAACGTAGAAACCCGGGCGGGATTCAATCGACAAGCCTTTGCGTGGCCAAAAAAATATAGCTCCTTTGCTGATAGATTTTTTTAAAATTAGCGATCCCAATTCAATTTAAAATCAATCGGTTTTTTTATAGTTAAAACTGTTTGTGGTACGTTATATGTCAATTTTATTTTTGAGGTCAACTCTTACAATTTTGCCTTTTAAAAAAAATTAATTATCCAAAATACCTCCACTCCAAAAAAAATATATATATATATATATATATATATATAATTCAACCTAAAACTAAAATCTAATTAAACATATTATCTCCTATTAATCTAAAACTAGCTAGAAACACTTGAAAATTACTAAAATTTATATTGTCTTTAAACATAAATTTAAGTGAAAAAATACAAATAAACATAATTAACCGTTAATAATAGAAATACGAAAGTTTAAAATTTAATTGGTTGTCAAAAGTTAAAAAAAGACATAAAATTGATATAAAAAAAACCAACATTGTTACAATAAAGTTCATTCATATTTAAAATATGTAAATTCTCATATGGATAACTGTCACGGCTCCGACAATTCATCGCGCTTTTTGTGCCTGAAACTTTTCGACAACCATGATGTTTCTAAAAAAAAATTAAAACATACCTTATTTTTTAATTAAACATTTATAACGAAATATCTATAACGAAGATATACACGCATCCTAAACAATACGTATAACTATAAATCAAACAAAAAAGTGTAGATCAAAATTTTAAATAAATTATATCATAGATGAAATAACAAGTTGGTTAACAATGTGGCGAAATTGGATTTTGAAAATCCAACACTTTTAAAATTGATATACGAGGGATAAAATGATAAAAGCAGGATTGAAAACGTTAGATCCAACAAAAAAACTTGAGATCGAACGACCTTGCAATTAAATCCAATAGAAAAAGATTGACATTTAGCTTGGTCCAAACTATTTTTTAGTTTAGTCAAATTATATTTTTCACTTTTTTATAATAAAAAAAATCATTCTTTGTTTTAAAAAAATCTAATTTCATCCGATTAATTTTATTTTTTAAAAATACAAAATTTCAGATTTATCCATTATATCAAATTCGTTTTTATTACATAAAAGCATCTATAATAGCCCTTTATAAATTCATAATATAAATTTTTACGTCACAAATCTTCTAACAATCTCTCTAATTTAAAGTAATTTAGATATTCTATTTTGATACTATTATAAATTTAGATAGTCATTTTGAACGTTGATTTTTTATGCGAACCTCCGTATTTTATATGTTATGAAATTTAGTTTTATCACTAGCGGTACTCAGAAATAGTACATTAGAAGCTTTCAAGATAGTGTATTAATAAGTTGTTAATACAGGTCCAGAAGTAAGCATAAATATTGGACCAGAGAAGCCGTTTCCACATACAGCGAACATGAAAACTATGGCTCCCTAGCCAAAAGTTTAATTTTTAACATTTGTTGACGGTTTGTTCTATTGTTTGTGATTTTAATTTTTTTTGATAAATAACTGTTGAATTGGTAATCAGAGGATTTTATTATGTTTTTGTTTGTTTTAATTGTTGTATATTATATTATTGATTCCACTAAAGCATTCACTATACACACAATATATAGAGAACTTAGAGGTTTATACAAGGAAATTTAATACACTGATTTATAAGGAGAAGATTAAGGACAGTATATGAAATCCCAAATTATAGTGGTCAATAGTTGACCCCAACTATTACTCCATGAATCCAACTTTCCAAATTTAGTCGAATATTCTAACACTCCCCCTCAAGTTGTGTAGTGGGATCACCGATACCCAACTTGGATAAAACTGATTCGAATGTTCTTACAACAACCACTTTTGTCAGAATGTCTGCCAGTTGGTCTTCGGATCTAACAAACGAAATTTCGACTGTCCTATCTTTTATCTTTTCTTTTATGAAGTGCCTATCTATTTCAACGTGCTTTGTTCAATCGTGTTGTACCAGGTTCTCTGAAATCTTAATCGCAGCTTTATTATCGCACATTAACTGAGTTGGACACTTCAGAGGGGATCCGATTTCTTTCATTATCTTCTTTAACCAAAGTATCTCGGTAATCCCCTTAACGATTCCTCTAAATTCTGATTCAGCACTTGACAGTGATACTACTTTCTGTTTCTTACTCATTCAAGTCACCAAGTTACCTCCAAGAAGAGTAAAGTAGCCAGCAGTTGATCGCTTGTCGTTAGGATTCCCTCCACAATCAGCATCTGTGAATACTTCAACATCAAGGTGTCCATTTTTCTTAAAAATTATGCCTCTTCCTGGTGTGCCTTTGAGATATCGAATAATCCTCATTACTGCCTCCATATGGTGTTCTTGAGGATGATGGATGAACTGGCTAACTACTCCCACCGCGTATGCAATGTTGGGTCGAGTGTGAGCCAGGTAAATCAATTTCCCACCAACCTTTGGTAGTTTTCTTTACTCGCTGGTCTCGCCCCTTCAATTATCTTTAGTTAATGATTCACAACCATAGGAGTGTCATTTGGTTTGCAATCCACCATGCCAACTTCAGCTAATAAATCCAATATATATTTCCGTTGGCAGATATAAATCCCTCCTCTTGACCTAAGAACCTCGATTCCTAGGAAATACTTCAATCCCCCAAGGTTTTTCATTTTAAACTCCTTGAAGAGGTTTTTCCTAAAAGAGCTAATTTCTTCTTCGTCATTCCCCGTTATAATCATATCGTCGACACATATTATAAGGCAAGTGACTAATTCTCCTCTCTTTTTGTAAAACAAGGTATGATCCCCATTACTCTGTTTGTAGTCATACTGCTTCATTGCCATTGTAAATCTCTCAAACCAAGCACGAGAAGACTGTTTGAGCCCATATAATGCCTTTTTCAGTTTACATACCTCATTTTCTTGAAAAACATCAGAGAACCCTGGTGGGGGTTCCATATACACCTCTTCTTCCAAGTCTTCATGTAAGAAAGCATTATTTACATCAAATTGATGAAGAGGCCAATCTTTTCGCGGCTATTGAAAGTAAAACCTTGATAGTATCAATCTTTGCAACCGGAGAGAACGTTTCAGAGTAGTCTATACCATATGTTTGTGTATATCCTTTGGCAACCAATCTTGCCTTGTGTCGCTCAATGGTGCCATCGGATTTATATTATATATTAAACACTCATCTACACCCGACTGCTTTATTCCCTTGTGGTAACACACATTTCTCCCATGTACCATTCCTTTTTAGATCTTCCATTTCGGTATTCATTGCGTCATGCCATTCAGTCATCTTCTTAGCTTCTTGAGCTGTTTTAGGGATTTGTTCAGAGAGAATGGTAGCTGAAAACGCCTTTGCAATCTTTGTTATTCCTTTCCTGTCTGTTTTTACCGGATATGTAGAAGCACGAGGAACGTGTTCCGGTGAATACCGGTCAGGAGGAACCCCTCTATTTTTTCTTGGGGGAAGAACCAGAGTTTGAGTTTCAACAAATGAACTTACTGAAATGTCATGGTCAGTAGCATTTTGTGAATTATGACATTGTAAATTATTTACCTCTTGATGGACATTTTCTTCGGCTGATTCGCTGGCAGTATCCATGTCATTTATTTCTTGTTGGACATTATCTTCGGGAGAATCATTGGTGGTAAGAACTGTCTCGTCAGTCTCCTTTATGTTGGAAGAGGCGTGTTCGGTGGTGCCATCTACCGACTCTGTCGGCACATCCTCAAAGTAACTTTCATATAACAACCAGTCGAGTGATTCACTTACTTTCTCCCCCTGAGCACGAGATTGGTGGTCAAAAAAATAATCGGATTCTAAGAAGTCACAGTCCATGGTGACATGGATTCGACGAGTACCCGGATTGTAACACCGATATCCCATTTGATGAATACCGTACCCAACGAATACACACTTTTCAGCACACAGATTAAGTTTCTTTCGACTAGTTTTAGAGATATGAACAAACACCAAACAACCAAAGACACGAGGTGGTAAGGTCATAACAGATGGAATTGTAACTTGGGTGGCAAGGACTTGTAATGGAGTTTTATTTCCTAGACATCGGGTTGGTAGACGATTTGCAAGATACGTAGCTGTAGCAAGAGCTTTTGGCCAAAGAGAATGAGGAACTCTAGATTCAATCATAATAGCACGAGTTTTTTCAAGTAAAGTATGATTTTTTCGTTCTGAAGTACCATTTTGTTGAGGTGTGTTTGGACAAGTGGTTTGATGGATAAGACCATTTGTTTTGAAACAATTATGCATTGTTTGGTTGACAAACTATGTTCTATTATCAGAACGGAGAATCTGTATTTTTTTCAAATTGAGTTAAAATCATTTTGTAAAAACAAACAAATATTTCTGGTACTTCCGATTTATGTTTTATGAAGTATATCCAAGTCATTCTTGAGAAATCATCCACAAATAAAACAAAGTATCTGATTTGATTGTTAGTGGAATTTGGTGATGGACCCTAAACATCAGAATGGATAAGCGAAAAAGCATAATCAACTCTAGTATTACTTTGATTAAATGAGACCCTACGACTTTTTGCAAGAACGTAGGTTTCACATTTCTCATGAATGGAATTATTCAAAAAAAGACTAGGAAACAAACTTTTAAGATAGCTAAAAGAAGGATAACCAAGTCGCCAGTTCCATAACCAAAGTTGTCTTTCGGTTGTTCCGTGAGCAAGCATGACATGTCCTTTATGAACTACTTCATCAACATAATAGAGATCTCCTTGTTCAGTACCACGCCCAATTGTCTCCTCCGTACGAATATCCTGTAAAATGCAAAAAAATAGATACATAAGAACCACATAGTTGAGTTGTTTTGTCACTTGACTAACATATAATAACTTTAAGTATAGTGAAGGAATGTAGAGGCAGTTTTTAATTTCCATTTTTTCTGAAAAAATAATTGAACCTCCCCATTTGACTTCACAAATTTCTCCACTAGCAGTCTCAATATGGGACTTCGTTGGAGATGACATGTCACCAAAGTCTTTAGGATCATAAGACATGGTGTCCGTAGCCCCGCAATCAAAGATCCAATTCATTGATTTCTCAAACCCTTAACCTCCAAGTTTTTCATAGGAGTTCGCCGCCATTCCTCCAAAACCAGTGCCACTTCCTTGCTCATTTTTAGTCGGATCTTCACCAACGCTTGTAGACGAAGCCCGTTTGACATTAGATCTGAAACGCTGGTTATTTTTCTCCTTATGACCGTCCTCCCACCATTCTGGATAGCCAACCAGCTGGAAACATGTCTCTTTAGTGTGTTTCTTCATCCCATAACGAGTGCAATACAACTTGGATTTATCTTCTTTCTCTTTGGATCGAAATTTAAAACTTTGTGCAGAATCTTTAGCAGCCAAACCCATTCCAATTTCAATCGAGTCACTATCGGAAGAACTTGATTTTAGTATATTAAGCCTGGCCACTTCCCTTCGTATTGTAGCATATGTTGTTTACACGGAAGGAAGAGGATCCTTTTTCAGGATATCTCTCTTGACTGGTTCCAGCTTGTCATTAATCGCCACTAGCAATTGATGGAGTCTTTGTTCTTGAGTCTTCTTATTGTAGATCTGAATGTCTTCTGGGTCTTTCATAGGGGTCGGATCTCACCTATCTATAGACATCCAGATGTCCTGCAATTTGTTCCACAAGTCTTCTAGTGTATCAGACCTTTTCCTTAATAAATTAGCCCTCGTATGAAGGTCAAACACTTGTAACGAATCTGTACCAGAACCGTATGTGGTGGCTAACCCATCCCAGAGGGCTTTTGCAGTGGGATATTGTGAGACATTATTCACTAAGCTGGATTCAAGATTTTGGATAATCTATGTGAAAACACATTGATCATCTTGTTCCCACCTTGTATATGTTTTGTCAGTTTTGGATGGAGGTGTCGGCTCCCCTGTAATGTGAGAACCTCTCCCTCTTCCCCCAATTGTTTTCTTCATCAAGTTTGCCCATATGGCATAGTTGTCACCACCGATTTTAATCCTTAGGGATAAATTCTCGGGGTTAGTTGTTTGTTGTTGTGTTCCGAGACCATTTCTCAGAATGGAAGCAATCTGCATCGTTAATTCATCAGGATCTTTGTTGAGGATGTTCAGAATTCCCAGAATCACACGTGCTCTGATACCATGTTGAATTGGTAATCAGAGGATTTTATTATGTTCTTTTTTGTTTTAATTGTTGTATATCATATTATTGATTCCACTAAAGTATTCACTATACACACAATATATAGAGAACTTAGAGGTTTATACAAGGAAACTTAATACACTGATTTATAAGGAGAAGATTAAGGACAGTATCTGAAATCCCAAATTATAGTGGTCAATAGTTGACCCCAACTATTACTCCATGAATCCAACTTTCCAAATTTAGTCGAATATTCTAACAATAACATTTGTGATGACGCGGCGGAAATAGAAGAAGAAGCAACGATAGATGAAACCCTAATTCAAAGGTAACATTATGAAACCCTAATCTAAGGGTAACAAAGATTGAAATTTTCAGAGATAAAAAAATCTATTATTCCAAAAACTTAAAATAATCTAAGGCATATGAGGCTTTATATAAGAGCTTCTCAAAACCCTAAATTAAAATACAAGGAAATAAAATAAATATTCTAAAATAAAATCAAATCAAAACAAAACAAATCTTAATATAATTATATTTGATTTAAATACATAAGATATTTGAATAAAATAAAATTAACAAAATATAACTGGCATCTTATATAACTGGCAATCTATTTTGCGTAAAAATTATCCTTTATTCTTAAGTGAACTAGATTTCATATTTATGTGATTTCATGGTTTGAAGAATTATTTGGAATCTATAAATAGAAAAAGTAAGACATGAGTTTTAGTGGTAGTTGATCGACGAGTCTCCATCCTCTCAGAGAGATAAAGCTCTAGTTCTTAAAGATATAAGTGATGTCTGTAAGATAAATACTAAGAGAATCTAGATTTATATTGCTTTGTAATATGTGAGCGATTTGTAACAAAGAGAGTGATTAAGTTTTTTGTGTTTGATAAAGTCTTCTTGGTAACCTCCTTGATAATAAAACAAAGTATTTGTTGCCAGTGAATGTAGATTTTTTCAAAAATCGAACAACGTAAAATTATGTCTTGTGTGTTCGGTTTAATTTTTGTTTCTCTTTTATCGTTTCCATCGAATAGGTCAAATTTTCCTTTTAAATTAATGATTTTTCATCAAGTGGTGTAGTGAGTGTGTGAGAAAACAAAGAAGATAGGTAGATCGATTGGCGATATCACGGTTAGAGAGAAAGATATCACTTTGAAACCAGAAAACCACGAAAGATGAGTTCCATGAAGCTTACACTAGAGAAATTTAGCGGAGACAATGGCTTTAACCTTTATATGGGTTGATGTCGTGGTACTGTCTAAAGCTCATAGTTCCATTATTGAGCTTGGGAGATTAAATGATGTGTGAGGTCTTCAAAGAGCCTACAGTGTTAAGGTATGAAATCGGTTGGAAACGATTTACGGAAAAAATCTTTGGCAAAAATATAGAATCTCAAGAAACGTATTTACACACTATCAATGGATAATAGCAAGGAGGTCTGAAGGTACCTATATGGTTTTAATAAAATCATTCTTGACTTGAATATAATTGGGGTTAAGGTGGAGGACAATGACTATGCAATCATCCTCAGAAGTTGTTTGTCGAAGGTGTATGAACATTTGATGGACACATGGTCTACGAAAAAAGTCACTTACGATGGTTGAAATGAAAAATTCCTTGAATTCAATAAATCTTCAATAAAATATGATCATGGAGGGTAACTTCGAAGGTCTTGTAATTAGTGTTAGGGGTCGGTCATGAATGAGAGATTCAAGTAAGAAGAGAGAAAACTTTGGTCAAAGTCCAAATGGGCTGGGACGGGTTCTAATGCGAGATGTTGTTTGTGAAAGAAGAAAGTTCATATCAGTAGAAACTCCTGAAGAGAAGATAGAGAAACAATCATTTGAAGACCAAAATTAGAGTTTCTGTAATGGTTTCAGATGATTGCGAGTAAACTAATGGTTTAATTGATGTTTATTTTTGCATGTACATTAATAAATGGGTGATGGATTCAAGTGCATCATTCCATATGACTTCCAATAAATATTGGATTAAAGACATGAGATTGTCTGAAGGTGGAAAGGTCATCCTTAGGAATGATGAATTTTGTGTTGTCAAAATTGTGGGAACGGTTGAGATCAAGTTCTCTAGAGGACCTTAGAGAGAAATTAACAACGTAAGGTATGTACTCAAAGTTCAATTTAACCTTCCATATATTGGGATGGTATATGTTATGATTAGAGCTGTCAACGGTTCTCCAGAACCGAGAACCGGACCGGGATCGAACCGATAAAGATCGGATCGAGAATTGGACCGAATCTTAACGGTTTGGTTTGCGGTTCCACTCTAAAAATCGAAAATCGATAAGGAACCGAAACAAAAACCGATAACGAACCGAACCGATAAAATCAATAAACCGATAGGATCGATATGAAATCGAACCGATAAACCGATAGAACTGATACGGAATCGAACTGATAAAACCGATAAATCGGTAGAACCGATAAGAAATCGGACCAATAAAACGTTAGAACCGATTATTTTTTATTATTATTTATTTTTTTATAAATTATAGTACCAAAATTAATAGTTTATTACTAATTTTTTAACAAAATCAAAAATTAACTTATAAACTTTAGTTTTTATATTATTTACTTCAATAAAAAAACTTAAAAATCAAATTTTAATTGATTTTTTTTGTAAGTGGATCGAACCGGACCAAAACCGAACCGAACCAAACCGAAATAGGGCTAGACTGAACTCGGACCGAACCGGAACCGGAACAGAATCGAATCGGACCGGACCGAACCGGAAGCCTAGCGGTTTGGTCCGGTTCCAAAAATTAGAACCGAAAGCTTAGCCGTCCGGTCCGGTCCTTTCAAAACCCGGACCAAACCGGACCGATAACCGCCCTTTACGGTTGTATTTAAATGCACACAAATTGATTTGTGTTATGTTGTTGACTATATTTTAACTTTTATATAAAATCAAAAATTATGATGGATTTAAATTTATGTTGAGTATCTAAACTATAGGTTAAAAATGTTCCAATAAATATATTTTAGTCGAACGACTATTTGTCATTAAATTTAATAAACGAGCAACCTATTCTTCAGCAAAACCTCGAGAAAACCTCCGAATATATATAAAAAGAAAAAAAACTTCTTCTTTCTTTCCTTTCATGTATCCACGTCCATGAGAATTGGTATTTGGGCTATTGGCGATCATTCAAGGTCACATTTTAATTTCTTTTAGTATTCAATTGTTTTTTTTGTACTACATGTTATATACTATGTTTGGTCTGAGGTGAATGATGCACCTACATTTTGCCGTACTAAACTCTTTCTTTTATCAACCTTGATTCAAACGAAACCAAGTTCCAACTTTTATATATATGAACTTATTACACTTCTTGATATTTAGAATGGTGTTGATAGACCCAATTGGGAATAATATGTGAAGTGTTTCATAAATTTGTACTAAAAAATGGTTCCTTTTGTTATTTTACGTTATTATTTTCGAGGAGTAAAGAAAAAATAAATCCTAAAATACTAGTGTGTACTTACTTTTTATTATTTATAATTTGTTAACCATCGATAGTTTATTGATTATCATTTTTCAGATGAATAGTAAAAGTCCATGGATAGCACTTTTTATTTATCCATTTTTTAGATATATAGACCATCAACTATAGTGACTTTTGTGGGAGTTCGTTGATAAAATTAGCTCCTTGAATAGGAAATTAACTTTATCGAAAATAAATAGTTAAAATATTAATTTTATAAAAAAAACTAAACATAAATATAAGAACGAAATATAATATTCTTTTTCAAATCAGTTTAGTGTATATTTCTATATTAATTAAATTTCTACATTAATTACATATTCTATTTAATTGGATTAATTAGATTTTTTATATTAATTGAATTTTTATATTAATTAAATCTAATATTAATTTACTATTTAGTATTAATTAGATTCTTTAGTTAATGGATTAAGACTTATGATAGAGATAGGAGAATATGTAACTTTGCAATTTGTGACGATATAGCTTTTAAATTTTACTAGAATTAACATTCAATGCCTTTATATTTGGAGATACTTATTTTTTAAAATGGTTGCACTTGGTGCGTGGTTACCTCCTCTAATCAACGCTTTCGAAGTTTATTATCTTACTTAATTGTCGGATAAAACTAATAGTGATGACCAAATGGAGAAAATAATTAAGAACTATTTCTGATCATTGATGCACCAAGTTTTTACAATGATTTTTTAGGTCTTATGTTTCTTCATAAAATGAAAGCTCGTGCATCGTCTTACCATCAATGTATCAAATAATTAGAAGGATAACAAATTGCAATTATAAAAATTAGTCAAAGAACAGCAAATAATTGGTACTCAATTTTTCTTTATCAAAAAAATGTTATCGTATAGTAATTAAAGAGTTTATTAGGGTATCAACAAATATTAAAACATGGTGAAACCTTAATGAATTTTAAAAAATAGAGACATTGACTACGCTCAAGAAGAAATTCGGTTAACTAAACCTTTAGAAGAGACAACTTAATTAAAATCGAATAATGGAAAAATAATAAAGATAGGAAGGTAGTGAACTGTATAATTAAAAACGAGCTAACTGAATGTAACGAGCTAACTGAATGTTTAAATATGAATATTGATGTTTTTTCATGGATTATGTTTTATATCATTGGAATTAGTAAATCAATTATTTGTCATGAGTTAGCTATTGATGAGAGGCTTATGCCAATACAACAATACGAAAAGTATATGAAACTATTGTAAAAAAGTAGATAGGTCACTTAAAGTATGAAATTTAAGAGAGTCTAAGTATTCAACATGGACAATTAATACAATGTCGGTTAAAAAGAAGAATGTACAATGGATAATGTGTGTTAATTTTAGTAACTTAAATTCCACTTGCCCATATGATAATTTTCGTGTACCTCGGATCGATCACATAGTAAATGAAAATCCAGTCATAGGTTTTTATCGTTCATGGATTCTAATCAATAGTATAATCAAATCATGATGAACCCATATGATGAAGAAATCGTTGTGTTTATGACTGAACGAGGTTTGTATTGTTATAAGGTAATATCGTTTGGGTTGAAGAATGTAAAAGCTAAGTATCAACCTATCGTCAATCATATTTTTACTAAACAACTAAGAAAATGTATGAAACCTAATATAGATGAAATTATTGTTAAAAAATTATGTTTTTGTAAAGTTTGTTAGCATTGTTAAAGACCTATGATAATTTTCAAAATTTCAATTTGAAGCTAAATCTAATGAAGTGTTTTTTTAGTACAAACGTGGAAGTTTTTAGGATATGTGATTAGTAAACGATGCATTAAAGTTGACTTTGTAAAACTGAAATACTTCATAGTTATGAATTCACATAAACTTATCAAATAGTTACAAGAATTATAGTTGGCAGTTTATAAAGGTTTATTTTAGATAGAAGTTGTGTTTTCCTTGACATTCTAGAAAGAGAAAAATGTTATGTTGGGATAAATAATATGCCAAATATTTTTAAAAATTAGAAGAATATCTAATATTAAGTAAGATTTTTTATAAGCCAAAAGAGGGATAGTCTTTTTTCTATGCTTGTTAGTTTCAATTTTTTGCCTTGTTAGTTTCAATTTTGTCAGTCCCTAGTGTAATTTTTTGTAAAAAAACGATAAGGTGTAATGACCAGTCTATTATGTGAGAAAATATTTGTTTAATGTTGAAATTTGATATCTTCTTGAGAAACTAACATTTGGTTTAGTTGTGGCGTCTTTTTTAGTGACCATACTTTTAAGGTCATATTATTGGGTTATATACTTGAATCATTTAAGAAGCATGTTGGAAGAACAAAATATGTTTGATCATTTCACGAGATGTTTTATTGAGTTTTGAGAGTACGGTATTTAGTATGAACCTTGTGCACCAATGACAGAGCAAATTATTGCAGATTTTAGTAATAAATTTAAAAAAGAAATACATAATGTTAAAATAGAGAATTTAAGCCAAGTTTTAATTAAGGAGCAAGAATATGTTATCCATATAAATGGAAATTAGAGTTCAAATGGTAGTGGAGTTATGGTTATTTCAACTACCTTGTGTGGGAAAAAAATATGTAAGATGTTAAATTAAAACGCACTACAAAAACATGAAACTCAAGATAGGAAAATATTAACAAGAATCCATTTAGCTTGTATAAGTGGTGCTTGAATAATAGGATTGACATCTCACTCATACTTGATAATTAACAAAGCTCAAAGAAAGTATGATGGAAAATATGAGAATACAAGAGGTTATTTAAAAGTGGTGAAGCAAATGGAAAACAATTCGACAATGTCGTGTATAAACAAGTCATCCTTAAGAAAATAAAAGTGTGGATTTGCTAGCTAAGTTCGGATGTCTGGAAGATAATACTTTAGTTATTTTCTAAGACAATCTAATAGTTACATGTG
Source organism: Limnanthes douglasii subsp. nivea (assembly GCA_036936605.1). NCBI lineage: Eukaryota > Viridiplantae > Streptophyta > Magnoliopsida > Brassicales > Limnanthaceae > Limnanthes > Limnanthes douglasii. The sequence continues at coordinate 2,900,739 of JAUPFV010000005.1, read as the reverse complement.
AAGTTTACACTTATCGGGTGTTATCAATTGACGATCCTACGGATCGATGTCAAAAGTAGTTACTTTTTTTAAGGGATTAAATATTACTACAAGATAAATCTCAGGCACGAGCGTTGCTTTTACGAGCAATGAAATATGATCATCGATGATGTACTTCATTTAAAAATTATTAACATATCGTATCCATGTTTTTTAGGCAAAGAATAAGTATTTTTTTGTCTTAATGGATTTAAATGAGATAGCTGCAAGAGCATATTTTTAATATAAATGGCTAATCACATGTTTTATTTTAGCAAGATACTATAAAGCTATATTAGTAGTTGATGCACAAAGTATGGTAAAACTTTGTGATCCATATCAACGTTTAGCTAATATGACTCATCGACCGAGTGATATCTTTTGATCAAATTCTTTTTCATGCCCATTTGATAGATAAAGAAGTTTCTTAGTATGTCCATTACAATTCGCAATATGAATCAAGCTAGTACAAACTAATTGTTGTGGATTGTTACACTAAATGGACATAATAAATCTTGTAGCAAAGATACAACCTCATAAAATTTATTAATCCCTACTAATATGCATCTTCAATCTTATGAAATACCAAAGATACGTATGATTCATAATTGATCTTAACCTCAAAAAATATATGCTAACAATATTCTTTCAAACCATGATAACAACGTATGAAACCATATGTTAATAGAACTTCATATTCCATTAAAAAAATCGAAGTAGATTAAAACGAGTCAAATATTAATGTTAAACGATCTCAAAGCTACTAGAGATCTAACTTCATGTCAAGTTAATATTCTATAAGATCTACGACTACACAATAATAACAACGTATTAAACAATAAGTTTTCTAAATAGATCAAGACGAGTGAGCAATACTTCTAAACGACTTTAAAACTACTAACGATATGACTTCAAGTCAACCCAATGATCTATAAAGTTTATAGGGCCCCAAATAATGGTAGCATGGTATAGTTTGATGACATTATTTTTGGTTTGGTTTATTTTGGCTGAGGGTAGTTTAGTAAAGTGTTTTGTGAAGTTTTAAAGTATTAAATGTTTGGTGTAGAAGGTAGTGTGATAATTGAGCAGTCTGGTTGTATTAAATGTTGATTATCCTCATTAATGAGAGTGGTTGTGGTATTTATACTCTTAATTAGTGACCCATGGGCTTACAGGTCAAGTTATGAAACTGGGTCAAGTTTAAGGACTCATTAGTTTTTTATGTAGATTAGCAAATAACTTAGTCAAAAGGTGTTTTTACTTTTGTCTTGTTCAGATTATTTAGTGGCATATCGCTGTCCAAATTACCCCTGTCCGGATTATACAGCGGGTTGTGTCTGAATATTTTGAACTCATCAGTAGTCCTTTTTTAGGCCTTGACAAATATCTTTGGTAGGGCTAAAAAATCCACTAAGCCAATAATGAATTTGTCTGATCTACCTGTGCGGTCTGTACTAGGAAGTTTACTTTCAACATTAATTCAGTTCGAAGTTTGTCAGAACTGGTTTCTCTTTCCAAAATTCTAAGAGTTTTCTTCTTGGATCGTGGGACACGTGTCAATATCTGGTTCGACCTATCAGCTGTTATTTTTCCTAGACCGGCGCACCCATTAAGTCTAGAAAGTTACCTAGACATTTGATCATTCACACGTTTGCGCAACCTTTAATCATTGTAAAACCCTCTTCAACTTCTCCTAGGTAACTGTTATTTTTTTACTATTATATAAATTCTCTTTCACTATTTCATTGTCTTCCACACTCAGAGCTTTCCAGAGAGATTTTCATTCTTATCTTCAACTTGTTCTTGAGAGGTTTTATGTTCACATCTAGAAACTCACTAGTTAAAGACGGCTGGTCAAATTTATCAGAGTTAGAAAAAGCGAAAAAGGTCGAAAGAGAGAATCGTATTGATGTGAGCCTCTTAGTTTCTCCAAGTGAGAAATATAGTAAACCAACTCGAGAAGCCGGTCAAGGGTCATCTTCATCCAAAAACCCTAGGCCCAGACAGTTATTCAAACCAAGCCTTTCACCTATTCCCTCAGGTTCTTTTGTTCAAGAGTCCCAACCTTCCGTGCCTAAAGAAAAAGTTGTTTCAAGTATCGAAAAACCCTCTCCCTTCATTGCTATGTGTTCTGACATTGAGAAGTCTCCGGAGAAGACAACCCCTCGCCGGACAACCCGTCAAACTAAAACTCAACCTACACCTTCTCTGACAAAACCCTCTGGATCGGAGGTATCTAAAGCAGCCCTAAAGGCCCTCCGGATCCCAACATCAACCAGATACCAAGCCTTTGGAGGCAACCAGCGCTCAACCATCCGAACAGCCTTCTGTGCAAGAAGCTGACCCCCTACATCTAGGGCAACTGATAACCCTTCCGAAGTGATAGAACAGGTAATGGAGGACAGTATTGAGGAGGCCCCGTTTAAGGCCGAGGCCTCGGGTCAAACAGGAGATGCTGCTTCTGACAAGAAGGGCAAAAGTAAGGTGAAAGTTTGCATGACTCATCTAGACACACTTCCGGAGTGCTTGGAGCGCAAGGTAGTCCCATGCTTCAAACACGTTAGTGTCAAGTACATATTGGCTCTACAAAATATAAACTACATCTACACCCATACTGTTGAGTTGGGCCGAATCCGGACGAAATGGGGGATTTCGGAGTTAGTAAAGGTAAGGATACCCATTACTCCGGAAACTCCTATGGACTGCAAGCTCAACAAGGTGGTAATATTCACTGAGGTACTGAACTGGGGACTCCGTTCCCATTGGACCCAGAAATCGTTAGGTACTTCCACCTAGTTAAACTCTGCCCTACCCAGCTAAGCCCCAATGCCTAGTACTCTCTCCTTGCTTGCATCATGGCATCAAGGTTTTCGAAAATACCTCTTCCGATGGAGCAGTTTGCTGCTGTGGCAAGCTTGTGCAAGAATCACCAGATTCCATTCTACCATCACAATATGGGGAACAACTTCAAAATTGTGGATGACTTGCTGGAGTCCGAAAAAACTGGAGGACACAGTTTCTGTTTGTTAGTGGGACATGGGAGAACGATAGGAAGATCAAGACCAACACCAGTCCCTAGTATGATGACTAGCAGGTGGAAAAGTACTAGTGAGTTTTTTCCCTACCTTTGTTCCTCACACTTTTTCTTTTTAAATTACAATTGTGCCCATTCTGATTAATTTGTCACTCATTTTTTAGTGCTGCCGAAGGAGTTCACCGGACACCTAGAAGACGGGAAAAAAAAACTGTGCAAAGCTTAATGTATGAGCTGCGGAGCATTGGGGGAATGCCTTCCATAACTACTTTACCTCGGGCAATCTTGTGAGGTCCCATCTGTGGAACACCACAGGCCGGAGAGACCTCACATGGGAAGAGCTAACTACACTGCCTTCTCCTGGTGTAATTCTCAAACGGATAGAGGCCAAGGATGGAAAATTGCTCTTACCTTCAAGGGCAAAGGCTCCCGGCAAGATGAAGAACAAGAAGAAGAAATCTGCAACAGAGTTGGTTCAAGCAGCCACAGAGAGGACTGGTTCGGGGAACCAAATGGGAATTGATGTTGTCATGCTCAAAGTAGTAGAGGCTAAAAAAGTAAGGGAGGCTGGAGAGTCACATAACCCACCAAAGCCTCCTAAGAATGACAGGAAAAGAAGGGCCAGTAGTGATGAGAAGGCTGCTAAAAAGAAGAAAGTCACCTTGGGAGAAGAAATAATTCTTCATCATTCGGAGACTCAACCTCTACCAGCCCATGTTGATCCCACCTTACAAGAGAAAATCCCTACAGGTCTGCAGTCCGGAGAGGTTGTTGGAGGAGGGACTGAAGAAGTGGACATTAGTGCCCTTCAAGACATTGATTTATACTTCAATGATTCTGAGAAGGATGATTTTGTAGGTCCCTACCGCCCCTCCAGTTCTGCCAATATGGTGACTTTCAATGGTAAGTATTTTTCCGTCACCGGAGAGCAAGATGTTCTGAGCCATTCGCTCATTGGTCACATCCAGCCAATACTTGACTTGGAAAGACAGGTGAAAAGTCAGACCACCCTTATCAATTCCCTAACCTCTGACAAGGAATCTCTATCAACCAGCCTCCTCAATGCCAATCAGAGTATAGAGGAACTGAAGAAGGAGATAGAGGCATTGAAGAAGGACAAGGAGGATTCATCAACCACGTTGGCCACCTCAGAAACTGCCAGAACTGAGCTCTAGATTAAGTATTTTGGCTTGGAAAAAGATCTCATAACGTTAAAGGAAGAACTGAAAACCAAATATGGTGTCATTCAAACTCTATCCGATGAGAAAACTAAGTTAGAAGGTATTGTATCTGAGATGGCCAAAGAGAAAGAGGATTTAAAGGAGCAGCAGGAGCAAGCTATTCAGGTGGGCATTGACAATTACACCAATGAAGTGATACACTCGTTAGAGAAAAGAGATGGTCAAGTCAAGTTTGACATGGTGCTGCTCTTCTATGAGACTTTTCCGAAGAGGACCCTGGGTCCCCTATGGAAGTATGTGGACTACGAAGACATCCCATTTCGTACTTTAGCAGACAGTGATAAGCGCAACTACTCCAGTGGAATCGATTCCACTACTGAAGAAGAAGAAGGAACTGGTGAGAGTTCGAGTGTCGAACTCAAAAGTTCCAAAAAAGTGGCGGTGAAGGAAAATTTAAAGGGAGCAAGCCCTAAGGTTTAATCTTTTTTTTAACAGTCAAAGTCCTTGGATGGCCAAGGCATATTTTGTAATGTTATTCGGTTAAGAGTCCGAATAACACTTTAAAACACCTAAATTCCTTGGATGGCCAAGGCATATTTTGTTTTCTTGTTCGGTTTAAATCCGAATAGGTTTAATTTATCAAACCTTCTTTTATTTAATACTTCCTTTCAAACCTTCTTTTATTTAATACTTCATTTCCTTTAAATTTTTCATGTCTAATGTTTAAGTATCCCTTAGCATTTCAGAGGTATTAAAGTGAGAGTGTTTAATATCTTCGATGACATGTATTTAATAGTAATCACTTAACCAGGTATATCCGATCTACTAGAGATCCAAGGTGTTGAGAAAATTATTTTTACATGAATCGAATTGCAATAAAATCACTCTGAATATTTCAAGAAGGAATCTCATATTATTGAATAAAAAAACGGACACCTCATTAAAACCTCCCTGCGTCACCAGGGTAGGAAAGATTATGCCCCCTAATATTTACATTGATATCTAACAAGTAAATATTTACAAACTTTATTCTAAATATAACCTAAGATATTCAATATTCCATAGGTGCTTCAAAATTCTTCCTTCTTTGTCTTGAAGCCTATATGTCCCAAGCTTAAGATTTTCAGAGACCTCATAAGGGCCTTCCCATTTCAAAGCCAGCTTACCGAACTGCTTCTCCTTGGTGTGTAAGAAAACTTTCTTAACACTTTATCTCCTTGTTAAAAATCTCTTCTCTTAACCTTGGAAGCAAATCTGCTCCTCATCAAGCCTTTGTAGTGAGATGTTCTTAAGTGAGCTTTAACCATTCTTTATTATATTAAGTCCAACTGATTCCTAATTGCTACCTCATTAGCTTGTTCGGAATAGTTGTGGACTCTATATGATGGTAGGGTGGCTTCTATAGGGGTAATTGCATCCATCCCATACACGAAATCAGAAGGAGACTCTTGTGTAGCAGCCCGATGAGTAGTTCGATAAGCCCACAACACTTCTTGGAGATAGATTGGCCACTTCCCTGCATTTTTAATCTAAACAGAATAGTCATGTTGGCAACTTCAACCTTGCCATTTTCTTGTGGATGGAAAGGAGAAGAAAAACAATGTTGAATGCCTCTAGAGTCACAAAAACTCTCCATATCCTTGTTATCAAACTGTGGCCCATTGTGTGTGGTAATCTTTTGAGGAATCCCAGATTTGCAACATATATTGGATAGGATAAAGTTAATGACAACCTTTGAAGTGGTTCCTGCCAAAGGAGATGACTCTATCCATTTTGAGAAGTAATCAATAGCAACTATAATAGTTCTGCACCCCCAGACGCCATAGGCAGAGGCCTAACTAAATCCAATCCCTAACGAGCAAAAGGTATTGGCTCAGAAATAGACTCCATGGGTACTACTTATACATGAATTTCATTACCATACCTTTGACGTGGATCACACTTCTTTACCATTTCTTTAGCATCAGCCATTATGGATGGCCTATAGTGCCCAGCCAACAACACTCTTCGGGTTAGAGCCCTGTAACCACAATGTGCTGACCCTTATCCATCGTGTAGTTCAGATAAAATGACTTGAGACTCTTCAACCGCCAAATAACGCATGAGAGATCTACTGAAATATTTTTTATAGAGAACTTCGCTTATGATAAAAAAAACACGAGTCATGTGTTTAATTTTTCTTACCATAGCTTTATCCGGAGGCAAAACCCCATCAGAAATATATTGAAGAAGGGAAAATCTCCAATCTCTAGGTTGAATCACCTGTATGCTCCAGCTTTCCTCCTATTCCTTGTTTTGACTTTGTTGTATGAATGTGCATTCTTGTATGTGAATCCAAGGGTAAGACTCAGAGTATGCTACGGTTGCAAAAGAATCTGTCAGTTTATTTTCTGACCTAGGAATATGTTCATAACAAACACTTTTGAAGTTGGCTGCCACCTCATTCAGGATGAGTAAGTACTTGATCAGTTTATCCTTCTTAGCCTCAGATTGACCTTGAGCGTGATGTATAAGAAGCTGAGAGTCACTCATCAACCGAACTCTCTTAGCCCCACATAGGAAGGCTAATTTAAGACCAGTTATAGCCGCTTCATATTCAGACTCATTATTAGAGGGCCTGAATCCAAATCATATAACGTGGTACATTTTATCTCCATACGGAGAGGTTAGGCAAATACCAGCTCCAAAACCCATTGTGCTTGAACCACCATCAGTTCGGACTACCCATTCTTTCTTGGTTTTTCCTTCTAAAATTGTTTGGAACTCCTATCTGAATGGAACTCTACCAGAAAATCAACAACTGATTGAGCTTTGATAGTCGTTCGTGGGGCATAATCAATGTCATAATCACCCAATTTCACTGACCACTTGGTTATCCTGCTTGATATGTCTGCCTTTTGAAGAACATTCTTTAATGGAAAAGATGTCCGGACAATAATAGAATGAGACTGAAAATACGGCCTCATCTTTCTTGATGCAATCACCAAGGCTAGTGCCAACTTTTCAAGATTTAGGTACATTTTCTCAGCATCTATTAAACTCTTGCTCATATAGTACACCGGACGAGGGTAATTATGCACCTTTCTTACCAATACTGCACTTATAGCACATTCTGACACAGCCAAGTATACATAAAGTGGTTCTCCTTGAATAGGCTTTGAAGAGTTTTATGAATGCACAAGGGTAATTTTGTGTTACGAAGATCTCTTAGTGCTAAAATAGACTTAAGTACTTAGCTAAGGAATCTTTAGAGAGAGAAAGTAAGTTCTAGCTTAAGTAGAGAGAGAAAGTCGTATTATATTCATCTCGGGATCTGTGAAACGTGTGTCGTCCTTTTATAGTACAATTGCGGGTCCCACACGCTTTAATTCCCGTTTATTACATTTTTGGTCCCTATATCTTTTCATCTTCTCATAATGGCTACTTCTTTAGTAGTCTACACAATTTTCCCCAAATACAATTTTTTCTTTACAATTCTCTCATATCATATTTCTTCTTTACAATTCGCTCCTTAACAAACTTCTTCTTTACAATTTCACCATGTCTTTTATTCTCCCTCATCAGTAACCCCCCAGTCTTAGTAAAAATAGTTTTACTGGGACTGTAAAGAAGTCTCCATTTCTCCCTCGAACATCTTTTCCTCGGATAACTCCTCTTCAACTGCAAAATTTCCTCCTCGAAAATGCTTTTGAACAACACTTCAAATGCTACATGTCTCTTCGAAAAAACGTCTCCTCGAAAAAGTGTCTTCTTAACAAGTATATCCTTCGAATACAAACTACTTTTTAGGTCACACTAACCAGTAGCCCCCCAATCCTTGCAATGTCTTAGCAAGGCTTGACATAGGCCTTGGTAACATCGTGCATCAGAATTCATTGTATCAGCATATCAAAGTCATCAATACTAGTCTAAGAAATTGCAAGGATTGGATCAAGAAGATATGACGTCAGTCGTCGTACTTCCTTGCCAGCACATCTGTTAGAAACCTTTTCGTATGCCTCATACTAGATTATGCCTCTGCACCTTCTCAGCAAAACGTTCGAAATAAGAGTCGCTTCTGGTGAATACACTGAGCCTCAATCTCCACCTGCTGTCACTACATTCTACGGTTTGTGGCCCCCTCCTGTAAATTCGACAGCCATCATTCCCCTCGAAATATCACAACAAAACCAAATCACCAACCACACCACCCTTGGAATAATGGGGTAATAAAAACACCACAAGCACTCATCGGGAAAGAGAAAGAGACACCATAAAGATAAGCATTCAAAGGAGCGCAAACGTACTAAAGAAGTGCCACCAACTACCCCTGAACCTCCTCGAACTGTGGTGGTGGATACTTCTCTTCTGAAGACCGGGAATCATGTATCAAGCCTTCCAGCCACTCCGTCCATAACAGCGACTGGAAGTCCCCGATTTTCTCCAGGAAAAACTGTAATTACCGAAGAAGAGACTCGAGAGCTGCGTAACAGAGCCTTAGCTGCTAAAGGGAAAGCCATCACCTCGGACAATCCTGAGCCATCTACTCAAGCTATTCAGGTTGCTGATCGGAACAAAGTCATCAAGATTCCTCCAGAATCATCTAACAAACAACCCATCACCCCGGACAATCCTGAGCCATCTACTCAAGTAATTCAGGCCACGGATCAAAACAAAATCATCGAGATCCCGGTAGAGTCATCAAGCAAAATGCCTATCGCTCCTCTAACAATATCTGAAAAGCAGGCGAACCGAATTTCCCCCAAGTCAAAAGGATACATAACTCTTCCTTTGACGCCATCGTAAGCAACAATATCTGAGGGATTGAGAACAAACATTTGGTTTCTCTTCACAACATATCATACAAGTACTTTTCTCCTTCGGAAGAAATGTTACTAAGGACCCGCTGGTGCATTCCTTCATACATCGATATTAGGTTCCCCTCCGAGGGAGAGACCCCATTATCAGTTAGGGATAATGAACTTGTCGTGTATACCGAAATCATGAATTGGGGACTAAGATTTCATTTATACCCATTTTTCATTGAATATTTTGCTATAACCGGCATTTGCCCTTCTCAAGCCGGTCCCAACATGTGGTTCACACTGATGGCATGCATTATGGCATCGAGAATTTCAGGCCAAGAACTTTCCTTGGAGCAGCTCATCGGACTATCTGGTGTAGCTAAAAACCCTTTCTTCCCATTCTATTCATTAACTTTTAGCCGAAGGCAGAAAGTACTGAAGGACTTGCTAGAGGCTGACAAGAAGTGGAGACATCAATTCATCTTCTTCTTAGGCTATTAGGAAACAGGCTCAGAATCAACCCCTTCAAACCCTCACAAAATATTTCTCCTGTGGACCAACAAATGTAAGTCCTCGAACTATTTAACTTATGGCAACCCTTCGAATAATGGGATTCTAACTTGATATATTTGTAGCTATGACTGGTGTCTCCAAACCATTTGCTGACCATGTAGAGAGTGCCACTACCATCTTTACCAAGCTCAGCGAATGGGCCAAAGAGAAATGGGAAAATAGATTTCGCTTGTGCTTTAGGGACAACAATATGGCTTTGAGCAGACTCTGGAGGTTGAACCCCCTTGACTGGTTATCCTTAAAAGAGCTGATGACCCCCCTTCTCAAGATGATGTGCTAGAGCGAATGCCGAAGAATGATATAGTGATTTACCTTCCGAAGCGTTCTCGTGCAAAAAGTCACTTGGGTGAATCCAATGAGGAAATCCCCACTAAAAAACAGCAGCCAAAAATGGAAGTAGCCACCATTCAAGAACCGACCTCCTCGGCCAACAGAATGACTCCCAATCCCGATTCTCCCCCCAAAAAATCCGTCCATCCTCGGAAGAAGAAAGACTCTAAAGCCAAAGAAAAAGAGAACAAAGCTGCCCTGGAGCCTATCCATGAGTTATTCGAGGATGCCAAAATGCATGACGACGCCCCCGAACCTGCCCAAGAAATTGAGCCCCAAAGGGCATTAGGTGAACCTGAAAATGAGGTTGGAGATAATTCTTCCAAGCAGAACTCAAACTTGACACCCAGCACTCCTCTCACCCAAGCTTCACATCCAGCTCCCATCGAAGAGCCCCCAATGTTAGCTCCACTTCCGATTCCTAGAAGTAAACCTCCTCAACATGTTGGCCTTAAAATTCTAGAAGGGGAGTCATCGGATTTTGACGCTGCAGCCTTAGGCTCACCCACCAGTTCCTTTGAAATCCCTCTTGATGATGAATTTTCACTAAGTCTTTGGAACTTGCTACACACTTCTGTTAATAGGGGAAAGAAAATGCAGCATCTAGAGAATCAAAAAAAAATCATTATAAGTTTAAGGCAGGTATGGTCTCCTCGCAACTTAAAAAGTCAAAGAAACAATATACCATTGTGGAGAAGCAGTCCGATGCACTTTATGAAAAATTGTCCGCCTCGGAAAAATTAGCGATCCCAATTCAATTTAAAATCAATCGGTTTTTTTATAGTTAAAACTGTTTGTGGTACGTTATATGTCAATTTTATTTTTGAGGTCAACTCTTACAATTTTGCCTTTTAAAAAAAATTAATTATCCAAAATACCTCCACTCCAAAAAAATATATATATATATATAATTCAACCTAAAACTAAAATCTAATTAAACATATTATCTCCTATTAATCTAAAACTAGCTAGAAACACTTGAAAATTACTAAAATTTATATTGTCTTTAAACATAAATTTAAGTGAAAAAATACAAATAAACATAATTAACCGTTAATAATAGAAATACGAAAGTTTAAAATTTAATTGGTTGTCAAAAGTTAAAAAAAGACATAAAATTGATATAAAAAAAAACCAACATTGTTACAATAAAGTTCATTCATATTTAAAATATGTAAATTCTCACATGGATAACTGTCACGGCTCCGACAATTCATCGCGCTTTTTGTGCCTGAAACTTTTCGACAACCATGATGTTTCTAAAAAAAAATTAAAACATACCTTATTTTTTAATTAAACATTTATAACGAAATATCTATAACGAAGATATACACGCATCCTAAACAATACGTATAACTATAAATCAAACAAAAAAGTGTAGATCAAAATTTTAAATAAATTATATCATAGATGAAATAACAAGTTGGTTAACAATGTGGCGAAATTGGATTTTGAAAATCCAACACTTTTAAAATTGATATACGAGGGATAAAATGATAAAAGCAGGATTGAAAACGTTAGATCCAACAAAAAAACTTGAGATCGAACGACCTTGCAATTAAATCCAATAGAAAAAGATTGACATTTAGCTTGGTCCAAACTATTTTTTAGTTTAGTCAAATTATATTTTTCACTTTTTTTATAATAAAAAAATCATTCTTTGTTTTAAAAAAATCTAATTTCATCCGATTAATTTTATTTTTTAAAAATACAAAATTTCAGATTTATCCATTATATCAAATTCGTTTTTATTACATAAAAGCATCTATAATAGCCCTTTATAAATTCATAATTTAAATTTTTACGTCACAAATCTTCTAACAATCTCTCTAATTTAAAGTAATTTAGATATTCTATTTTGATACTATTATAAATTTAGATAGTCATTTTGAACGTTGATTTTTTATGCGAACCTCCGTATTTTATATGTTATGAAATTTAAGTTTTATCACTAACGGTACTCAGAAATAGTACATTAGAAGCTTTCAAGATAGTGTATTAATAAGTTGTTAATACAGGTCCAGAAGTAAGCATAAATATTGGACCAAAGAAGCCGTTTCCACATACAGCGAACATGAAAACTATGGCTCCCTACCCAAAAGTTTAATTTTTAACATTTGTTGACGGTTTGTTCTATTGTTTGTGATTTTAATTTTTTTTGATAAATAACTGTTGAATTGGTAATCAGAGGATTTTATTATGTTTTTGTTTGTTTTAATTGTTGTATATTATATTATTGATTCCACTAAAGCATTCACTATACACACAATATATAGAGAACTTAGAGGTTTATACAAGGAAATTTAATACACTGATTTATAAGGAGAAGATTAAGGACAGTATATGAAATCCCAAATTATAGTGGTCAATAGTTGACCCCAACTATTACTCCGTGAATCCAACTTTCCAAATTTAGTCAAATTTTCTAACACTCCCCCTCAAGTTGTGTAGTGGGATCACCGATACCCAACTTGGATAAAACTGATTCGAATGTTCTTGCAACAACCACTTTTGTCAGAATGTCTGCCAGTTGGTCTTCGGATCTAACAAACGGAAGTTCGACTGTCCCATCTTCTATCTTTTATTTTATGAAGTTCCTATCTATTTCAACGTGCTTTGTTCTATCGTGTTGTACCGGGTTCTCTGAAATCTTAATCGCGGCTTTATTATCGCACATTAACTGAGTTGGACACTTCAGAGGAGATCCGATTTCTTTCATTATCTTCTTTAACCAAAGTATCTCGGTAATCCCCTTAACGATTCCTCTAAATTCTGATTCAGCACTTGACAGTGATACTACTTTCTGTTTCTTACTCCTCCAAATCACCAAGTTACCTCCAAAAAGAGTAAAGTAGCCACCAGTTGATCGCTTGTCGTTAGGATCCCCTCCCCAATCAGCATCTGTGAATACTTCAACATCAAGGTGTCCATTTTTCTTAAAAATTATGCCTCTTCCTGGTGTGCCTTTGAGATATCGAATAATCCTCATTACTGCCTCCATATGGTGTTCCTGAGGATGATGCATGAACTGGCTAACTACTCCCACCGCGTATGCAATGTCGGGTCGAGTGTGAGCCAGGTAAATTAATTTCCCACCAACCTTTGGTAGCTTTCTTTACTCGCTGGTCTCGCCCCTTTAATTATCTTTAGTTTGTGATTCACAACCATAGGGGTGTCATTTGGTTTGCAATCCACAATGCCAACTTCAGCTAATAAATCCAATATATATTTCCGTTGGGAGATATAAATCCCTCCTCTTGACCTAAGAACCTCGATTCCTAGGAAATACTTCAATCCCCCAAGGTCTTTCATTTCGAACTCCTTGAAGAGGTTTTTCCTAAGAGAGCTAATTTCTTCTTCGTTATTCCCCGTTATAATCATATCGCCGACATATATTATAAGGCAAGTGACTAATTCTCCTCTCTTTTTTTAAAACAAGGTATGATCCCCATTACTCTGTTTGTAGTCATACTGCTTTATTGCCATTGTAAATCTCCCAAACCAAGCACGAGGAGACTGTTTGAGCCCATATAATGCCTTTTTCAGTTTATATACCTCATTTTCTTGAAAAACATCAGAGAACCCTGGTGGGGGTTCCATATACACCTCTTCTTCCAAGTATCCATGTAAGAAAGAATTCTTTACATCAAATTGATGAAGAGGCCAATCTTTATTCACGGCCAATCTTTATTCACGGCTATTGAAAGTAAAACTTTGATAGTGTCAATCTTTGCAACCGGAGAGAACGTTTCAGAGTAGTCTATACCATATGTTTGTGTATATCCTTTGGCAACCAATCTTGCCTTGTGTCGCTCAATGGTGCCATCGGATTTATATTTTATATTAAACACCTATCTACACCCGACTGCTTTCTTCCCTTGTGGTAACACACACTTCTCCCATGTACCATTCCTTTTTAGAGCTTCCATTTCGGTATTCATTGCTTCATGCCATTCAGTCATCTTCTTAGCTTCTTGAGCTGTTTTAGGGATTTGTTCAGAGTGAATGGTAGCTGAAAACGCCTTTGCAATCTTCGTCATTCATTTCCTGTTCGTTTTTATTGGATATGTAGAAGCACGAGGAACGTGTTCCGGTGAATACCGGTCAGGAGGAACCCCTCTATTTTTTCTTGGGGGAAGAACCAGAGTTTGAGTTTCAACAAATGAACTTCCTGAAATGTCATGGTCATTAGCATTTTGTGAATTATGACATTGTAAATTGTTTACCTCTTGATGGACATTTTCTTCGGATGATTCGCTGGTAGTATCCATGTCATTTATTTCTTGTTGGACATTGTCTTCGGGAGAATCATTGGTGGTAAGAACTGTCTCGTCAGTCTCCTTTATGTTGGAAGAGGCGTGTTTGGTGGCGCCATCTACCGACTCTGTTAGCACATCCTCAAAGTAACTTTCATATAACAACCAGTCGAGTGATTCACTTACTTTCTCCCCCTGAGCACGAGATTGGTGGTCAAAAAAATAATCGGATTCTAAGAATTCATAGTCCATGGTGACATGGATTCGACGAGTAACCGGATTGTAACACCAATATCCCATTTGATGAACACCGTACCCAATGAATACACACTTTTCAGCACACGGATTAATTTTCTTTCGACTAGTTTTAGGGAAATGAACAAACACTGAACAACCAAAGACACGAGGTGGTAAGGTCATAACATATGGAATTGTAACTTGGGTGGCAAGGACTTGTAATGGAGTTTTATTTCCTAGACATCGGGTTGGTAGACGATTTGCAAGATACGTAGCTATAACAAGAGCTTCTTGCCAAAGAGAATGAGGAACTCTAGATTCAATCATAATAGCACGAGTTTTTTCAAGTAAAGTACGATTTTTTCGTTCTTAAGTACCGTTTTGTTGAGGTGTGTTTGGACAAGTGGTTTGATGGATAAGACCATTTGTTTTGAAACAATGATGCATTGTTTGGTTGACAACCTCTGTTCCATTATCATAACGGAGAATCTGTATTTTTTTTCAAATTGAGTCAAAATCATTTTGTAAAAAAAACAAATATTTCCGGTACTTCCGATTTATGTTTCATGAAGTATATCCAAGTCATTCTTGAGAAAGCATCCACAAATAAAACAAAGTACCTGATTTGATTGTTAGTGGAATTTGGTGCTGGACCCCAAACATCAAAATGCATTAGCGAAAAAGCATAATCAACTCTAGTATTACTTTGATTAAATGAGACCCTACGATTTTTTGCAAGAATGCAGGTTTCACATTTCTCATGAATGGAATTATTCAAAAAAAGACTAGGAAAAAAACTTTTAAGATAGTAAAAAGAAGGATGACCAAGTCGTCGGTGCCATAGCCAAAGTTGCCTTTCGGTTGTTCCGTGAGCAAGCATGGCATGTCCCTTATGAACTATTTCATCAACATAATAGAGACCTCCTTGTTCAGTACCATGCCCAATGATCTCCTCCGTAAATGGATACATAAGAACCACACAGTTGAGTTGTTTTGTCACTTGACTAACATATAATAACTTTAAGGATAGTGAAGGAATGTAGAGGCAGTTTTTAATTTCCATTTTTTCCGAAACAATAATTGAACCTGCCTTTTTTACTTCACAAATTTCTCCACTAGCAGTCTCAATATGGGACTTCGTTGGAGATGACATGTCACCAAAGTCTTTAGGATCATTAGACACGGTTCCATTCCTCCAAAACCAGTGCCACTTCCTCCAAGTTTTTCATAGGAGTTCCGCCATTCCACCATTTTGGATAGCCACTTCCTCCCCTTTACCTCCAAGTTTTTCATAGGATTTCGCCGCCATTCCTCCAAAACCAGTGCCACTTCCTTGCTCATTTTTAGTCGGATCTTCACCACCAGTTGTAAACGAAGCCCGTTTGACATTAGATCTAAAATGCTGGTTATTTTTCTCCTTATGACCGTCCTCCCACCATTCTGGATAGCCAACCAGTTGGAAACATGTCTCTTTAGTGTATTTCTTCATCCCACAATGAGTGCAATAAAACTTGGATTTATCTTCTTTCTCTTTGGATCGAAATTTAAACCTCTGTGAAGAATCTTTAGCAGCCAAACCCATTCCAATTTCAATCGAGTCACTATCAGAAGAACTTGATTTTAGTATATTAAGCCTGGCCACTTCCCTTCGTATTGTAGCATATGCTGTTTCCACGGAAGGAAGAGGACCCTTTTTTAAGATATCTCTCTTGACTAGTTCTAGCTTGTCATTAATTGCCATTAGCAATTGATAGAGTCTTTGTTCTTGAGTCTTCTTATTGTAGATCTGAATGTCTTCTGGGTCTTTCATAGGGTTCGGATTTCGCCTATCTATAGACATCCAGATGTTCTGTAGTTTGTTCCACAAGTCTTCTAGTGTATCAGACCCTTGCCTTAATGAATTAGCCCTCTTATGAAGGTCAAACACTTGTAACGAATCTGTACCAGAACCGTATGTGGTGGCTAACCCATCCCAGAGGGCTTTTACAGTGGGATATTGCGAGACATTATTCACTAAGCTGGATTCAAGATTCTGGATAATCTATGTGAAAACACATTGATCATCTTGTTCCCACCTTGTATATATTTTGTCAGTTTTGGATGGAGGTGTCGGCATCTCTGTAATGTGAGAACCTCTCCCTCTTCCCCCAATTGCTTTCTTCATCAGGTTTGCCCATAGGGCATAGTTGTCACCACCGAGTTTAATCCCTAGGGATAAATTCTTGGGGTTAGTTGTTTGTTATTGTGTTCCGAGACCATTTCTCAGAATGGCAGCAATCTGCATTGTCAATTCATCACGGATTTGACTGACCACGACTTCATTGCCAGCCATCTTTGTTGATGATGTTCAGAATTCCCAGAATCACACGTGCTGCTCTGATACCATGTTGAATTGGTAATTAGAGGATTTTATTATGTTCTTTTTTGTTTTAATTGTTGTATATCATATTATTGATTCCACTGAAGCATTCACTATACACACAATATATATAGAGAACTTAGAGGCTTATACAAGGAAACTTAATACACTGATTTATAAGGAGAAGATTAAAGACAATATATGAAATCCCAAATTATAGTGGTCAATAGTTGACCCCAACTATTACTCCATGAATCCAACTTTCCAAATTTAGTCGAATATTCTAACAATAACATTTGTGATGACGCGGCGGAAATAAAAGAAGAAGAAACGATAGATGAAACCCTAATTCAAGGGTAACATTATGAAACCCTAATCTAAGGGTAACAAAGACTGAAATTTTCAGAGATAAAAAAATCTATTATTCCCAAAACTTAAAATAATCTAAGGCATATGAGGCTTTATATAAGAGCTTCTCAAAACCTTAAATTAAAATACAAGGAAATAAAATAAATATTCTAAAATAAAATAAAATCAAATCAAATCAAATCTTAATATAATTAGATTTGATTTAAATACATAAGATATTTGAATAAAATTAAATTAAATTAAAAAGACTTTTATTTGGACTTTCTGGGCTACATCAATTTGCCATTAGTTAATAAATATTATATTTTGTGTGTACTAGATAGTTGGTAGAGGCTATATAATAAGAACAAATAGAGTTGATCAAACTCTAATCCTAGACTATATGATACTTAAAAGTTTCGGGAAATAATTCTCAAATTGATAAGAACGGTTCAGGAATTAGGGTTTTAGGACATAAATAGAAGCGTTACCAAACCTTAACCCAAAATTACACAAATATTCAGAATGAAATAAAATAAAATTCATCCAAATCTTAATATAATTGGACTTGCCGGACTATTTAAAATAAATCCATAATACTTATAAAAATTGCAAAAAACAATACGGAAATAGTTTTTTGGGTCCTAAACGCTGGAGTTTGGTCACGTTTTTTATATTCGATGGGCTCATCGAGATCTTCAATTTAAACACTTGAAATGTCCGAACCCAATATTTGGTGTACCAGCCAGATTTATTTGCGTTTGTCCCCGGTCGTTAAATAGTTGACTTCATGGACTACATCAATAACATGTTTAAATATTTATCATTGGTCATTTGGATGTTAGCTTTAATATATATAAAGGGACTATTACTTACAACATGCATAATTAAACCCAATACACTTAAATGAGGTAATCACCTTCGGGGTTGTACAAACTTAAATGCTTATCGGACCATAATCCATTAGATATATTAAATATAATATATTATGTTGGATAGGTAAAAATAAAATGGAAAAATAAATTAAATCGTTGTATTAGAATTTTAAAACAAAAGCTGATCTCTCAATTGTTTTTTTTTCAAATCATCAAAATCAGTAATAACGTAAACATGTAATTTGAAAAAATAATATCAATCAATAACATATAAGAATTTAGTGTTAGAAACGATACAAACCAAACATAAACATTGAACCAATAACACATAAACATTCAATAGTAAATAAAACAAGTAACATTTGACATATTACTACAAAGTATGTCCATTTTGATATATATATATATATATATATATATATATATATATAGTCGTGATTTTAAATTCACGTAGTATTTTGACATATCGGATGAGAGATAAATTTTAAATTTTTCATGTGAAATTCCTCACCTAGGTTTGGCACTAGGAATTGAGATACCAAGTGAATATGCACTTATAACCCTAACATTTTCATTCATAATGTAGCAAAGATATTAATGAGATGATGATACCACAACAGTTCAATCGTCCTCAAACTTACTCATAAATAGGGTGCTTTGTCCGGTAAACGCTGAGGTGTATGCTTAAGATGAATACGCTTTATAATAGCGAGTATCCGTACGTTTGGGATATTATAACGGTTCTTGTTGGATGTATGTTAGAAGTAACTCGTCAATAAAACGATTTTTATATTTTGTTAATTGAGTTTTTTATTATGCTTGGTTTTCTATTAAACTTGCATCTTATATAACTGGCAATCTATTTTGCGTAAAATTATCCTTTATTCTTAAGTGAACTAGATTTCATATTTATGTGATTTCATTGTTTGAAGAATTATTTGGAATCTATAAATAGAAAAGGTTAGACATGAGTTTTAGTGGTAGTTGATCGACGAGTCTGCATCCTCTCGGAGAGATAAAGCTCTAGTTCTTAAAGATATAAGTGATGTATGTAAGATAAATACTAAGAGAATATAGATTCATATTGCTTTATAATATGAGAGTGATTGAGTTTTTTGTGTTTGATAAAGTCTTCTTGGTAACCTCCTTGATAATAAAACAAAGTATTTGTTGTCAGTGAATGTAGATGTTTTCAAAAATCGAACAACGTAAAATTATGTCTTGTGTGTTTGGTTTAATTTTTGTTTCTCTTTTATCGTTTCCATCGAATAGGTCAAATTTTCCTTTTAAATTAATGATTTTCCATCAAGTGGTGTTGTGAGTGTGTGAGAAAACAAAGAAGATAGGTAGATCGATTGGTGATATCACGGTTAGAGAGAAAGATATCACTTTGAAACCAAAAAACCACGAAAGATGAGTTCCATGAAGGTTACACTAGAGAAATTTAGCGGAGACAATGGATTTAACCTTTATATGGGCTGATGTCGTGGTACTGTCTAAAGCTCATAGTTCCATCATTGAGATTGGGAGATTAAGTGATGTATGAGGTCTTCAAAGAGCCTACAATATTAAGGTATGAAATCGGTTGGAAACGATTTCCGTGAAAAATTCTTTGGCAAAAATATAGAATCTCAAGAAACGTATTTACACGCTATCAATGGATAATAGCAAGGAGGTCTGAAGGTACCTATATGTTTTTAATAAAATCATTCTTGACTTGAATATAATTGGGGTTAAGGTGGAGGACAATGACTATGCAATCATCCTCAGAAGTTGCTTGTCGAAGGTGTATGAACATTTGATCGACACATGATCTACGAAAAAAGTCACTTACGATGGTTGAAATGAAAAATGCCTTGAATTCAATAAATCTTCAATAAAATATGATTATGGAGGGTAACTTTGAAGGTCTTGTAATAAGTGTTAGGGGTCGGTCATGAATGAGAGATTCAAGTAAGTGGGAAAGACCTTAATGAACCTAACAAACAATTGCATGTTAAAAATTACAAGACTACGATAGACGGTTAGACGTAAATTAATAGTTATTAAATAATAAGTATAATAGATGAATGCTACGTGTGTGTTATAGAACAATTATTTTTCATTCCTATCATTTAGAATCATTTTTATTATAAATAAGGACTATTGCCTTTTATTTTAGGGTGAGTAGATTTTTTTTTAGATAATAAAATATGGTTAATTTATTTTGCTTTTTAATTTTTTAACCATAGATTTTTATAATAAGGAGGTTTATAATATCTACAAACAAATTATCAAAATATGATTATTTAACAAATCTACAAATATTAAAAATCAACTCCACAAGTACTAATTATTCTTTTTAAATAAAATAATGAGTAAATGTTTTGTAAAGACAAATATATACATATGAACTTCTGAAACTACTTAAGAATATGTAATTTGATAGGCTAAATGCAATTTTTTTGAAAGAAAAAAATCTTATTTAAATATTTTATACACCTACTAAATTTGTAAGCTTTTGCAAATATAGAGAATTAAATAAAACATTAGGCCCTTCTACCATATTCAAATATAGGCTTTTAATATGACATAGTGTCTTATGACAAATAGTCCATCGTGTAAAGAACGCTTGGTCCATTGACTATCTAGATTGGATAAAGTTAGTCTTCCGCATCTTTTGATTAATGTAAAGCTGTCACGTGGCGTCATACACGATAGAAACTTGTTTCGCTCATAGTCCCTCAACTTTAGTTACTATTTTATAATTTGAACAAATAAATATCTTTTGTTTTCATCTTTCTTCCTCACTCATTAAGTTCTTAGTTTCTTTTTTGTTCTTCTTCAAAAAAAACTTAGATCCTCATTGTTATTTTTTATCTTTCATTCCCTCTTTTTTTATTTATGTCTAGTAATTCAACGATTTTTTTCAGGAAAAAAAACGAGAATCGGATTCGAAATACATATATTAAAATTTTATCCATATGGAATTCTCATCCATATAACATGTATTGTAATAGAGCAAGAATCAAGTATTGTATCGTCGTTCAGGTTGCATCAGGTTCATGAATATAAGTTTTATGTTTCTATTTTCAAAATAAATGTTTTTATTCTTATCTTTATAAAATTGGACAATTTTTTCTTCATAAAAATAAAAATTGGTTTTATTTGCTACAAATTGATGTTTATGTTGTAAATTAACGATTTTCAATGCTTACATCATGATTTAAAAACTTAAACCTTGTATAAGTTTCAAAAAATACGCTACATTGTGCTTATAGTTTAATCTCAACAAACAACACAACAATCATTGCAATTCAAAGTTTTTAAGTTCTAGAAATCATTTTCACTTTAAAAAAACTATGTGCTTTAAGTAAAAGGCCTCCACGACTTTGTTTTTTGTACATTTTCAAAAAGTCTCATACTAGTTGAGATATTTCATTCACCTGTATATTGTATTTTATTTTTAATATAATCGATCTTAGATAGAGAATTAAGTAAGGGATCAAGTTTACTCCGCGATAATACCACTGAAATATTGTTATCTACGAGAAAATGACAAATGTACTTAGTAGGGTAATATATTTTAGTATTACATGAACCACATTAAGTCAAATATTATCGAACAATAATAAAAACTTAGTTTAAATGATTAAATATTTACACTTAAAATTATGTTTAGCAAACAGTTTCTATTTATCCCCAGGTTCAGTTGCTTCTTCTTTTGCGGTAAGAACCGCTCATAATTAATACAACTAGGATGACATATATGTTACGATTGTATTAAAATGCACACAACTCAATTTATGTGATGTTGTTGGCTATATTTTAACTATTATATAAAATCGAAAATTATGATTGATTTAAATTTATGTTGAATATAGTGCCATGTGATAGCTTTTTTTTTTGGTATAAAAATGCTTTAAATTAATAATGAAATGTTGTACATGAGTTCGGGAGGCAAGTGCCTCATTACAGTGCTTAATCCTGGTTGGATTGAGCGTGCTACTGAAATTAAATTACATTTGTGCTATTGGCGAGGTTTTGTGGGTAGCAAGCTATCCGGTGAACCTGGTTTTTGTTCCTTTGAATCGATATCTGAGGTCGGATAGTACATGATGGGCTATGCTTGTGAAGGGGGATTGTTTATTGTTGAAAATTATGTTGTCCCTTTCCCTCCAAATGTAGTAGATTGTGGCGCAGAATGCCGTTTTCCAATAAGTTTTGTCGTCCGTTGTGTTGTTCCAAGTGCATGCTTGATCGAGCCACAGGGTCCAGTAGGGAGGGGGGAAAGGGAAAAGTAGCTTTTGAGCTAGTGATTCCCAGATTTCACTGGAGTAATGGCATTGGACTAAGAGGTGTTCTGTCGTTTCATGCGAAGTTTCACATAAGACACAGGTCGGGGGGAGTCCAATCCCCAAGCGATGAGTTTATCCCGAGTGGTGAGCTTGTTGTGAATGGCAAGCCAAGCGATGAAAGAATGTCTGGGGATTGCATATTTGTGCCAGACTAGAAAAAACCAGGGGATCTTGTTCCTGTTTGGTCTGAGGCAGTTGTAGGTGCTACTTATGGAGAAGGTTAGGCGATGTTTGTTGGGGAGCCATAAAATGAGTCCTTTGCCAGGGAGGGGGGGGGGAGGTTTTGGATGGCTGATGCTATTTCCAATAGGGAGGAGTTGAGATTTCTGCTGGGAGATCTAGCTTGGGGGGGCCATCTCCATCGGCCGCTTTGGTTTAGGTCTTTCACCGTTGTTAAGTTTCTGAGACGAGAGAGGGATTGGATAGAGGGTCTGTATCGGTTAATCAACGAGGTAGGGAAAAGCCACGGGTCATGCCAGATACAAGTATCTTCTCCATTGCCGATTTCAACTCTGTAGAGGTTGGCTGCTACTGGTCGGAGGTTGAGGATTTTTCGCCAGCTCCAACTCTCGTTTGGGGGAATAGGTAAAGTCCAGAAACATTTTTTTTTATTTTTTCCGTTAGGATCCATTTTGTCCAGAGGGAGTTCTCATTTTTTGTGAGAATGGACCAGAGGAGTTTTAGGGTGGCCGCCTGATTCCAGATTTTTAGGTCTGGTATCCCAAGGCCACCCTCTTCTTTGGACACGACTATCCTTTCCCAGGCGATTTTTGATCCTGTTATCTTCATTTCTGAGCCAGACCAGAGGAATCTACGTAAGAGTTGTGAGAGCTCTTTGAGGACTCTGATTGGGAGGATGAAGATTGAGGACTAGTAGACTTGGGTAGAGAAGAGGACAGAGGTGATCAGCTGGAGGCGACCAGCGTAAGAAAGTTGCTTCGAAGTCCAGGAGTTGATTCGATTAGTGATTTTGAGGAGAAGGGGCCTGCAGTCGTTATAGGTGAGTCGGGAGGTGATGAGGGGAACTCCCAGGTAACGGACTGGTCGGGATCCTTCAATGAAGTTAAGAAGGGAGAGGATTTCTCGTTTGATGCCAGGGGAGGTTCCGGAGAAGAAAACGTGACTTTTGGCGGGGTTCAGTTGAAGCCCTGATAGAGTTTCAAATTCTTGAAGGCCTTCGAGGATGAGGGTTATGGAGGGGGAGTTTGCTCTGCTCGGTGCTCCGGCGTGGTGGAAATTGAGCATCGAGGCTGATTCGGCTGCAAGTTGAGGGGGAATGGTGTTGTTGTTTCCCCGTACATGTCGGAAGGCACTGTTTTGTTTCCAAGGACCGGTGAGGTCTGGTCGAATTCCTAGAGGGCGGTGGGCCTTCGAGGGTCTGGAGAAAGCGTATCCTTTGCTGTTGCGACCAGGGAAGGATTCTGGAAAAGTCGTAGGAGTCGGGATTGGGTTTAGCTTAGGGGTTTGGGATGGTAGAGGGGCAGAAGAGTGGATGATGGTGGAAGTTTGGTCCTGGATTCTGGGTAGGGGTGCTAAGGCTTTACTAGCTTGGATGGCTTGTTGGAGGGTGAGAACTGCCGTGGAGAGTACACTGGTTTGAGGGGAGTGTGTGTTTGTTTGAGCGAGGAGGGTTGTCGGGTAGGTATTGTTTAATAGGTATCGACTGGTAACGGTTGTGGTTTCAACGATCGAAGGGGGAGGGGCTAGCGATAGAAGGCTTGCTAGGGAGGGCTCATGCATGCAGTTAGGGTTCTGGTTTGCATTCATGGGATTTTGCATGGATGAAGCCAGGGTTAAAGGGTTTGAGAAGGAGGACGAGGCAGAGCTGCTTGTGTGGGATGAGGGTTGTTTTTACGGCTGGGAGGATTGAGGTAAAGATGGAGGGGTTAGTTGAGGGTTGAGGGGGTTGACGGAAGATGACCAGACGAGTCCGGGGATAGAGGCCGATTCGTTTCCATGCTGGCCAGATTTCGAGTGAGATTCCGGTGTGACATTAGTGGGCCGCGGGTTATCTTCAAGGTCCGTGATGGCTTTGAGGAGTCTTTCGTTGCTGTCGAAGATTGCTCGGAGTTGCTGGTCCCTTGTCGGCGACGGTGAAGGTCCGATTTCCGAAGGGTCTTCTTCCTCCGAGCTTTCGATGGCGATAGCTTTGGTTCCCGGAGGGGATAGGGACAGAGGGGATGGAGCCCTGTCCTGCATGTCTGAGTCAGAGATCTGCTTAGTCAGATGCTTGCGATTGGGAGAGATTGGTGGGGGTGAGCCATGCACGGACAGAGGGAGTCCATGCATGCCAGCAGATTTTGGGGGAGAGATGGAGGAAGGGGATGAAGATCGGGTCTCCAGGGACAGAGAAGTGCTTGGGCTGGAGGGTCTCGAAGAAGTGATCGGTGGAGGAGGGGCGTGTTTCTCGTTAAATCGGGGAGTGATCTTGCGGTTTGAGCGTCTGTAGGAGGAACTCCTTCTAGTTTCCACCATTTTTGGTGAGGGTGAGCGTGAGAGGAGATAAAGGGAACGGGAGAGACGGTTTTTTGTGCTGACGAGCGAAGGAGAGGGAACTGCGGTGTCGGGGGTCAAGGTATTAGGAGTGTAAATGGAGAAAAAGAAAGGATTAGGGAGGCTGTTTTTTGTGGGGTAGATCGGAGGAGGACCGTGTACAGGCTTGAGAGGGGGTAGAGTGGTTTTCGGTTTATAGGAAGAGAGGTAGTTATGGTGAGGGAGTCGGTTTGTATTGGTGTGAGGAGGAGAGGGTGCAGAATCGGGATGGGTGGTTTCTGGTGATAACTGCCGGGGGGTTGTATTTTCTGGTGGTAGGTTTATGTTTTGCAGAGAGTGACGATGGAGGGTGAAGATGGTGTAGTGAGAGGGTGAGAGGGCAGTCAGAGGTTTTAAGGGAGAAGAGGGAGTAGGCGGTAGGCGAACAGATAGAGGAAGGAGGAGGGTGCAGTTATGGGTGCAACTAGGGTTTTGCTTGCACGAAAGGGGAGGAGTTAATGAGGAGAGAGAAGAGGAGAGAGGGGTGAACGAATTAAGGGCTTATGTGCATGCTCGGCTCTCACGATTGGCTAGGAGGAGAGAGAAGTATGCCCAGCAAAAGGAATTTGAAAAGATGGCAGGAGGCGCGTGATTGGTCGATTTGGGTGGACTTTTTCGATGTGAGACAGAGAGTGAGAGGGCGGGGTTACTCGAGGTTGCAGCCATGGACGGCGCTTCTCGAAGGATGAGGGAGAAAAAGTGTCGTTTCAGTTTCATGACTTCGACATTAGAGGTCTGAAAAAAACCTGGAGCGATTAATGCTTGGCTGCTACGCGTGTAAGTGGCCTCATTAAAGTTTGCTGGGAGTGTGCCCAGTGAAGTATCTGTTTCTGGCATTAATGGAAAGAGAGAGACCTCCATTAATGGTGATGACAGTGGAGAAGAGAGAGTTTTTAATGCTCTTAACTCCTCTGTTTTACTTAGGAAACGAAAAGACTCCCCATCCACAAGTGCATTAACTTGTGTTGGGGAGATAAACAGATTGAAGGAGAAGATCATAGTGAGTTTTTGCAAAAAGTTTGAAATTTGCAGGTTGTTTCTAGGGAGAGTTTCTCTCTCTAGAAACTAGCCGTTTTATCATGTGATAGCTTTACATTAATCAACATACATGAAGATTAATTTTATAAAAACTATAGGTTAAAAATGTTCTAACAAATAATTTTTAGTCGAATGACTATTTCTCAGTAAATTTGATAAACGACAAACTTATTCTTCAGCAAAACCTCCGAATATATAAAAAAAAATTATTCTTTCTTTCCTTTCATGTATCCACGTCCATAAGAATTGGCTATTGATTCAAACAAAACCAAGTTCCAACTTTTATATGTAAAATATTCAGTCATGATTTGAAACCTCTTCCACCTGCTAATTGAATTTTTCTTTGTAGAGAATGTCAACTCCTTCCTCTTTATAGTCATTTGTAAGGCTGTCAACGGTTATTCAGAACCGAAAAACGGACAGGAACGGAATAATCGATAAGAATCGGACCAAACATTTTATGATTCCATTTTAAAAATCGAAATCGATAAGGAATCGAAACATCAAAACCTGAAATAATAAAACTGATAAACCGGTAGAACCGATTAGGAACCGAACTGATAAAACCAATAAACCGATAAAACTGATACGAAACTGAACCGATAAAATTATAAATACGATAAAGAACTTATCCGATTAATTTATTATTATTATAAAAAAAATTATACATTATATTTTAAAATTTATAGTTAATTACCCATTTTTAATATTAAAAAAATTAAAAATTAACTTTTAAACTTTAATTTTTATTTTATTTTTGTATTTAAAAATTAAATTTTTAATTAATTTTTTTTTTTTAAATAGACCGGATCGGACCAATAACGGACTGAACCGAAACCGGATCAAACCGAAAAAGATCGAAACGGGACTGGACCGAAACCGAATCGAATCGGACCGGACCGAACCAAACCAAAAACTTAACGATCCGGTCCGGTTCCAAAATATATAACCAAAAACTTAGCGGTTTGGTCCAGTCCAAACCGATAAGCTTAGCGGTTCGGTCCAGTTCAGACAAAACCCGGACCGATAAACACCCCTGACTCATTCGAATCCACAGTCAACCTACATCTCTAGCAGGTTTGGTTTACTTATATTTTTAAATTAATTAGACCGGTAATGACATATTCTAATCTCACAATTAGGAGTGGCCATCAAACACTCACATTTAAAACTAAGTAAACGTACTGGCATGACCTGTAAATGGCGATGATAGAAATTTTATCTACATGATATGATATGATCATTTGCTTCATTATATATAAGAGCCCAACCAACGAACCATGTGAGTTGCAACAACAATGTCTAAGCTTCTTATAATCTTCTTTGGTCTTTTGACAATATGTGCATTAGTAGTAGATGGTAAGAACAACTACTTGATATTTTGTTCACATATGTTCATGTTTATACGTTACTTGTCTTTTCATTTGTATATTATTTTGGCTGTAGGGATCCAATTGAGTATTGACTGCGGATCTTCTGATTCGTACACGGACGAAAACACCTTAAGCTGGATCGGAGATGAAGACTACATTAAAACTGGCCAGTCTGTGGTTGTCGAAACCGCCACGAATTCATCTGTAGAACGCGCAATGACGACTCTCCGGGTATTTAACTCGCGAAATAAAAATTGCTACGAAATCGCTACGAAAATCGGCGAGAAAGTTCTTGTCCGAGCAAGTTTTTTCTACGGAAATTACGACAAGAAAAACTTGGCACCATTGTTTTTCCTGATATTGGATGGAGATTATTGGAAACTTGTCGAGACTGCAATCGAGCTTCCTAGTTTCTACGAGATAATATATGTGACAAAGCGTGACACGATTAGTGTATGCGTTGCTGAAGCAGTTCCTGATATGCTTCCCTTTATATCAGCACTTGAAGTTCGAAGTTTGGATATGAATATGTACAAAAGCGTCGACCCGAAAGATGCTATGATTATGAGAAGAAGAGTTGCAGTTGGTTCAACAGAATTCGTCAGGTATGCTGTGTTTTAGACCCGTAGTAGTCCATTTTAGGTCATTTTATCATATAATCTACCATAAAATTTTATTTTTTCGACTTCGAAATCGTACAAAACATTCTCCCTTTATAAATTTCGAAAAATAAAATATAATGGTATGGGTTTTTTTTTCCGGTTGAAAAATTATTACTCAAAATAGTTTCATTTTAATGTAAAAAGTTTTAAAAAATTGTACAAATTATACAAACCAAATCCCTATTTATATATAAAAAAAGTAATATATATATATATATTTGTTTAATAAAAAATAATAATACAACCTTTGTTATTAAAAAGTATTATGAAAAAAAGTTTAGAAAAACTAGAGTAAATGGTAGTCTCCGCATACACATGGCAGATTGCTATTGGTTCCTATATATTGAAAATGTTTTCCATTTATCCCTATTGAAAATATCGATTAGTTACTCATATCCTTTCACATCTATATCAAATTAGCTTTTCATGTTCATCTTTATTTCTTATTGATTCTTTATGTTTTAAAATATTGTATTGTTAGTCTTCACACATGTGAGTATGGAAAAACTAATACGTAGCCGCTCAAACATTATTATTTTGTTTTACTATTTTTTTACATAGTTTTGAAAATATAGATTTTTATGTATTCTTGAGAGTACATTCCAATCTCTAAATTAATATAGTATTGTCGGGTTTCGGTGTGAAGGCAGCACGATTTTGTTTTTAGTCCAATTCCAAAACACCTCATACTAATTGCGATGTATCTTTAGTTAAATACCACTGATGTGCGATTTGACACTATCATCGTCACACTAACAAAACATTATGAATCAAAGTAATTAAAACCAGCCAAAATCGCTGTTTTTAAAATTGTATGCGAGTGGGTGCCGAGTAAAAGAAACACCGTTTAGTCTTGTTTTAGTTAACAAACCTAATTTTTCAATTATGTTTATTAACATATTTTTAAAACGTATTTTAATTAACGGTTTTAATTTTGTTTGTTATGCGAAAGATACGTATTTTAATTAACAGCTTTAATTTTGTCCGTCGTTAATTAATTATACATCATTTGAACTTGTGAATTGAATAGGTATCCCGAGGACCCTTTTGACCGGTTTTGGCTTCCAACAACCGATGCTACCGGATTCTTTACTCAGGCCACAACTACTGCAACATCAATCAATACAAGTCACTTAGCCGATAAACCACCTGTAGCTGTTTTGCGAAATGCATTAATTTCTCCAAACTTATCAGTACCGATAAGAATCAAGACTAATTTTCCTGTACAGATAGAAGTACGGGCGTTTATAAACATGTATTTCCTCGAAGTGTTTAAGCTCAACTCAACTCAAAACCGGAATATTACTGTCGGAGTTGACCTAGTTGACCAAAATTATACCTCAGCTCCATTCGAGCCATCTTTTGACAGAGCACTAGAGTTCGTCATCTATGATTTCAATGCGTCGGCCAATACTTCAGTCTATATAAAGGCTGCACCTGGTGCCACGCTACCTCCTCTAATCAACGCCTTAGAAGTTTACTCTCTTAGAGAGTGGTCTAATGGAACTAATAGTGACGATGGTGAGTGTACTTAACAAAACTATAACTTAGGATTCGAATTTCTTTGTTTAATTAAATTAATTAACTTGTGTCTTTCTTTTCTTGATCAGTGAAAGGTCTGAACGTTCTAAAAGAAGCGTTCGACGTTTTGAAGGAGTGGAGAGGTGATCCATGCCTGCCTGCTCCGCTTGTGTGGGAGTGGCTAAATTGCACTGACGATCGTGTCACATCATTGTAAGTTTTCATATCATAAGTATTAATCTTAGGGAATTGCTATAAAAAAAGCTTTTTTAATAGTTGTCGTGTTCGTCGTTATAGTGACGATATTTCTAGCACGGGATGGCGAAAAACACTACTTCATCATTAGTTGTATTTGATGCTAATGTTGTGGTACAAAAATGCAGGTATCTTAGCAGTTTCGGTCTGTCTGGTGAACTTCCAGATTTTAGTTCTATGGATGCTCTGGAGACAATGTTAGTTATATATAACTAAACGCGACGATTTTCATTCATACTAGTGTTTTTTCATTAGACATTTCATTATTAATCATGTTTTTATATGCAGAGATTTCCACAACAATAGTCTAAAAGGAGCTATACCCGATTTTCTTGGCAATTTACCTAGTCTAACACTACTGTGAGTTTATAAATGTTAGATATTTTAACTCTTTATTATAAACTTACAGGAACTAACTACATGATTATTCTCTTAGGGACTTATCGGACAACAACTTCGAAGGACCATTGCCGCCCTCTTTATCTAAAAACGACACTATATTGAAGTTAGAGTAAGGGAACTGTAATTTTTATCTTCAGCCTTATGTACTTTTTCTGAAAATGATTCATTTTTTATATGTGTTTCATTGCAGTTTATCAGGCAATCCTAATCTGATTGACTCAACTACTAATAAGACAACGGAAACAATCAATGATAATAAGCCTCCGAAAAGTTCTCCTTCAGGCAGTGTACAGAAAAATATAAACTTACTGTTAATCCTAGCCATGCTTACATTTCCAGTCTTCTTTCTTCTTCGGTAAATAACCCAGGTAAATTTTGTTGCTCAAACTTATATTTGTTTTTCATAGAAATTCAGTTGTTGTTTGCTTGGATATTATGTTGTTGTGTGGTACTTATAATTTTATTCTACACAGGAAAAACGGGGAAGTAAATGTGAAGATGTATATCCGAACTTATTTTCGTCTTGATATTGTGAATGTTGTTGATAGACCTAATATCAAATGTTGTTGATAGACCTAATTTGGAAGAATATGTGAAGTGTGTTCATAAATTTGTATTCAAATCGTTTCTTCCAGTTGGTTTGGTTTGCATTGTTTTTATTATGAAGATATTGTTAAGTTATTATTTTCCAAGGGTAAAGAAAAAATAAAATAATGAGCAGTTGTTTTATAAAGGTAAATATATACCTATGAAATTCCGAAACTACTTAAGAAAATGTATTTGATCGGCTAAACCCTTTTTTAAAATAGAAAGTCTAATTTAAATGTTTCTTCCACCGACTCAATTTGTAAGCTTTTGCGAACAAAGTGAATTAAAAAAACATTAGACCCTTCGACCCTATCCGAATATAGGTTTTGGACATGACATAGTTCCTTATGACAAATTGGCCATGATTAAATAACGTCTAGTGGAAGTCTATTGACTATCTAGTTTAGATCTAGACGTTATTGACTATCTAGTTTAGATCAAGTTAGTCTCCCGAGTCTGTTTCACTCATGGTCCTTACTATTTTAACATTTGACCAACTACTCAAATATCTTTGCTCTTGATCATTCTTTGTCACCGATTTAAGTTCTTAGTTTCTTTTTCGTTCTTTTTCAAAAAAATCAGTATCATTCTTTTTCATCTTTCATTCGCTCTTTCTTATTTATGTCTAGTAATTCAACAATTTTCTTCATAAGAAAAAGGCGAGAATCGGATTCGAAATACACATATTAATGTCTAATCCATATCGAATTCTCATCCATACAATATTAATTGTAACACAACAAGAAGCGAATATTTTATCGTCATTCGGGTCGCACGAGATTCATGAATATAAGTTTTTTATTTTCATTTTCAAAAAAAAAAATCTTATTCTCATCTTTATAAAATTAGACAAATTTTTTGCTTCATGAAAAATGAAATATGGTTTTATCGGCTACAAATTAATGTTAATTGTGCAAATTAACTATTTTCAATGCTAACATTATGATTTAGAAGCTTCAACCTTGTATAAGTTTTTAGAAAGATCCTATATTTTTTTCTACTTTAATCTCAGCAAACAATAGATCAATCATGACAGTCCAAAGTTTTAATTTCTAGAAATCATTTTCATATTAAAAAAACAATTAATGTGCTTTAGACTAAAAGATCCGTATGACTTTATTTTTGGTACACTCCAAAAAGATCTCATACTCGTTGAGATATTTCATTCAGTTGTATATTATATCAAATTACTATGCAACAATATCACTGAAATATTATTATCTACAAAAAAAGACGCCAGATATACCTAGTTAGGTAATATATTTTAGCATTGCATGAACCATAACGAATCAAATATTATCAAACAACAAACAATAATGGAAAGCTTAGTCTAAATGGTTAAAAATTTGAACTTAAAGTTATGATTAGCAAATATTTTCATTTATCCTTCAAAAAGTTTCAGACTATCCGGTCAGAATTTATACAATTATGACGACATTTGGCACGGTTATTGAAAGGCACACACGTCCATTTACGTTGTTGACTATATTTCAACTCCAATTTAAAGTCAAAATCTATAACTAAAATAAAATTATGTTGAGCATGATCTCACGTGAGAGCTTTACATTAATCAGAGACACGATGATTAACTTTATCCAAATCAAATAATTAAAAATCTTTCTTCAAACATTTTTTACGCGAATGACTATCCAGCACCAAATTTAATAATGGCTAGACTTATTGAAAAAAAAAACCTTTTTGAATATATAAAAAACTTCCTTATTTCTTTCCTTTAATGTATCCACGTCCATAATAAGAAGAGAAAAGTACCACTAAATACATTTTCAAGTATGTAATCCCAAATAAGTACCCAAATATAAGATCCTTACACTAGTAGTAAGAAGCCAATATTTTTACCAAATTAGCCCCAATACTAGAAGAAAGAGAAAGTAGGTTATTATTAATACTCATCTCCTTCTCTCTCCTTCGATTTATTCAATATATGTCGACACTGTGTTTTTTTTTCTTTCTCTCTCTCTCTCCTATCTTTGGATTTTTATTAAAATTAAAGCACCCAAATCTCCTTGCTGGTCTACTAAACCTTCTGGTAGGATTGGAAATTGCTGGAATCATCTCGATTGAAGCTCTCTGACCGATCCTTTCTAGCTTTGGTGACATCCAAATCTTCTTTAAGCCAGAGACAAACCGGTCAGATTGCAAATCAACGCCAAATTCATCGTCCAAATAAGGGATTTTTTTATAGAATCGATGATATTTCCTTTGATTTCACTCACTGATCGATCCTTCTCTTGCCATGGCATTCTGTTTCTCCAGTATCCAATCAAATAAGTCGATAGAAGCTGTGAAAGTTAGAATAAATCCGTCTAGCGTCATAGTCAAAAGTTAGGCAAGTACAACTCGTTTAGCGTCATAAGTACAACTCGTCTAGCGTCATAGTCAAATGTTAGGCAAGAACAACTCGTCTAGCGTCATAAGTACAACTCGTCTAGCGTCATAGTCAACGAACATCTCGCGTGATGTTGGCAACTGCAACTTATCTAGCGTCATAGTCAAGGAACATCTAGCGTCATAGTCAAGGAACATCTATCGTCGTAGTCAAGGAACATCTAGCATCATAGTTGGTGTGGATAATAATTGCCTGAGGGTAGGCTAGTAATTTTAAGTGGAGTTTCAAGGGGGTGTATGGGTGTTTAACGATGGTGTAAGGGTGTTTAACGGTGGAGAGATAATTAAGCAGCTTGGTAGCAGTTAATTTTCATTATTCATAGTTAATGCTGGTGGTTGGGTATTTATAGTATGATGATTGGGCCCTTATGGGCTTTCGGGTCATGTTTAATGGACCCGGGTCATGTTTAAAGACCCATGAGTTCTAAGCAGGAGGGCAGGTAGCTTAGTCAAGAAGTGTTTAGGTTTTTAATACTTTAGTCATAGTTCGAACAGCCTTAAGTTTACAGTGTTCAAAGTGATCTGTCCGGTCCAAATGATCTGTCCGATTTATGTCCTTGTAGCTTGTCCGGTATTCGGAGAGATTTAGACTGATTTGCCCTTCCGGGGAGCATGCTGAATTCGGACTCATCAGGAGCCCCTTTTTTAGGTGTTTGAGCAAGTGTCCTTGTCAAAGAACTGAAAAACACTCCGATGTATGAAGTGGTTCTTAATCCGAACAGAGCTGTGGGTATACCCGGACAGGTTAAGCTTTACTAATTTCAAACGGTTTTTGCCAGAGTTAATGGGACACGTGTCGCTCTCTGATTGGCCACTCCAGCCGTTTTTTCACCTTGAATTTCGCACCACCTTCTTTAACAAGTAACCTCTTTAATTGCCAATAGTGACATCAGCGCCGTCTTTTAATCATTACCCAACTTTTCGAATTCTCCTAGGAATCAACTCCTTTTTTTTCAAATCTACTATAAATTCACATTCATTTTTCACTGTTTTACTATCTCTCTCAAATCTTACTCTGCAATTTTACTCAGAGCTTTCTCTCTCTAGAACAAAAATTTCCTTGGCTGTTTTATGTTTACAGCAAGAACAGCATTGATCAAAGATGGTTGGCTCAACCTTTCAGAGTTGGAGAAAGCGTAGAAGGTCAAAAAAGAAAGGCGAATAGCAGCAGGGCTACCATCATCACCAGTTGATAGACCGGTTGCTTCTGTTACAGAATCAGATCGAGGCTCATCCTCCTCCAAAGGTACCAAGCCCAAAAAGCTCTTTCAATCCACCCTTTCTCCCATAGTATCTGGTTCCTCAGTTCAGGAGTCAATACCTACTGTTGAACCAGGAGTCACCGCTACAAGCGTTAGGAAAACCTCACCTTTTATAGCTATGAGGTCTGATTCTGACCACTCCCCAGAGAAGCTAGTCGTTAAGAGGCCTAGCCGGTTAGTCAACGGACTAACCTCGAAGAATACTCCCTCAAAATCGGGGGCAAAAATAGTGACTCTGGGTCTGGATTTCCCTTTAGAGCTCCCCGGGAGAGGTCGTCCGATCCGGAGGCCAGCAGCCCAGTACCCCCTAGAGAATCTTCTGCCTCAGAAACCCAACTTGAGGTGAGAAGTCAGATGAATACGGGCAGTCAGCAGTCCGAAGGGCAGGCTATGCCAAGCTTCAATCCTCTCCGAACCACTTCCACAGAAGTCCCTCCAACAATTATGGAGGAGAGAATGGAGGACTCTACTGAAGAGGTCCCCTTTGAGTCCGAGTCCTCCGGACAGGCTGATACCACTGCTGTTGCTGCCAAAAAGGGCAAAGAAAATTTGTATCTGAGGCATCCGGACCTGCCGGAGTGCCTTGAGGGGAGAGTGGGGCCGTGCTTCCATAAAGTCGAGTTTAAGTACCTCTTGGCCTTGCATAAGACCAAGTATGCATTCATCCATACCTCTGATCTGGGTAGAATGCGCACCAAATGGGGGATCCCTGAAAACGTGAAGATAAGGATCCCCATTGATCCGGAGACCCCAATGGACTGTAAACGAAACGAGATAGTCTTCTTTACGGAGCTATTTAACTGGGGCTCAGGTTCCCACTAGACCCGAAGATCGTGCGCTACTTCCACCTGGTCAAGCTCTGCCCAACACAGCTAAGCCTTAATGGTTGGTTCACCTTAATGTCATGTATCATGGCGTCTAGGTTATCTGGGATCCCTCTTCCTATGGAAGAGTTCGCAGCAGTGGACAACCTGTGCAAGCATCATCAGTTCCCCTTCTACCATTTCAACATGGGGAACGATCTCAAGGCTGTTGATGATCTCCTGGAATCGGAGAGTAAGTGGAGAAGCCAATTCCTGTTTATCAGTGGCTCATGGGAAAATGGCAAGAAAATCAAGGTGGGAGAGAACCCAAGCCTCCTCAAGAGTAGGTGGAGGAGTGACCGTAAGTTTCTTACTTTAAGTTTCTGTCTGTTTCTCTCTTTCCCTTTTTCTTTTCAAGTTAAATTTGAACTAACCAATTTCTTTTTTGTTTTAGCAGAGCTGGCAAAGAAGTTCGGAGACTACTTGAAGGCCGGACAGACTACTTGTGGCAAAATCAACGCTTGGGCCGCAGAGAACTGGGAGAATCGATTCCACAAGGCCTTCACCCCTGGGAATCTAGCAAGGTCTCACCTGTGGAACACCACAGGCCGGAGAGACCTAACTTGGGAGAAGCTCACCACCCAGCCTGATGAAGATATTGTGCTTAGAAGGTCCCACGAACCAGACGGGACACTCTACCTACCTGCCCGGGCTAAAGCCCCAAGCAAAATGAAGGGCAGAAGAAGAGGCAAAAAGGTGGTGGGCGGTGCTGAGAAGGATGCCCCAACAGATCCAGAGGGGCCAGCCCAAGTTCAAATTGATGCAACCCTCTTGCAGGTGGTGGAGCAGGAGACCAAGAGGCAGGAAGTAGACCTTCCAAAACCTCCAAGGGCCCCTAAGAGGACTCGCAAGCAAGCAAGTGAGAGCGTTGACCGGGAAGTCAAGAAGAAAAAGACTTCACAAGGAGATGAGCTTGCTCTTCGGGATCCGGAGCCCTTTTTTCCTACTGGCCCCTCTGACCCAACGCTGGCCGAAGAGATCCCAAGAGAGTTTCACACTGATGAAGTTGAGGGGGGAGTGCTCAAGTTGGATGAAGTGGACATCACCGGTCTGGGTGGACTTGGAGAATATTTTCTTGGCCTCCCTAGAGACGAGTTCGCAGGGCCTTACATCCCTCCGAGCAGCTCCAACACAGTCAATTTCAACGGTAAGACTTTCATGGTTTCTAGTGAGAAGGACATTATAACCCATTCCTTGCTTAGTAATGTACAGCCAGTTCTTACATTGGAGAGGCAAGTCCGGAGTCAGGCGGACGCCATCAAAGACCTCAAGTCTGAGAAGGAAAAGCTGTCCGGAGACCTCCGAACTGCTACCACCAACGCTGATTTGCTCAAGGAAGCAAATGAGGAGCTGAAGAGGAGTCATGATGAGAGTAACACAAAAGTTGCCACCCTAGAACAAACCATAAAAGATCTCCAGGAAAAGTTGTCTGGTATGGAAAAATATCTCACAGTCTCACGGGGAGAGACCACTGCAAAGGAGAAGCTCATCACCAACCTGACCACTCACAAGATTGCTTTGGAAAACGCAGTGACTCATGCTGCTGAAGAGAAGGCTGCTTTGGTAAGGGACCAAGAGGCCAAAATCAAGGCCAAGATCAACGCCTATGCCAGGGAGATGATACAAAGCGAAGAGCTAATGATTCAAAGGGTGAAGTCTGATATGGTTCTCCTTTTTCACGAAAACTTCCCGAAGAGGAGACTGGGGGACTTATGGCTCTATGTGGATGATGATGACCTTCCATATTATACTATGGTTGATGAGGGATTTTCCGGTGAGTCCTCTTCTGATAATGAAGAGAAAACCGGAGAGAGCCCATGTGAAGAGGAGAATGATCCCAAGGGCAAAAAAGTGGTCGAAGGAGGGAGCGACATCAAAGGCAAGAAAGTAGACGAGGGTGAGCCATCTTCAAAGGCTCAACCTTAATTTATGGTGTACTTTATTTATCCTTTACTCAAACTAAAGTCGTTGGAAGGCCAAGGCACTATTTTTGTTATGGTTTCCGGTATTATTCGGACAGATTTTTTGTACTGTTCCCTAACTTGTTCAAAACGTCCTTGGAAGGCCAAGGCAATTTTAAGTTGTTGAATGAATGTTTCTATTTTGCTCAACCATCATCTTCTTTCATTATTTGTTTTAGTTTAGATAGTTGGAATTTAAGTAGCTTTGAGTTATTGCATTGTGAGAGTGTTAAGATTCTCCGGCTAGAGTTTAAATACCCTTAGACCTTTTAGTCCGGGTAGTATGACAAGAGATAGAATTTTGAAAATACTTAGAAAATTTTGAAGAAGGCATCAAATTTCATTGAAAGCTCTCCGTGCCACCGAAGAGGGGAAGGTATGCCCCCAAATATTTACATGGATGTTTAAACAAGTAAATATTTACACAAGTGTTATTCCAAGTATATTCGAAGGTGTTCAATATTCCAAGGGTGAGATAAAACCCTGCCATCTTTGTCTTCCAACCAATAAGTCCCAGGCTTGATTCTTTCAACTACAGTGTACGGACCCTCCCAGGTTGGGGCCAGCTTTCCGAAGAGCTTTTCCTTAGTATGCAAGAAGACATTCCTTAATACTTTGTCCCCTGGTTGGAAATCTCTTCTTTTAACCTTAGAAGCAAACCTGCTTCTCATCAAGCCCTGATAGTGTGCCACTCTAAGATGAGCTTTAACCCGTCTTTCTTCTATCAAATCAAGTTGATTTCTGACGGCCATCTCATTAGCATGTCCGGAGAAGTTATAAATACGAAAGGAAGGGAGTGTCTTCTCTATGGGGGCTACTGCATCCATTCCATAGACCAAGGCAAAGGGAGACTCTTGTGTTGCAGCCCCAGGCGTCGTCCGGTAGGCCCACAAGACCTCTTGTAGATAACTAGGCCACTTCCCAGCAGCCCCTTCTAGATTCTTCCTTAAACCGGACAGTATAGTTCTATTAGCCACTTCAACCTGCCCATTGGCTTGTGGGTGGAAAGGTGAAGAAAAACAGTGATGTATACCCCTTGAGGCACAGAAGCTTTCCATTTCTCTATTGTCAAACTGTGGCCCATTGTCTGTTGTTATCTTCTATGGGACACTGAATCTGCAACATATGTTGGACAGAATGAATTTTATGACAGCTTTCGAAGTCGTCCCTGCCATGGGAGCTGCTTCTATCCACTTTGAGAAGTAGTCAATGGCCACAATTATAGTTTTACGCCCTCCGGACGCCACAGGGAGAGGCCCAACCAAGTCCAATCCCCATCGAGCAAAAGGGATAGGCTCGGAAATTGACTCCAAAGGAATGGCTGGTACATGAATTTCATTGTTGTACCTCTGGCATGGGTCACACCTTCTTACCATCTCCTTAGCATCTTTCATAATTGATGGCCAATAGTATCCGGAGAGTAACACTCTTCTTGTTAAAGCTCTGAACCCACAATGGGCTGATCCCTCACCATCATGCAATTCAGAGAGGACCACTTGTGACTCATTATCCCCTAAACAACGTAGGAGAGGTTTACTATAGGATTTTTTGTACAACACTTCTCTCAACATAATGAAACCACGAGCCTTGTGTTTCAATGTTCTGGCTTGTGACTTATCTGAAGGTATAATACCATCGGACAGATATTGTATGAGAGGAGATCTCCAGTCTTGAGGTCGACTCGCTTGTATTTCAAAAACTTCCTCTTTTCCACCCTCACTAAGTTGAATAGAAGGGCTTTCAAGCACATGGATCCATGGGTAGGACTCCGTATATGCTATTGTTGCCAATGAGTCTGCTAGCTCATTTTCTGCCCGGGGAATGTGCTCATAGACAACAGCTTTAAACTTTAGTGCTTCATTTTTGAGGAGGAGTAAATATTTTACCAACTGCTCCTTTCTAGCCTCAGATTGGTCTAAGGCATGGTGGACAAGTAACTGGAGTCACTTAGAAGCTTGACCCTTTTAGCCCCACAGATGTGGGCCAACTTTAACCCAGCTATAGCTGCTTCGTATTCGGACTCGTTATTAGACGCCCTGAAAGCAAAACAAATAGCTTGGTACATGTTGTCCCCATATGGGGAAGTGAGACATATTCATGCACCACATCCCATGGTGCTAGACCCTCCGTCTGTTCGGATAATCCACACTTTCTTGTCTTTGGAATCAGTAGGTTTCTCTGAATCCCTATCGGAGTGGAATTCAACCAGAAAATCAGCCACAGTTTGGGCTTTTACTGCTGTTCGGGGAGCAAAGTCTATGTCGAAGTCCCCCAACTCCACTGACCACTTCGTCATTCTGCTTGAAATGTCTGCTTTTTGAAGGACATTCTTTAAAGGGAAAGATGTCCGGACAACGATAGGATGAGCCTGAAAGTAAGGCCTCATTTTTCTTGCAACTATCACCATAGTTAATGCCAGTTTTTCGAGTTTCAAGTAACGCCTCTCAGCATCAAGCAAGCTTTTGCTGATGTAGTACACTGGGTAGGGACAACCATCAACCTCTCTTACCAACACAGCACTGATGGCACAACTTGAAACGGCCAGATACACAATAAGAGTCTCCCCGTCAATGGGTTTGAACAAAGTTTTGGGAAAGGAGAGATGTTTCTTGATTTCATTGAATGCCTCACCATACTGTGGGGCCCATTCAAACCCTTTGGAACCCTTCAAAGTTTGAAAGAATGGAGCACACATGTCCGAAGACCTGGAGATGAATCTGTTCAAGGCATCTAATCTCCCCGTTAATCGCTGTACTTCTTTAATGTTTCGAGGAGGCTCCATCTGGAATAAGGCATTGAGTTGGTCCGGGTCGGGCTGTATTCCATGCTCACTTATGATATACTCTAAGAACTTCCCGGACTGCACTCCGAATACACACTTTTCAGGGTTTAGTTTTAAATTCACTTTTGCCAAGTTGGCAAAAGTTTCTTGGAGATCGGACAAGTGCAACTGCTCATCCACGCTTTTCACCATCATATCGTCAATGTAAACCTCCATATTTCTTCCAATTTGATCAGCAAATGCCTTGTTGACTAACCTTTGATAAGTAGCCCCAGCATTTTTCAATCCAAAAGGCATCACCTTGTAGCAATGTAGACCCCTATCAGTGACAAACATGGTATGCTCTTGATCTTTTGGATCTACTTGAATCTGATTGTACCCGGAGAAAGCATCCATAAAGGAGAGCAGCTTGTTCCCAGAAGTAGAGTCTACTAACTGATCTATTCGGGGGATCGGATACAAATCTTTTGGCCAAGCTCTATTAAGATCTGTGAAGTCAATGCACATGCACCATTTGCCATTTTTCTTTTTTACCAGGACTGGATTGGCAGTCCACAAAGGGTATTGAGATTCTTTGATGTGCCCCATCTTCGTGAGTCTGTCAACCTCTTGTACTATGACATCAGCCTTTTCTTTTGAGAAAGCTCTCCTCTTTTAAACCACTGGTGTCACATCTCTTCGGGCAGATAGGTGATGGGATATCACCTCTGATGGAACTCCAATAACATCAGCATTGCACCAAGCAAAAACGTGTTGATGGTCTTTCAAGAATTTTAACATCTCTTCTTTCAACATTGGTGGCATCTTGGACCCTATCTTGACACTTTTGCCTTCTTCCAAACAGTGTGTTTCAACCTCTTCAATTGGGATCAACACTCCAGGGGTCTCTCTGGGGTCATCGATTTCACCCTCACCCCCAGAAAGACCCTCAAACTGCTATTGATCGTTTATACGGACTGCCCCCAGCGTTCGAGGAGCCAAGGCAGTGGCATAGCATTCTCTTGCAATCTTCTGGCTGCTCCGGAAAACCCCAACATGTCCCTGAACAGCATACTTTAAGCAATGATGGACTGTTGAAGCCACTGCATGCATCCTAGAGAGCCAAGATCTCCCTAGTATAGCATTGTAGCAAGTGGGACAATCCACCACGATAAAAAGTATTCTAACCATTTTCTTGAAAGGGCCCCTGCCCAATAACACCTCTTCTTCAAATTCTCCGATCACATCGGCTGAGCTGCCCGTGAAGCCCACGATTGATCTGTCCGATTTTTGAATCACAACTGGATTTTTCATTTTCTTGTAAGTGGTTAGGAAAAGGATATTGGCAGAGCTTCCAGTATCCACCAGAATTCGCCTTATCTCATTGCCCCCTATAGATGCTCCTATGACAACAACATCCTCATGAGGGCCAGCAATGTCTCTCAAATCATCCTCATCAAAGACTATAAATGGGAATGAGTTCGGTGACTGATAAGATGTCATGCCTCCTTCTAGCTGGGAGGCTAAATTATGAACATGCCTCTTCCTCGAAGAAGCAGTAGGAGCTGTCATAGAGTCCCCTCCGAAAATTGTAAGTGACTCAAAGAATTTAATGAGCCCGGAGACCGACCTAGAACATTCCTCTATAGCACACACCCTGTTTCGAGTTGGATCAGGATCCAGGTACTCAGAATCCACATCAAACCTTTCAACTATGACCATGGCCCCTCCGGGGCAGCATTACTTGGACCAACCCGGTGAGTGTTGTCAGGCCTGTTGCCTCCTCTTCTCTTAACGTATACTCCCAACTTTCCCCTTTCAATCAAGTTCTGAACCTCTTGCTTCAACGCTATGCAATCATCAGTGGTATGGCCAATATCATTGTGATATTGGCAAAAAGGAGTTGTTACGATGCTCTCTGGGAGACTGCAAGGTTGCCGGTCTCCGGTAATGCACCTCATCTTTTGTTTTATCGAAAATGGTGGCCACACTTTCTTTGAGTTCTGCAAACCACTCCGGTTGGACCCATGGCCCTCTTTTGTTTCTGGATTGCTGACTTTGGGCAGGAGCAGCTGGCTGAGACTGAGCTTTTGCCCTACCATGCCCCTGTCCGGTTTCTCTTACTTTGTTCCCAGACTGGTTTTGATTTGGAGTTGGTGCCACCGGGGTGGATCTCACCTGTCTGTGCACCCTGGTTTTCTTTGTTTCATCAACGTTTATTTGCTTGCCAACTTGATTTAGCAATCCCCCCCAGGTCATGGCCTTCTTTCTAGTCACCGAATCAGCCAGATTGCCTGGGTTCAAACCTTGCCTTAGGGATGCTATTGCCACCTGTTCGAAGCAATCAGCCAACCCATTCTTGGTGTTCACAAAACGACTTATGTATTCCTTCAAGGACTCATTTGGCTCCTGGGCACAATGGATTATTGTGTCTCCATTGCCCTTCAGCTCCTTACTCCCTACAAACTGCCTTCGAAAGGCCACCCAAAACGTATCAAAATCTTTAATACAACCTTGAGGCAGGTTGTTGTACCATTTCAGAGCACTCCCCGTAAAAGATTGGGAGAATGCCCTACACAGTAGTTTATCATCATCATCAAAGTTCATCATGAAGTTCTTGAATTGCTCCAGATGATTGTCCGGATCAGTACTGCCATCGTACTTCTCCATCTTAGTACTGTCAAACCTCTTGGGGAGGTTTCCGGACAGGATTTTAGAAGACAGTGGAGACTGCCTCCAATTCCTTCCACGGCTGAACACAGTATCCTCATTGGGAGTTGCAAAGATACCTGGCTCATCGTGGAAAGCAAAGGGATCCATCAGCATCTTGTCCATATACCTCTGGTGGTGAGATGACCCCTTTCCAATATGCCTTTTCATTCTTCAATGGTGATCTCTTTTTCTTGAATATTTCTTAACCTGCTTTTGCTTTTTCTTGGTTCGACCCTCATCGCTGCTAGAGGACAAGGATTTTTCATTTCCCTCACTGTCCGAAGAGCTGCCTGAAGATTCTGAGCTTGAGTCAGAGCTCTCCACAGGCTTGGACCGGTGAGACTTTTTAGAACTGGCATGTGTCTTTTTGGTACTCACATGAGTTTTTGAAGCCTCAGGCTCTCTAGGGTTGTCGGTATGATGAGCAGCTGATGCTTTGGATTTTTCTTTCACGCCTATCTTGGCCTTTTCAGCCCTCAGAGCTTCTATTTCAGCCCTCAGTCTGTCACGCTCTTCGATAGTGTACTCGTCATTCTCTCCCACCACTTCGAGCAAAGCTGGTGGCACTTCTGGATTGTCCGGATTCATACGGACAGAATTTCTTGGCAGGTTTTGAATGCTTGATTCAGGCACCTCTCTCCTCCCACTGTGGTCGCCAATTTGGTGTGGATAATAATTGCCTGAGGGTAGGCTAGTAATTTTAAGTGGAGTTTCAAGGTGGTGTATGGGTGTTTAACGATGGTGTAAGGGTGTTTAACGGTGGAGAGATAATTAAGCAGCTTGGTAGCAGTTAATTTTCATTATTCATAGTTAATGCTGGTGGTTGGGTATTTATAGTATGATGTTTGGGCCCTTATGGGCTTTCGGGTCATGTTTAAAGACCCATGAGTTCTAAGCAGGATGGCAGGTAGCTTAGTCAAGAAGTGTTTAGGTTTTTAATACTTTAGTCATAGTTCGAACAGCCTTAAGTTTACAGTGTTCAAAGTGATCTGTCCGGTCCAAATGATCTGTCCGATTTATGTCCTTGTAGCCTGTCCGGTATTCGGAGAGATTTAGACTGATTTGCCCTTCCGGGGAGCATGCTGAATTCGGACTCATCAATAGTCAATGAACATCTAGCGTCGTAGTATAGGTATCGTCTTCAACCACCGAACATGTAAGAACAAAACACCATTATAGACCGGGTTTCTCTACTCCACTCACACCCGTTCTGATTCCGAAAATACCCACCAAAGAACAAGAATCCTAGGTCATTTTCTATCTTTTAAACTTCAAACTTTGTTTCTCGAGTAGAGAGTAACCAAAGAAGCTAAAACCCAGGTAAGAATTAGAACTATCGATCCAAAATTGATGGCTTTCGAATCCTTATACTCTAAAACACTAAAACCCAAGTGAAGAAAAGTGATGATCAGAGTACACG
The DNA here is from genome assembly GCA_036936605.1 of Limnanthes douglasii subsp. nivea. Lineage (NCBI taxonomy): Eukaryota > Viridiplantae > Streptophyta > Magnoliopsida > Brassicales > Limnanthaceae > Limnanthes > Limnanthes douglasii. The sequence continues at coordinate 2,856,651 of JAUPFV010000005.1, read as the reverse complement.
GAAAATTAATTCTCTCTCCTAAACTAAATTCACCATGATCATGATCATGATCAGTATCGCTGACGAAATCATAGTCTTGGCTTCATTTGATTGGTTCATTGTTAGTTCACTGAGCTAAACAAAACTTGGTTCGAAAATAGACTCACACATTTGAGGGTATTTCAGGAAGGGAAATATTAGCTGGGTATTAAAAAAGAATTAGTTAGGTGAGATGGGTATTTAATAGACATAGAAAATAGTTGGAGTACTAGATGATAATAAGTTTGGTGAGAAGATATTTAGTGTGATATTTCCCTAATAAAAATGGATTTGGGCTATTAGCGCTAATTAAAATCACATTTAATTCTTTTAGCGTTCTATTGTAATTTGTACTACATGCTGTATACTATTTTCGGTCTGAGGTGAATGATGCACGTACATATCGCCCCGTACTAAATTCTTTCTTGACCTTAATTTATAAAAAAACTAGTTGCAACTTTTATATGTAAAATATACGGTCAGATTTGAGACCTCTTCCGTAACCTGATAATTTTTTCTTTGTAGAGAATGTCAACACCCTACTTTTTATAATCGTAAGAATCCAAAAGCAATTAATAGGATGAAAATGCTAAAAATTACGGTCCGTTATCGGTCCGTTATCGGTCCAGTTTTGATCCGGTCCAGTTTTGATTCGGTCCGTTATCGGTCCAGTTTTGATCCGGTCCGGTCCATTTTAAAAAAAATTAAATTAAAATTTAATCTTCAATTTTTTAAAATAAATAAATAACATAAAAATCAAAATTCAAAAGTTAATCTTTGATTTTTTATTAAAAATAGATAATTAACTATTAATTTTGACAATATAATGTATAAAAAATTATTAATAATAATAATAATAAATTAGTCGGGTCTAACGATTTTATTGGTTCGATTTTTTATCGGTTATACTGGTTTATCAATTTTACCGGTTCGATTATGTATCGGTTCTATTGGTTTACCGGTTTTATCGATTTGGTTCCTAATCGATTCTACCGGTTTATCGGTTGGTTTCGTTGTTTCGGTTCTTTATCGGTTTCGGTTTTTAAGGTGGAACCGCGAACTGGACCGTTAAGGTTCAGTCCGGTTCTTATCGGTTCGGTTCCGGTCCGATTTTCGATTCTCCAGAACCGTTGACAGTCCTAGTGCTAAGGACTAATCGTGTAAAATTCTAAAATAGGAAGAATAGACCTAAACCAAAGCGAAGATGAAAGACTACTTTAACAGACGATCGGACTAATGATGATTTTTAGCCGGATGAAAATGATAGCGGTTATTTGTCCCAAAATAGTAACTTTTTTTTATTCTTTTATCAAGATAGTCAGGTTTATTATATCTATTGTCCTTTCCATTTTTTTTGTATTTGTGGATACTGCGATAAAGGTGACCAATTCCATGATTTTTAGTTTATATAATAGGTTTACTTATTTTACTTTTGTATATAAATTAATTAGACCGGTAATGACATATTCTAATCTCAGAAACAGGAGTGGCTATATATACAAACCAAATCTCTACTCAAAATAAATTTTTTTAAAATTGTACAAAGTAGTCTCTATATATACAAACCAAATCTCTACTTACATATTTTAAAAATAAATAAAGAAAATTATTTTTTTTAATAAAAACTAAAACTACACTTTTTAATTAAAAAAATGTTATAAAAAAGTTATAAAAAATTAGAGTATAAAGTAGTCTCCATCTACCCAAACTTCGGTGGATATTAAAAATATAGGTTAAAGATTATCGTTAGTCTCTTACGTTTTGCATTTATATCAAACTAGTTTTTCTATGTTAACTTTTATCTGGGATTGATTCTCTATGTTTTAAAATTTTGCATAGTTAGTCTCCGCACATTTGAGTTATTACAACCTAAATATTAATGTTTTGTCACCTGTTCTTTTGTACATAGTTTTGAAAAGATGAATTTTTATGTATATGTTTAGAGAAGGTACCTTTTATTCTCTAGATTAGTATGATATTGTTGGCTATGGATCTACAGGCTTACATGGCTTTGTTTTTGGTTCGCTTCGAAAAAACTTCGTACTAATAAAAATATATTCTTATTTATATATCACTTATTATCGATACGAGATTTGATATTTAACAACTATAAAAAAACATCAAAAAAAAAAGTTTTACTTTACTTTTTCTTTCTAATATTGCTTAAACTTGTAAATTGTATAGATATCCCGAGGACCCTTTTGACCGGTTTTGGCTTCCAACAACCGATGCTACCGGATTCTTTACTCAGGCCACAACTACTGCAACATCAATCAATACAAGTCACTTAGCCGATAAACCACCTGTAGCTGTTTTGCGTAATGCATTAATTTCTCCAAACTTATCAGTACCGATAAGAATCAAGACTAATTTTCCTGTACAGATAGAAGTACGGGCGTTTATAAACATGTATTTCCTCGAAGTGTTTAAGCTCAACTCAACTCAAAACCGGAATATTACTGTCGGAGTTGACCTAGTTGACCAAAATTATACCTCAGCTCCATTCGAGCCATCTTTTGACAGAGCACTAGAGTTCGTCATCTATGATTTCAATGCGTCGGCCAATACTTCAGTCTATATAAAGGCTGCACCTGGTGCCACGCTACCTCCTCTAATCAACGCCTTAGAAGTTTACTCTCTTAGAGAGTGGTCTAATGGAACTAATAGTGACGATGGTGAGTGTACTTAACAAAACTATAACTTAGGATTCGAATTTCTTTGTTTAATTAAATTAATTAACTTGTGTTTTTCTTTTCTTGATCAGTGAAAGGTCTGAACGTTCTAAAAGAAGCGTTCGACGTTTTGAAGGAGTGGAGAGGTGATCCATGCCTGCCTGCTCCGCTTGTGTGGGAGTGGCTAAATTGCACTGACGATCGTGTCACATCATTGTAAGTTTTCATATCATAAGTATTAATCTTAGGGAATTGCTATAAAAAAAGCTTTTTTAATAGTTGTCGTGTTCGTCGTTATAGTGACGATATTTCTAGCACGGGATGGCGAAAAACACTACTTCATCATTAGTTGTATTTGATGCTAATGTTGTGGTACAAAAATGCAGGTATCTTAGCAGTTTCGGTCTGTCTGGTGAACTTCCAGATTTTAGTTCTATGGATGCTCTGGAGACAATGTTAGTTATATATAACTAAACGCGACGATTTTCATTCATACTAGTGTTTTTTCATTAGACATTTCATTATTAATCATGTTTTTATATGCAGAGATTTCCACAACAATAGTCTAAAAGGAGCTATACCCGATTTTCTTGGCAATTTACCTAGTCTAACACTACTGTGAGTTTATAAATGTTAGATATTTTAACTCTTTATTATAATCTTACAGGAACTAACTACATGATTATTCTCTTAGGGACTTATCGGACAACAACTTCGAAGGACCATTGCCACCCTCTTTATCTAAAAACGACACTATATTGAAGTTAGAGTAAGTGAACTGTAATTTTTATCTTCAGCCTTATGTACTTTTTCTGAAAATGATTCATTTTTTATATGTGTTCATTGCAGTTTATCGGGCAATCCTAATCTGATTGACTCGACTACTAATAAAACAACGGAAACAATCACTGATAATAAGCCTCCGAAAAGTTCTCCTTCAGGCAGTGTACAGAAAAATATAAACTTACTGTTAATCCTAGCCATGCTTACATTTCCAGTCTTCTTTCTTCTTCGGTAAATAACCCAGGTAAATTTTGTTGCTCAAACTTATATTTGTTTTTCATAGAAATTCAGTTGTTGTTTGCTTGGATATTATGTTGTTGTGTGGTACTTATAATTTTATTCTACACAGGAAAAACGGGGAAGTAAATGTGAAGATGTATATCCGAACTTATTTTCGTCTTGATATTGTGAATGTTGTTGATAGACCTAATATCAAATGTTGTTGATAGACCTAATTTGGAAGAATATGTGAAGTGTGTTCATAAATTTGTATTCAAATCGTTTCTTCCAGTTGGTTTGGTTTGCATTGTTTTTATTATGAAGATATTGTTAAGTTATTATTTTCCAAGGGTAAAGAAAAAATAAAATAATGAGCAGTTGTTTTATAAAGGTAAATATATACCTATGAAATTCCGAAACTACTTAAGAAAATGTATTTGATCGGCTAAACCCTTTTTTAAAATAGAAAGTCTAATTTAAATGTTTCTTCCACCGACTCAATTTGTAAGCTTTTGCGAACAAAGTGAATTAAAAAAACATTAGACCCTTCGACCCTATCCGAATATAGGTTTTGGACATGACATAGTTCCTTATGACAAATTGGCCATGATTAAATAACGTCTAGTGGAAGTCTATTGACTATCTAGTTTAGATCTAGACGTTATTGACTATCTAGTTTAGATCAAGTTAGTCTCCCGAGTCTGTTTCACTCATGGTCCTTACTATTTTAACATTTGACCAACTACTCAAATATCTTTGCTCTTGATCATTCTTTGTCACCGATTTAAGTTCTTAGTTTCTTTTTCGTTCTTTTTCAAAAAAATCAGTATCATTCTTTTTCATCTTTCATTCGCTCTTTCTTATTTATGTCTAGTAATTCAACAATTTTCTTCATAAGAAAAAGGCGAGAATCGGATTCGAAATACACATATTAATGTCTAATCCATATCGAATTCTCATCCATACAATATTAATTGTAACACAACAAGAAGCGAATATTTTATCGTCATTCGGGTCGCACGAGATTCATGAATATAAGTTTTTTATTTTCATTTTCAAAAAAAAAAATCTTATTCTCATCTTTATAAAATTAGACAAATTTTTTGCTTCATGAAAAATGAAATATGGTTTTATCGGCTACAAATTAATGTTAATTGTGCAAATTAACTATTTTCAATGCTAACATTATGATTTAGAAGCTTCAACCTTGTATAAGTTTTTAGAAAGATCCTATATTTTTTTCTACTTTAATCTCAGCAAACAATAGATCAATCATGACAGTCCAAAGTTTTAATTTCTAGAAATCATTTTCATATTAAAAAAACAATTAATGTGCTTTAGACTAAAAGATCCGTATGACTTTATTTTTGGTACACTCCAAAAAGATCTCATACTCGTTGAGATATTTCATTCAGTTGTATATTATATCAAATTACTATGCAACAATATCACTGAAATATTATTATCTACAAAAAAAGACGCCAGATATACCTAGTTAGGTAATATATTTTAGCATTGCATGAACCATAACGAATCAAATATTATCAAACAACAAACAATAATGGAAAGCTTAGTCTAAATGGTTAAAAATTTGAACTTAAAGTTATGATTAGCAAATATTTTCATTTATCCTTCAAAAAGTTTCAGACTATCCGGTCAGAATTTATACAATTATGACGACATTTGGCACGGTTATTGAAAGGCACACACGTCCATTTACGTTGTTGACTATATTTCAACTCCAATTTAAAGTCAAAATCTATAACTAAAATAAAATTATGTTGAGCATGATCTCACGTGAGAGCTTTACATTAATCAGAGACACGATGATTAACTTTATCCAAATCAAATAATTAAAAATCTTTCTTCAAACATTTTTTACGCGAATGACTATCCAGCACCAAATTTAATAATGGCTAGACTTATTGAAAAAAAAAACCTTTTTGAATATATAAAAAACTTCCTTATTTCTTTCCTTTAATGTATCCACGTCCATAATAAGAAGAGAAAAGTACCACTAAATACATTTTCAAGTATGTAATCCCAAATAAGTACCCAAATATAAGATCCTTACACTAGTAGTAAGAAGCCAATATTTTTACCAAATTAGCCCCAATACTAGAAGAAAGAGAAAGTAGGTTATTATTAATACTCATCTCCTTCTCTCTCCTTCGATTTATTCAATATATGTCGACACTGTGTTTTTTTTTCTTTCTCTCTCTCTCTCCTATCTTTGGATTTTTATTAAAATTAAAGCACCCAAATCTCCTTGCTGGTCTACTAAACCTTCTGGTAGGATTGGAAATTGCTGGAATCATCTCGATTGAAGCTCTCTGACCGATCCTTTCTAGCTTTGGTGACATCCAAATCTTCTTTAAGCCAGAGACAAACCGGTCAGATTGCAAATCAACGCCAAATTCATCGTCCAAATAAGGGATTTTTTTATAGAATCGATGATATTTCCTTTGATTTCACTCACTGATCGATCCTTCTCTTGCCATGGCATTCTGTTTCTCCAGTATCCAATCAAATAAGTCGATAGAAGCTGTGAAAGTTAGAATAAATCCGTCTAGCGTCATAGTCAAAAGTTAGGCAAGTACAACTCGTTTAGCGTCATAAGTACAACTCGTCTAGCGTCATAGTCAAATGTTAGGCAAGAACAACTCGTCTAGCGTCATAAGTACAACTCGTCTAGCGTCATAGTCAACGAACATCTCGCGTGATGTTGGCAACTGCAACTTATCTAGCGTCATAGTCAAGGAACATCTAGCGTCATAGTCAAGGAACATCTATCGTCGTAGTCAAGGAACATCTAGCATCATAGTTGGTGTGGATAATAATTGCCTGAGGGTAGGCTAGTAATTTTAAGTGGAGTTTCAAGGGGGTGTATGGGTGTTTAACGATGGTGTAAGGGTGTTTAACGGTGGAGAGATAATTAAGCAGCTTGGTAGCAGTTAATTTTCATTATTCATAGTTAATGCTGGTGGTTGGGTATTTATAGTATGATGATTGGGCCCTTATGGGCTTTCGGGTCATGTTTAATGGACCCGGGTCATGTTTAAAGACCCATGAGTTCTAAGCAGGAGGGCAGGTAGCTTAGTCAAGAAGTGTTTAGGTTTTTAATACTTTAGTCATAGTTCGAACAGCCTTAAGTTTACAGTGTTCAAAGTGATCTGTCCGGTCCAAATGATCTGTCCGATTTATGTCCTTGTAGCTTGTCCGGTATTCGGAGAGATTTAGACTGATTTGCCCTTCCGGGGAGCATGCTGAATTCGGACTCATCAGGAGCCCCTTTTTTAGGTGTTTGAGCAAGTGTCCTTGTCAAAGAACTGAAAAACACTCCGATGTATGAAGTGGTTCTTAATCCGAACAGAGCTGTGGGTATACCCGGACAGGTTAAGCTTTACTAATTTCAAACGGTTTTTGCCAGAGTTAATGGGACACGTGTCGCTCTCTGATTGGCCACTCCAGCCGTTTTTTCACCTTGAATTTCGCACCACCTTCTTTAACAAGTAACCTCTTTAATTGCCAATAGTGACATCAGCGCCGTCTTTTAATCATTACCCAACTTTTCGAATTCTCCTAGGAATCAACTCCTTTTTTTTCAAATCTACTATAAATTCACATTCATTTTTCACTGTTTTACTATCTCTCTCAAATCTTACTCTGCAATTTTACTCAGAGCTTTCTCTCTCTAGAACAAAAATTTCCTTGGCTGTTTTATGTTTACAGCAAGAACAGCATTGATCAAAGATGGTTGGCTCAACCTTTCAGAGTTGGAGAAAGCGTAGAAGGTCAAAAAAGAAAGGCGAATAGCAGCAGGGCTACCATCATCACCAGTTGATAGACCGGTTGCTTCTGTTACAGAATCAGATCGAGGCTCATCCTCCTCCAAAGGTACCAAGCCCAAAAAGCTCTTTCAATCCACCCTTTCTCCCATAGTATCTGGTTCCTCAGTTCAGGAGTCAATACCTACTGTTGAACCAGGAGTCACCGCTACAAGCGTTAGGAAAACCTCACCTTTTATAGCTATGAGGTCTGATTCTGACCACTCCCCAGAGAAGCTAGTCGTTAAGAGGCCTAGCCGGTTAGTCAACGGACTAACCTCGAAGAATACTCCCTCAAAATCGGGGGCAAAAATAGTGACTCTGGGTCTGGATTTCCCTTTAGAGCTCCCCGGGAGAGGTCGTCCGATCCGGAGGCCAGCAGCCCAGTACCCCCTAGAGAATCTTCTGCCTCAGAAACCCAACTTGAGGTGAGAAGTCAGATGAATACGGGCAGTCAGCAGTCCGAAGGGCAGGCTATGCCAAGCTTCAATCCTCTCCGAACCACTTCCACAGAAGTCCCTCCAACAATTATGGAGGAGAGAATGGAGGACTCTACTGAAGAGGTCCCCTTTGAGTCCGAGTCCTCCGGACAGGCTGATACCACTGCTGTTGCTGCCAAAAAGGGCAAAGAAAATTTGTATCTGAGGCATCCGGACCTGCCGGAGTGCCTTGAGGGGAGAGTGGGGCCGTGCTTCCATAAAGTCGAGTTTAAGTACCTCTTGGCCTTGCATAAGACCAAGTATGCATTCATCCATACCTCTGATCTGGGTAGAATGCGCACCAAATGGGGGATCCCTGAAAACGTGAAGATAAGGATCCCCATTGATCCGGAGACCCCAATGGACTGTAAACGAAACGAGATAGTCTTCTTTACGGAGCTATTTAACTGGGGCTCAGGTTCCCACTAGACCCGAAGATCGTGCGCTACTTCCACCTGGTCAAGCTCTGCCCAACACAGCTAAGCCTTAATGGTTGGTTCACCTTAATGTCATGTATCATGGCGTCTAGGTTATCTGGGATCCCTCTTCCTATGGAAGAGTTCGCAGCAGTGGACAACCTGTGCAAGCATCATCAGTTCCCCTTCTACCATTTCAACATGGGGAACGATCTCAAGGCTGTTGATGATCTCCTGGAATCGGAGAGTAAGTGGAGAAGCCAATTCCTGTTTATCAGTGGCTCATGGGAAAATGGCAAGAAAATCAAGGTGGGAGAGAACCCAAGCCTCCTCAAGAGTAGGTGGAGGAGTGACCGTAAGTTTCTTACTTTAAGTTTCTGTCTGTTTCTCTCTTTCCCTTTTTCTTTTCAAGTTAAATTTGAACTAACCAATTTCTTTTTTGTTTTAGCAGAGCTGGCAAAGAAGTTCGGAGACTACTTGAAGGCCGGACAGACTACTTGTGGCAAAATCAACGCTTGGGCCGCAGAGAACTGGGAGAATCGATTCCACAAGGCCTTCACCCCTGGGAATCTAGCAAGGTCTCACCTGTGGAACACCACAGGCCGGAGAGACCTAACTTGGGAGAAGCTCACCACCCAGCCTGATGAAGATATTGTGCTTAGAAGGTCCCACGAACCAGACGGGACACTCTACCTACCTGCCCGGGCTAAAGCCCCAAGCAAAATGAAGGGCAGAAGAAGAGGCAAAAAGGTGGTGGGCGGTGCTGAGAAGGATGCCCCAACAGATCCAGAGGGGCCAGCCCAAGTTCAAATTGATGCAACCCTCTTGCAGGTGGTGGAGCAGGAGACCAAGAGGCAGGAAGTAGACCTTCCAAAACCTCCAAGGGCCCCTAAGAGGACTCGCAAGCAAGCAAGTGAGAGCGTTGACCGGGAAGTCAAGAAGAAAAAGACTTCACAAGGAGATGAGCTTGCTCTTCGGGATCCGGAGCCCTTTTTTCCTACTGGCCCCTCTGACCCAACGCTGGCCGAAGAGATCCCAAGAGAGTTTCACACTGATGAAGTTGAGGGGGGAGTGCTCAAGTTGGATGAAGTGGACATCACCGGTCTGGGTGGACTTGGAGAATATTTTCTTGGCCTCCCTAGAGACGAGTTCGCAGGGCCTTACATCCCTCCGAGCAGCTCCAACACAGTCAATTTCAACGGTAAGACTTTCATGGTTTCTAGTGAGAAGGACATTATAACCCATTCCTTGCTTAGTAATGTACAGCCAGTTCTTACATTGGAGAGGCAAGTCCGGAGTCAGGCGGACGCCATCAAAGACCTCAAGTCTGAGAAGGAAAAGCTGTCCGGAGACCTCCGAACTGCTACCACCAACGCTGATTTGCTCAAGGAAGCAAATGAGGAGCTGAAGAGGAGTCATGATGAGAGTAACACAAAAGTTGCCACCCTAGAACAAACCATAAAAGATCTCCAGGAAAAGTTGTCTGGTATGGAAAAATATCTCACAGTCTCACGGGGAGAGACCACTGCAAAGGAGAAGCTCATCACCAACCTGACCACTCACAAGATTGCTTTGGAAAACGCAGTGACTCATGCTGCTGAAGAGAAGGCTGCTTTGGTAAGGGACCAAGAGGCCAAAATCAAGGCCAAGATCAACGCCTATGCCAGGGAGATGATACAAAGCGAAGAGCTAATGATTCAAAGGGTGAAGTCTGATATGGTTCTCCTTTTTCACGAAAACTTCCCGAAGAGGAGACTGGGGGACTTATGGCTCTATGTGGATGATGATGACCTTCCATATTATACTATGGTTGATGAGGGATTTTCCGGTGAGTCCTCTTCTGATAATGAAGAGAAAACCGGAGAGAGCCCATGTGAAGAGGAGAATGATCCCAAGGGCAAAAAAGTGGTCGAAGGAGGGAGCGACATCAAAGGCAAGAAAGTAGACGAGGGTGAGCCATCTTCAAAGGCTCAACCTTAATTTATGGTGTACTTTATTTATCCTTTACTCAAACTAAAGTCGTTGGAAGGCCAAGGCACTATTTTTGTTATGGTTTCCGGTATTATTCGGACAGATTTTTTGTACTGTTCCCTAACTTGTTCAAAACGTCCTTGGAAGGCCAAGGCAATTTTAAGTTGTTGAATGAATGTTTCTATTTTGCTCAACCATCATCTTCTTTCATTATTTGTTTTAGTTTAGATAGTTGGAATTTAAGTAGCTTTGAGTTATTGCATTGTGAGAGTGTTAAGATTCTCCGGCTAGAGTTTAAATACCCTTAGACCTTTTAGTCCGGGTAGTATGACAAGAGATAGAATTTTGAAAATACTTAGAAAATTTTGAAGAAGGCATCAAATTTCATTGAAAGCTCTCCGTGCCACCGAAGAGGGGAAGGTATGCCCCCAAATATTTACATGGATGTTTAAACAAGTAAATATTTACACAAGTGTTATTCCAAGTATATTCGAAGGTGTTCAATATTCCAAGGGTGAGATAAAACCCTGCCATCTTTGTCTTCCAACCAATAAGTCCCAGGCTTGATTCTTTCAACTACAGTGTACGGACCCTCCCAGGTTGGGGCCAGCTTTCCGAAGAGCTTTTCCTTAGTATGCAAGAAGACATTCCTTAATACTTTGTCCCCTGGTTGGAAATCTCTTCTTTTAACCTTAGAAGCAAACCTGCTTCTCATCAAGCCCTGATAGTGTGCCACTCTAAGATGAGCTTTAACCCGTCTTTCTTCTATCAAATCAAGTTGATTTCTGACGGCCATCTCATTAGCATGTCCGGAGAAGTTATAAATACGAAAGGAAGGGAGTGTCTTCTCTATGGGGGCTACTGCATCCATTCCATAGACCAAGGCAAAGGGAGACTCTTGTGTTGCAGCCCCAGGCGTCGTCCGGTAGGCCCACAAGACCTCTTGTAGATAACTAGGCCACTTCCCAGCAGCCCCTTCTAGATTCTTCCTTAAACCGGACAGTATAGTTCTATTAGCCACTTCAACCTGCCCATTGGCTTGTGGGTGGAAAGGTGAAGAAAAACAGTGATGTATACCCCTTGAGGCACAGAAGCTTTCCATTTCTCTATTGTCAAACTGTGGCCCATTGTCTGTTGTTATCTTCTATGGGACACTGAATCTGCAACATATGTTGGACAGAATGAATTTTATGACAGCTTTCGAAGTCGTCCCTGCCATGGGAGCTGCTTCTATCCACTTTGAGAAGTAGTCAATGGCCACAATTATAGTTTTACGCCCTCCGGACGCCACAGGGAGAGGCCCAACCAAGTCCAATCCCCATCGAGCAAAAGGGATAGGCTCGGAAATTGACTCCAAAGGAATGGCTGGTACATGAATTTCATTGTTGTACCTCTGGCATGGGTCACACCTTCTTACCATCTCCTTAGCATCTTTCATAATTGATGGCCAATAGTATCCGGAGAGTAACACTCTTCTTGTTAAAGCTCTGAACCCACAATGGGCTGATCCCTCACCATCATGCAATTCAGAGAGGACCACTTGTGACTCATTATCCCCTAAACAACGTAGGAGAGGTTTACTATAGGATTTTTTGTACAACACTTCTCTCAACATAATGAAACCACGAGCCTTGTGTTTCAATGTTCTGGCTTGTGACTTATCTGAAGGTATAATACCATCGGACAGATATTGTATGAGAGGAGATCTCCAGTCTTGAGGTCGACTCGCTTGTATTTCAAAAACTTCCTCTTTTCCACCCTCACTAAGTTGAATAGAAGGGCTTTCAAGCACATGGATCCATGGGTAGGACTCCGTATATGCTATTGTTGCCAATGAGTCTGCTAGCTCATTTTCTGCCCGGGGAATGTGCTCATAGACAACAGCTTTAAACTTTAGTGCTTCATTTTTGAGGAGGAGTAAATATTTTACCAACTGCTCCTTTCTAGCCTCAGATTGGTCTAAGGCATGGTGGACAAGTAACTGGAGTCACTTAGAAGCTTGACCCTTTTAGCCCCACAGATGTGGGCCAACTTTAACCCAGCTATAGCTGCTTCGTATTCGGACTCGTTATTAGACGCCCTGAAAGCAAAACAAATAGCTTGGTACATGTTGTCCCCATATGGGGAAGTGAGACATATTCATGCACCACATCCCATGGTGCTAGACCCTCCGTCTGTTCGGATAATCCACACTTTCTTGTCTTTGGAATCAGTAGGTTTCTCTGAATCCCTATCGGAGTGGAATTCAACCAGAAAATCAGCCACAGTTTGGGCTTTTACTGCTGTTCGGGGAGCAAAGTCTATGTCGAAGTCCCCCAACTCCACTGACCACTTCGTCATTCTGCTTGAAATGTCTGCTTTTTGAAGGACATTCTTTAAAGGGAAAGATGTCCGGACAACGATAGGATGAGCCTGAAAGTAAGGCCTCATTTTTCTTGCAACTATCACCATAGTTAATGCCAGTTTTTCGAGTTTCAAGTAACGCCTCTCAGCATCAAGCAAGCTTTTGCTGATGTAGTACACTGGGTAGGGACAACCATCAACCTCTCTTACCAACACAGCACTGATGGCACAACTTGAAACGGCCAGATACACAATAAGAGTCTCCCCGTCAATGGGTTTGAACAAAGTTTTGGGAAAGGAGAGATGTTTCTTGATTTCATTGAATGCCTCACCATACTGTGGGGCCCATTCAAACCCTTTGGAACCCTTCAAAGTTTGAAAGAATGGAGCACACATGTCCGAAGACCTGGAGATGAATCTGTTCAAGGCATCTAATCTCCCCGTTAATCGCTGTACTTCTTTAATGTTTCGAGGAGGCTCCATCTGGAATAAGGCATTGAGTTGGTCCGGGTCGGGCTGTATTCCATGCTCACTTATGATATACTCTAAGAACTTCCCGGACTGCACTCCGAATACACACTTTTCAGGGTTTAGTTTTAAATTCACTTTTGCCAAGTTGGCAAAAGTTTCTTGGAGATCGGACAAGTGCAACTGCTCATCCACGCTTTTCACCATCATATCGTCAATGTAAACCTCCATATTTCTTCCAATTTGATCAGCAAATGCCTTGTTGACTAACCTTTGATAAGTAGCCCCAGCATTTTTCAATCCAAAAGGCATCACCTTGTAGCAATGTAGACCCCTATCAGTGACAAACATGGTATGCTCTTGATCTTTTGGATCTACTTGAATCTGATTGTACCCGGAGAAAGCATCCATAAAGGAGAGCAGCTTGTTCCCAGAAGTAGAGTCTACTAACTGATCTATTCGGGGGATCGGATACAAATCTTTTGGCCAAGCTCTATTAAGATCTGTGAAGTCAATGCACATGCACCATTTGCCATTTTTCTTTTTTACCAGGACTGGATTGGCAGTCCACAAAGGGTATTGAGATTCTTTGATGTGCCCCATCTTCGTGAGTCTGTCAACCTCTTGTACTATGACATCAGCCTTTTCTTTTGAGAAAGCTCTCCTCTTTTAAACCACTGGTGTCACATCTCTTCGGGCAGATAGGTGATGGGATATCACCTCTGATGGAACTCCAATAACATCAGCATTGCACCAAGCAAAAACGTGTTGATGGTCTTTCAAGAATTTTAACATCTCTTCTTTCAACATTGGTGGCATCTTGGACCCTATCTTGACACTTTTGCCTTCTTCCAAACAGTGTGTTTCAACCTCTTCAATTGGGATCAACACTCCAGGGGTCTCTCTGGGGTCATCGATTTCACCCTCACCCCCAGAAAGACCCTCAAACTGCTATTGATCGTTTATACGGACTGCCCCCAGCGTTCGAGGAGCCAAGGCAGTGGCATAGCATTCTCTTGCAATCTTCTGGCTGCTCCGGAAAACCCCAACATGTCCCTGAACAGCATACTTTAAGCAATGATGGACTGTTGAAGCCACTGCATGCATCCTAGAGAGCCAAGATCTCCCTAGTATAGCATTGTAGCAAGTGGGACAATCCACCACGATAAAAAGTATTCTAACCATTTTCTTGAAAGGGCCCCTGCCCAATAACACCTCTTCTTCAAATTCTCCGATCACATCGGCTGAGCTGCCCGTGAAGCCCACGATTGATCTGTCCGATTTTTGAATCACAACTGGATTTTTCATTTTCTTGTAAGTGGTTAGGAAAAGGATATTGGCAGAGCTTCCAGTATCCACCAGAATTCGCCTTATCTCATTGCCCCCTATAGATGCTCCTATGACAACAACATCCTCATGAGGGCCAGCAATGTCTCTCAAATCATCCTCATCAAAGACTATAAATGGGAATGAGTTCGGTGACTGATAAGATGTCATGCCTCCTTCTAGCTGGGAGGCTAAATTATGAACATGCCTCTTCCTCGAAGAAGCAGTAGGAGCTGTCATAGAGTCCCCTCCGAAAATTGTAAGTGACTCAAAGAATTTAATGAGCCCGGAGACCGACCTAGAACATTCCTCTATAGCACACACCCTGTTTCGAGTTGGATCAGGATCCAGGTACTCAGAATCCACATCAAACCTTTCAACTATGACCATGGCCCCTCCGGGGCAGCATTACTTGGACCAACCCGGTGAGTGTTGTCAGGCCTGTTGCCTCCTCTTCTCTTAACGTATACTCCCAACTTTCCCCTTTCAATCAAGTTCTGAACCTCTTGCTTCAACGCTATGCAATCATCAGTGGTATGGCCAATATCATTGTGATATTGGCAAAAAGGAGTTGTTACGATGCTCTCTGGGAGACTGCAAGGTTGCCGGTCTCCGGTAATGCACCTCATCTTTTGTTTTATCGAAAATGGTGGCCACACTTTCTTTGAGTTCTGCAAACCACTCCGGTTGGACCCATGGCCCTCTTTTGTTTCTGGATTGCTGACTTTGGGCAGGAGCAGCTGGCTGAGACTGAGCTTTTGCCCTACCATGCCCCTGTCCGGTTTCTCTTACTTTGTTCCCAGACTGGTTTTGATTTGGAGTTGGTGCCACCGGGGTGGATCTCACCTGTCTGTGCACCCTGGTTTTCTTTGTTTCATCAACGTTTATTTGCTTGCCAACTTGATTTAGCAATCCCCCCCAGGTCATGGCCTTCTTTCTAGTCACCGAATCAGCCAGATTGCCTGGGTTCAAACCTTGCCTTAGGGATGCTATTGCCACCTGTTCGAAGCAATCAGCCAACCCATTCTTGGTGTTCACAAAACGACTTATGTATTCCTTCAAGGACTCATTTGGCTCCTGGGCACAATGGATTATTGTGTCTCCATTGCCCTTCAGCTCCTTACTCCCTACAAACTGCCTTCGAAAGGCCACCCAAAACGTATCAAAATCTTTAATACAACCTTGAGGCAGGTTGTTGTACCATTTCAGAGCACTCCCCGTAAAAGATTGGGAGAATGCCCTACACAGTAGTTTATCATCATCATCAAAGTTCATCATGAAGTTCTTGAATTGCTCCAGATGATTGTCCGGATCAGTACTGCCATCGTACTTCTCCATCTTAGTACTGTCAAACCTCTTGGGGAGGTTTCCGGACAGGATTTTAGAAGACAGTGGAGACTGCCTCCAATTCCTTCCACGGCTGAACACAGTATCCTCATTGGGAGTTGCAAAGATACCTGGCTCATCGTGGAAAGCAAAGGGATCCATCAGCATCTTGTCCATATACCTCTGGTGGTGAGATGACCCCTTTCCAATATGCCTTTTCATTCTTCAATGGTGATCTCTTTTTCTTGAATATTTCTTAACCTGCTTTTGCTTTTTCTTGGTTCGACCCTCATCGCTGCTAGAGGACAAGGATTTTTCATTTCCCTCACTGTCCGAAGAGCTGCCTGAAGATTCTGAGCTTGAGTCAGAGCTCTCCACAGGCTTGGACCGGTGAGACTTTTTAGAACTGGCATGTGTCTTTTTGGTACTCACATGAGTTTTTGAAGCCTCAGGCTCTCTAGGGTTGTCGGTATGATGAGCAGCTGATGCTTTGGATTTTTCTTTCACGCCTATCTTGGCCTTTTCAGCCCTCAGAGCTTCTATTTCAGCCCTCAGTCTGTCACGCTCTTCGATAGTGTACTCGTCATTCTCTCCCACCACTTCGAGCAAAGCTGGTGGCACTTCTGGATTGTCCGGATTCATACGGACAGAATTTCTTGGCAGGTTTTGAATGCTTGATTCAGGCACCTCTCTCCTCCCACTGTGGTCGCCAATTTGGTGTGGATAATAATTGCCTGAGGGTAGGCTAGTAATTTTAAGTGGAGTTTCAAGGTGGTGTATGGGTGTTTAACGATGGTGTAAGGGTGTTTAACGGTGGAGAGATAATTAAGCAGCTTGGTAGCAGTTAATTTTCATTATTCATAGTTAATGCTGGTGGTTGGGTATTTATAGTATGATGTTTGGGCCCTTATGGGCTTTCGGGTCATGTTTAAAGACCCATGAGTTCTAAGCAGGATGGCAGGTAGCTTAGTCAAGAAGTGTTTAGGTTTTTAATACTTTAGTCATAGTTCGAACAGCCTTAAGTTTACAGTGTTCAAAGTGATCTGTCCGGTCCAAATGATCTGTCCGATTTATGTCCTTGTAGCCTGTCCGGTATTCGGAGAGATTTAGACTGATTTGCCCTTCCGGGGAGCATGCTGAATTCGGACTCATCAATAGTCAATGAACATCTAGCGTCGTAGTATAGGTATCGTCTTCAACCACCGAACATGTAAGAACAAAACACCATTATAGACCGGGTTTCTCTACTCCACTCACACCCGTTCTGATTCCGAAAATACCCACCAAAGAACAAGAATCCTAGGTCATTTTCTATCTTTTAAACTTCAAACTTTGTTTCTCGAGTAGAGAGTAACCAAAGAAGCTAAAACCCAGGTAAGAATTAGAACTATCGATCCAAAATTGATGGCTTTCGAATCCTTATACTCTAAAACACTAAAACCCAAGTGAAGAAAAGTGATGATCAGAGTACACGGAAAATTAATTCTCTCTCCTAAACTAAATTCACCATGATCATGATCATGATCAGTATCGCTGACGAAATCATAGTCTTGGCTTCATTTGATTGGTTCATTGTTAGTTCACTGAGCTAAACAAAACTTGGTTCGAAAATAGACTCACACATTTGAGGGTATTTCAGGAAGGGAAATATTAGCTGGGTATTAAAAAAGAATTAGTTAGGTGAGATGGGTATTTAATAGACATAGAAAATAGTTGGAGTACTAGATGATAATAAGTTTGGTGAGAAGATATTTAGTGTGATATTTCCCTAATAAAAATGGATTTGGGCTATTAGCGCTAATTAAAATCACATTTAATTCTTTTAGCGTTCTATTGTAATTTGTACTACATGCTGTATACTATTTTCGGTCTGAGGTGAATGATGCACGTACATATCGCCCCGTACTAAATTCTTTCTTGACCTTAATTTATAAAAAAACTAGTTGCAACTTTTATATGTAAAATATACGGTCAGATTTGAGACCTCTTCCGTAACCTGATAATTTTTTCTTTGTAGAGAATGTCAACACCCTACTTTTTATAATCGTAAGAATCCAAAAGCAATTAATAGGATGAAAATGCTAAAAATTACGGTCCGTTATCGGTCCGTTATCGGTCCAGTTTTGATCCGGTCCAGTTTTGATTCGGTCCGTTATCGGTCCAGTTTTGATCCGGTCCGGTCCATTTTAAAAAAAATTAAATTAAAATTTAATCTTCAATTTTTTAAAATAAATAAATAACATAAAAATCAAAATTCAAAAGTTAATCTTTGATTTTTTATTAAAAATAGATAATTAACTATTAATTTTGACAATATAATGTATAAAAAATTATTAATAATAATAATAATAAATTAGTCGGGTCTAACGATTTTATTGGTTCGATTTTTTATCGGTTATACTGGTTTATCAATTTTACCGGTTCGATTATGTATCGGTTCTATTGGTTTACCGGTTTTATCGATTTGGTTCCTAATCGATTCTACCGGTTTATCGGTTGGTTTCGTTGTTTCGGTTCTTTATCGGTTTCGGTTTTTAAGGTGGAACCGCGAACTGGACCGTTAAGGTTCAGTCCGGTTCTTATCGGTTCGGTTCCGGTCCGATTTTCGATTCTCCAGAACCGTTGACAGTCCTAGTGCTAAGGACTAATCGTGTAAAATTCTAAAATAGGAAGAATAGACCTAAACCAAAGCGAAGATGAAAGACTACTTTAACAGACGATCGGACTAATGATGATTTTTAGCCGGATGAAAATGATAGCGGTTATTTGTCCCAAAATAGTAACTTTTTTTTATTCTTTTATCAAGATAGTCAGGTTTATTATATCTATTGTCCTTTCCATTTTTTTTGTATTTGTGGATACTGCGATAAAGGTGACCAATTCCATGATTTTTAGTTTATATAATAGGTTTACTTATTTTACTTTTGTATATAAATTAATTAGACCGGTAATGACATATTCTAATCTCAGAAACAGGAGTGGCTATATATACAAACCAAATCTCTACTCAAAATAAATTTTTTTAAAATTGTACAAAGTAGTCTCTATATATACAAACCAAATCTCTACTTACATATTTTAAAAATAAATAAAGAAAATTATTTTTTTTAATAAAAACTAAAACTACACTTTTTAATTAAAAAAATGTTATAAAAAAGTTATAAAAAATTAGAGTATAAAGTAGTCTCCATCTACCCAAACTTCGGTGGATATTAAAAATATAGGTTAAAGATTATCGTTAGTCTCTTACGTTTTGCATTTATATCAAACTAGTTTTTCTATGTTAACTTTTATCTGGGATTGATTCTCTATGTTTTAAAATTTTGCATAGTTAGTCTCCGCACATTTGAGTTATTACAACCTAAATATTAATGTTTTGTCACCTGTTCTTTTGTACATAGTTTTGAAAAGATGAATTTTTATGTATATGTTTAGAGAAGGTACCTTTTATTCTCTAGATTAGTATGATATTGTTGGCTATGGATCTACAGGCTTACATGGCTTTGTTTTTGGTTCGCTTCGAAAAAACTTCGTACTAATAAAAATATATTCTTATTTATATATCACTTATTATCGATACGAGATTTGATATTTAACAACTATAAAAAAACATCAAAAAAAAAAGTTTTACTTTACTTTTTCTTTCTAATATTGCTTAAACTTGTAAATTGTATAGATATCCCGAGGACCCTTTTGACCGGTTTTGGCTTCCAACAACCGATGCTACCGGATTCTTTACTCAGGCCACAACTACTGCAACATCAATCAATACAAGTCACTTAGCCGATAAACCACCTGTAGCTGTTTTGCGTAATGCATTAATTTCTCCAAACTTATCAGTACCGATAAGAATCAAGACTAATTTTCCTGTACAGATAGAAGTACGGGCGTTTATAAACATGTATTTCCTCGAAGTGTTTAAGCTCAACTCAACTCAAAACCGGAATATTACTGTCGGAGTTGACCTAGTTGACCAAAATTATACCTCAGCTCCATTCGAGCCATCTTTTGACAGAGCACTAGAGTTCGTCATCTATGATTTCAATGCGTCGGCCAATACTTCAGTCTATATAAAGGCTGCACCTGGTGCCACGCTACCTCCTCTAATCAACGCCTTAGAAGTTTACTCTCTTAGAGAGTGGTCTAATGGAACTAATAGTGACGATGGTGAGTGTACTTAACAAAACTATAACTTAGGATTCGAATTTCTTTGTTTAATTAAATTAATTAACTTGTGTTTTTCTTTTCTTGATCAGTGAAAGGTCTGAACGTTCTAAAAGAAGCGTTCGACGTTTTGAAGGAGTGGAGAGGTGATCCATGCCTGCCTGCTCCGCTTGTGTGGGAGTGGCTAAATTGCACTGACGATCGTGTCACATCATTGTAAGTTTTCATATCATAAGTATTAATCTTAGGGAATTGCTATAAAAAAAGCTTTTTTAATAGTTGTCGTGTTCGTCGTTATAGTGACGATATTTCTAGCACGGGATGGCGAAAAACACTACTTCATCATTAGTTGTATTTGATGCTAATGTTGTGGTACAAAAATGCAGGTATCTTAGCAGTTTCGGTCTGTCTGGTGAACTTCCAGATTTTAGTTCTATGGATGCTCTGGAGACAATGTTAGTTATATATAACTAAACGCGACGATTTTCATTCATACTAGTGTTTTTTCATTAGACATTTCATTATTAATCATGTTTTTATATGCAGAGATTTCCACAACAATAGTCTAAAAGGAGCTATACCCGATTTTCTTGGCAATTTACCTAGTCTAACACTACTGTGAGTTTATAAATGTTAGATATTTTAACTCTTTATTATAATCTTACAGGAACTAACTACATGATTATTCTCTTAGGGACTTATCGGACAACAACTTCGAAGGACCATTGCCACCCTCTTTATCTAAAAACGACACTATATTGAAGTTAGAGTAAGTGAACTGTAATTTTTATCTTCAGCCTTATGTACTTTTTCTGAAAATGATTCATTTTTTATATGTGTTCATTGCAGTTTATCGGGCAATCCTAATCTGATTGACTCGACTACTAATAAAACAACGGAAACAATCACTGATAATAAGCCTCCGAAAAGTTCTCCTTCAGGCAGTGTACAGAAAAATATAAACTTACTGTTAATCCTAGCCATGCTTACATTTCCAGTCTTCTTTCTTCTTCGGTAAATAACCCAGGTAAATTTTGTTGCTCAAACTTATATTTGTTTTTCATAGAAATTCAGTTGTTGTTTGCTTGGATATTATGTTGTTGTGTGGTACTTATAATTTTATTCTACACAGGAAAAACGGGGAAGTAAATGTGAAGATGTATATCCGAACTTATTTTCGTCTTGATATTGTGAATGTTGTTGATAGACCTAATATCAAATGTTGTTGATAGACCTAATTTGGAAGAATATGTGAAGTGTGTTCATAAATTTGTATTCAAATCGTTTCTTCCAGTTGGTTTGGTTTGCATTGTTTTTATTATGAAGATATTGTTAAGTTATTATTTTCCAAGGGTAAAGAAAAAATAAAATAATGAGCAGTTGTTTTATAAAGGTAAATATATACCTATGAAATTCCGAAACTACTTAAGAAAATGTATTTGATCGGCTAAACCCTTTTTTAAAATAGAAAGTCTAATTTAAATGTTTCTTCCACCGACTCAATTTGTAAGCTTTTGCGAACAAAGTGAATTAAAAAAACATTAGACCCTTCGACCCTATCCGAATATAGGTTTTGGACATGACATAGTTCCTTATGACAAATTGGCCATGATTAAATAACGTCTAGTGGAAGTCTATTGACTATCTAGTTTAGATCTAGACGTTATTGACTATCTAGTTTAGATCAAGTTAGTCTCCCGAGTCTGTTTCACTCATGGTCCTTACTATTTTAACATTTGACCAACTACTCAAATATCTTTGCTCTTGATCATTCTTTGTCACCGATTTAAGTTCTTAGTTTCTTTTTCGTTCTTTTTCAAAAAAATCAGTATCATTCTTTTTCATCTTTCATTCGCTCTTTCTTATTTATGTCTAGTAATTCAACAATTTTCTTCATAAGAAAAAGGCGAGAATCGGATTCGAAATACACATATTAATGTCTAATCCATATCGAATTCTCATCCATACAATATTAATTGTAACACAACAAGAAGCGAATATTTTATCGTCATTCGGGTCGCACGAGATTCATGAATATAAGTTTTTTATTTTCATTTTCAAAAAAAAAAATCTTATTCTCATCTTTATAAAATTAGACAAATTTTTTGCTTCATGAAAAATGAAATATGGTTTTATCGGCTACAAATTAATGTTAATTGTGCAAATTAACTATTTTCAATGCTAACATTATGATTTAGAAGCTTCAACCTTGTATAAGTTTTTAGAAAGATCCTATATTTTTTTCTACTTTAATCTCAGCAAACAATAGATCAATCATGACAGTCCAAAGTTTTAATTTCTAGAAATCATTTTCATATTAAAAAAACAATTAATGTGCTTTAGACTAAAAGATCCGTATGACTTTATTTTTGGTACACTCCAAAAAGATCTCATACTCGTTGAGATATTTCATTCAGTTGTATATTATATCAAATTACTATGCAACAATATCACTGAAATATTATTATCTACAAAAAAAGACGCCAGATATACCTAGTTAGGTAATATATTTTAGCATTGCATGAACCATAACGAATCAAATATTATCAAACAACAAACAATAATGGAAAGCTTAGTCTAAATGGTTAAAAATTTGAACTTAAAGTTATGATTAGCAAATATTTTTATTTATCCTTCAAAAAGTTTCAGACTATCCGGTCAGAATTTATACAATTATGACGACATTTGGCACGGTTATTCAAAGGCACACACGTCCATTTACGTTGTTGACTATATTTCAACTCCAATTTAAAGTCGAAATCTATAACTAAAATAAAATTATGTTGAGCATGATCTCACGTGAGAGCTTTACATTAATCAGAGACACGATGATTAACTTTATCCAAATCAAATAATTAAAAATCTTTCTTCAAACATTTTTTACGCGAATGACTATCCAGCACCAAATTTAATAATGGCTAGACTTATTGAAAAAAAACCTTTTTGAATATATAAAAAACTTCCTTATTTCTTTCCTTTAATGTATCCACGTCCATAATAAGAAGAGAAAAGTACCACTAAATACCTTTTCAAGTATGTAATCCCAAATAAGTACCCAAATATAAGATCCTTACACTAGTAGTAAGAAGCCAATATTTTTACCAAATTAGCCCCAATACTAGAAGAAAGAGAAAGTAGGTTATTATTAATACTCATCTCCTTCTCTCTCCTTCGATTTATTCAATATATGTCGACACTGTGTTTTTTTTTCTCTCTCTCTCTCTCTCTCTCCTATCTTTGGATTTTTATTAAAATTAAAGCACCCAAATCTCCTTGCTGGTCTACTAAACCTTCTGGTAGGATTGGAAATTGCTGGAATAATCTCGATTGAAGCTCTCTGACCGATCCTTTCTAGCTTTGGTGACATCCAAATCTTCTTTAAGCCAGAGACAGACCAGTCAGATTGCAAATCAACGCCAAATCCATCGTCCAAATAAGGGATTTTTTTATAGAATCGATGATATTTCCTTTGATTTCACTCATTGATCGATCCTTCTCTTGCCATGGCATTCTGTTTCTCAAGTATCCAATCAAATAAGTCGATAGAAGCTGTGAAAGTTAGAATAAATCCGTCTAGCGTCATAGTCAAAAGTTAGGCAAGTACAACTCGTCTAGCGTCATAAGTACAACTCGTCTAGCGTCATAGTCAAATGTTAGGCAAGAACAACTCGTCTAGCGTCATAAGTACAACTCGTCTAGCGTCATAGTCAACGAACATCTCGCGTGATGTTGGCAACTGCAACTTATCTAGGGTCATAGTCAAGGAACATCTAGCGTCATAGTCAAGGAACATCTATCGTCGTAGTCAAGGAACATCTAGCATCATAGTTGGTGTGGATAATAATTGCCTGAGGGTAGGCTAGTAATTTTAAGTGGAGTTTCAAGGTGGTGTATGGGTGTTTAACGATGGTGTAAGGGTGTTTAACGGTGGAGAGATAATTAAGCAGCTTGGTAGCAGTTAATTTTCATTATTCATAGTTAATGCTGGTGGTTGGGTATTTATAGTATGATGTTTGGGCCCTTATGGGCTTTCGGGTCATGTTTAATGGACCCGGGTCATGTTTAAAGACCCATGAGTTCTAAGCAGGAGGGCAGGTAGCTTAGTCAAGAAGTGTTTAGGTTTTTAATACTTTAGTCATAGTTCGAACAGCCTTAAGTTTACAGTGTTCAAAGTGATCTGTCCGGTCCAAATGATCTGTCCGATTTATGTCCTTGTAGCCTGTCCGGTATTCGGAGAGATTTAGACTGATTTGCCTTTCCGGGGAGCATGCTGAATTCGGACTCATCAGGAGCCCCTTTTTTAGGTGTTTGAGCAAGTGTCCTTGTAAAAGAACTGAAAAACACTCCGATGTATGAAGTGGTTCTTAATCCGGACAGAGATGTGGGTATACCCGGACAGGTTAAGCTTTACGAATTTCAAACGGTTTTTGCCAGAGTTAATGGGACACGTGTCGCTCTCTGATTGGCCACTCCAGCCGTTTTTTCACCTTGAATTTCGCACCACCTTCTTTAACAAGTAACCTCTTTAATTGCCAATAGTGACATCAGCGCCGTCTTTTAATCATTACCCAACTTTTCGAATTCTCCTAGGAATCAACTCCTTTTTTTTCAAATCTACTATAAATTCACATTCATTTTTCACTGTTTTACTATCTCTCTCAAATCTTACTCTGCAATTTTACTCAGAGCTTTCTCTCTCTAGAACAAAAATTTCCTTGGCTGTTTTATGTTTACAGCAAGAACAGCATTGATCAAAGGTGGTTGGCTCAACCTTTCAGAGTTGGAGAAAGCGTAGAAGGTCGAAAAAGAAAGGCGAATAGAAGCAGGGCTACCATCATCACCAGTTGATAGACCGGTTACTTCTGTTACAGAATCAGATCGAGGCTCATCCTCCTCCAAAGGTACCAAGCCCAAAAAGCTCTTTCAATCCACCCTTTCTCCCATAGTATCTGGTTCCTCAGTTCAGGAGTCAATACATACTGTTGAACCAGGAGTCACCGCTACAAGCGTTAGGAAAACCTCACCTTTTATAGCTATGGGGTCTGATTCTGACCACTCCCCAGAGAAGCTAGTCGTTAAGAGGCCTAGCCGGTTAGTCAAAGGACTAACCTCGAAGAATACTCCCTCGAAATCGGGGGCAAAAAATAGTGACTCTGGGTCTGGATTGCCCTTTAGAGCTCCCCGGGAGAGGCCGTCCGATCCGGAGGCCAGCAGCTCAGTACCCCCTAGAGAATCTTCTGCCTCAGAAACCCAACTTGAGGTGAGAAGTCAGATGAATACGGGCAGTCAGCAGTCCGAAGGGCAGGCTATGCCAAGCTTCAATCCTCCCCGAACCACTTCCACAGAAGTCCCTCCAACAATTATGGAGGAGAGAATGGAGGACTCTACTGAAGAGGTCCCCTTTGAGTCCGAGTCCTCCGGACAGGCTGATACCACTGCTGTTGCTGCCAAAAAGGGCAAAGAAAATTTGTATCTGAGGCATCCGGACCTGCCGGAGTGCCTTGAGGGGAGAGTGGGGCCGTGCTTCCACAAAGTCGAGTTTAAGTACCTCTTGGCCTTGCATAAGACCAAGTATGCATTCATCCATACCTCTGATCTGGGTAGAATGCGCACCAAATGGGGGATCCCTGAAAACGTGAAGATAAGGATCCCTATTGATCCGGAGACCCCAATGGACTGTAAACGAAACGAGATAGTCTTCTTTATGGAGCTATTTAACTGGGGGCTCAGGTTCCCACTAGACCCGGAGATCGTGCGCTACTTCCACCTGGTCAAGCTCTGCCCAACACAGCTAAGCCTTAATGGTTGGTTCACCTTAATGTCATGTATCATGGCGTCTAGGTTATCTGGGATCCCTCTTCCTATGGAAGAGTTCGCAGCAGTGGCCAACCTGTGCAAGCATCATCAGTTCCCCTTCTATCATTTCAACATTGGGAAAGATCTCAAGGCTGTTGATGATCTCCTGGAATCGGAGAGTAAGTGGAGAAGCCAATTCCTGTTTGTCAGTGGCTCATGGGAAAATGGCAAGAAAATCAAGGTGGGAGAGAACCCAAGCCTCCTCAAGAGTAGGTGGAGGAGTGACCGTAAGTTTCCTACTTTAAGTTTCTGTCCGTTTCTCTCTTTCCCTTTTTCTTTTCAAGTTAAATTTGAACTAACCAATTTCTTTTTTGTTTTAGCAGAGCTGCCAAAGAAGTTCGGAGACTACTTGAAGGCCGGACAGACTACTTGTGGAAAAATCAACGCTTGGGCCGCAGAGAACTGGGAGAATCGATTCCACAAGGCATTCACCCCTGGGAATCTAGCAAGGTCTCACCTGTGGAACACCACAGGCCGGAGAGACCTAACTTGGGAGGAGCTCACCACCCAGCCTGATGAAGATATTGTGCTTAGAAGGTCCCACGAACCAGACGGGACACTCTACCTGCCTGCCCGGGCTAAAGCCCCAAGGAAAATGAAGGGCAGAAGAAGAGGCAAAAATGTGGTGGGCAATGCTGAGAAGGATGCCCCAACAGATCCAGAGGGGCCAGCCCAAGTTCAAATTGATGCAACCCTCTTGCAGGTGGTGGAGCAGGAGACCAAGAGGCAGGAAGTAGACCTTCCAAAACCTCCAAGGACCCCTAAGAGGACTCGCAAGCAAGCAAGTGAGAGCGCTGACCGGGAAGTCAAGAAGAAAAAGACTTCACAAGGAGATGAGCTTGCTCTTCGGGATCCGGAGCCCTTTTTTCCTACTGGCCCCTCTGACCCAACGTTGGCCGAAGAGATCCCAAGAGAGTTTCACACTGATGAAGTTGAGGGGGGAGTGCTCAACTTGGATGAAGTGGACATCACCGGTCTGGGTGGACTTGGAGAATATTTTCTTGGCCTCCCTAGAGACGAGTTCGCATGGCCTTACATCCCTCCGAGCAGCTCCAACACAGTCAATTTCAACGGTAAGACTTTCATGGTTTCTAGTGAGAAGGACATTATAACCCATTCCTTGCTTAGTAATGTGCAGCCAGTTCTTACATTGGAGAGGCAAGTCCGGAGTCAGGCGGACACCATCAAAGACCTCAAGTCTGAGAAGGAAAAGTTGTCCGGAGACCTCCGAACTGCTACCACCAACGCTGATTTGCTCAAGGAAGCAAATGAGGAGCTGAAGAGGAGTCATGATGAGAGTAACACAAAAGTTGCCACCCTAGAACAAACCATAAAAGATCTCCAGGAGAAGTTGTCTGGTATGGAAAAAGATCTTACGGTCTCACGGGGAGAGACCACTGCAAAGGAGAAGCTCATCACCAACCTGACCACTCACAAGATTGCTTTAGAAAATGCAGTGACTCATGCTGCTGAAGAGAAGGCTGCTTTGGTAAGGGACCAAGAGGCCACAATCAAGGCCAAGATCAACGCCTATGCCAGGGAGATGATACAAAGCGAAGAGCTAATAATTCAAAGGGTGAAGTCTGATATGGTTCTCCTTTTTCACGAAAACTTCCCGAAGAGGAGACTGGGGGACTTATGGCTCTATGTGGATGATGATGACCTTCCATATTATACTATGGTTGATGAGGGATTTTCCGGTGAGTCCTCTTCTGATAATGAAGAGAAAACCGGAGAGAGCCCAGGTGAAGAGGAGAATGATCCCAAGGGCAAAAAAGTGGTCGAAGGAGGGAGCGACATCAAA
This sequence comes from Limnanthes douglasii subsp. nivea, assembly GCA_036936605.1. Lineage (NCBI taxonomy): Eukaryota > Viridiplantae > Streptophyta > Magnoliopsida > Brassicales > Limnanthaceae > Limnanthes > Limnanthes douglasii. The sequence continues at coordinate 2,828,979 of JAUPFV010000005.1, read as the reverse complement.
GGCAAGAAAGTAGACGAGGGTGAGCCATCTTCAAAGGCTCAACCTTAATTTATGGTGTACTTTATTTATCCTTTACTCAAAATAAAGTCCTTGGAAGGCCAAGACACTATTTTTGTTGTGGTTTCCGGTATTATTCGGACATATTTTTTGTACTGTGCCCTAACTTGTTCAAAAAGTCCTTGGAAGGCCAAGGCAATTTTAAGTTGTTGAATGAATGTTTCTATTTTGCTCAACCATCATCTTCTTTCATTATTTGTTTTAGTTTAGATAGTTGGAATTTAAGTAGCTTTGAGTTATTGCATTGTGAGAGTGTTAAGATTCTTCGGCTAGAGTTTAAATAGCCCTTAGACCTTTTAGTCCGGGTAGTATGACAAGAGATAGAATTTTGAAAATACTTAGAAAATTTTGAAGAAGGCATCAAATTTCATTGAAAGCTCTCCGTGCCACCGAAGAGGGGAAGGTATGCCCCCAAATATTTACATGAATGTTTAAACAAGTAAATATTTACACAAGTGTTATTCCAAGTATATTCGAAGGTGTTCAATATTCCAAGGGTGAGTTAAAACCCTGCCATCTTTGTCTTCCAACCAATAAGTCCCAGGCTTGATTCTTTCAACTACAGTGTACGGACCCTCCCAGGTTGGGGCCAGCTTTCCGAAGAGATTTTCCTTAGTATGCAAGAAGACCTTCCTTAATACTTTGTCCCCTGGTTGGAAATCTCTTCTTTTAACCTTAGAAGCAAACCTGCTTCTCATCAAGCCCTGATAGTGTGCCACTCTAAGATGAGCTTTAACCCGTCTTTCTTCTATCAAATCAAGTTGATTTCTGACGGTCATCTCATTAGCATGTCCGGAGAAGTTATGAATACGAAAGGAAGGGAGTGTCTTCTCTATGGGGGCTACTGCATCCATTCCATAGACCAAGGCAAAGGGAGACTCTTGTGTTGCAGCCCCAGGCGTCGTCCGGTAGGCCCACAAGACCTCTTGTAGATAACTAGGCCACTTCCCAGCAGCCCCTTCTAGATTCCTCCTTAAACCGGACAATATAGTTCTATTAGCCACTTCAACCTGCCCATTGGCTTGTGGGTGGAAAGGTGAAGAAAAACAGTGATGTATACCCCTTGAGGCACAGAAGCTTTCCATTTCTCTATTGTCAAACTGTGGCCCATTGTCTGTTGTTATCTTCTATGGGACACCGAATCTGCAACATATGTTGGACATAATGAATTTTATGACAGCTTTCGACGTCGTCCCTGCCAGGGGAGCTGCTTCTATCCACTTTGAGAAGTAGTCAATGGCCACAATTATAGTTTTACGCCCTCCGGACGCCACAGGGAGAGGCCCAACCAAGTCCAATCCCCATCGAGCAAAAGGGATAGGCTCGGAAATTGACTCCAAAGGAATGGCTGGTACATGAATTTCATTGTTGTACCTCTGGCATGGGTCACACCTTCTTACCAGCTCCTTAGAATCTTTCATGATTGATGGCCAATAGTATCCGGAGAGTAACACTCTTCTTGTTAAAGCTCTGAACCCACAATGGGCTGATCCCTCACCATCATGCAATTCGGAGAGGACCACTTGTGACTCATTATCCCCTAAACAACGTAGGAGAGGTTTACTATAGGATTTTTTGTACAACACTTCTCTCAACATAATGAAACCACGAGCCTTGTGTTTCAATGTTCTGGCTTGTGACTTATCTGAAGGTATAATACCATCGGACAGATATTGTATGAGAGGAGATCTCCAGTCTTGAGGTCGACTCGCTTGTATTTCAAAAACTTCCTCTTTTCCACCCTCACTAAGTTGAATAGAAGGGCTTTCAAGCACATGGATCCATGGGTAGGACTCCGTATATGCTATTGTTTCCAATGAGTCTGCTAGCTCATTTTCTGCCCGGGGAATGTGCTCATAGACAACAGCTTTAAACTTTAGTGCTTCATTTTTGAGGAGGAGTAAATATTTTACCAACTGCTCCTTTCTAGCCTCAGATTGGCCTAAGGCATGGTGGACAAGTAACTGGGAGTCACTTAGAAGCTTGACCATTTTAGCCCCACAGATGTGGGCCAACTTTAACCCAGCTATAGCTGCTTCGTATTCGGACTCGTTATTAGACGCCCTGAAAGCAAAACAAATAGCTTGGTACATGTTGTCCCCATATGGGGAAGTGAGACATATTCCTGCACCACATCCCATGGTGCTAGACCCTCCGTCTGTTCGGATAATCCACACTTTCTTGTCTTTGGAATCAGTAGGTTGCTCTGAATCCCTATCGGAGTGGAATTCAACTAGAAAATCAGCCACAGTTTGGGCTTTTACTGCTGTTCGGGGAGTAAAGTCTATGTCGAAGTCCCCCAACTCCACTGACCACTTCGTCATTCTGCTTGAAATGTCTGCTTTTTGAAGGACATTCTTTAAAGGGAAAGATGTCCGGACGACGATAGGATGAGCCTCAAAGTAAGGCCTCATTTTTCTTGCAGCTATCACCAGAGCTAATGCCAGTTTTTCGAGTTTCAAGTAACGCCTCTCAGCATCAAGCAAGCTTTTGCTGATGTAGTACACTGGGTAGGGACAACCATCAACCTCTCTTACCAACACAGCACTGATGGTACAACTTGAAACGGCCAGATACACAATAAGAGTCTCCCCGTCAACGGGTTTGAACAAAGTTTTGGGAGAGGAGAGATGTTTCTTGATTTCATCGAATGCCTCACCATACTGTGGGGTCCATTCAAACCCTTTGGAACCCTTCAAAGTTTGAAAGAATGGAGCATACATGTCCGAAGACCTGGAGATGAATCTGTTCAAGGCAGCTAATCTCCCCGTTAATCGCTGTACTTCTTTAATATTTCGAGGAGGCTCCATCTGGAATAAGGCATTGAGTTGGTCTGGGTCGGGCTGTATTCCATGCTCACTTATGATATACTCTAAGAACTTCCCGGACTGCACTCCGAATACACACTTTTCAGGGTTTAGTTTTAAATTCACTTTTGCCAAGTTGGCAAAAGTTTCTTGGAGATCGGACAAGTGCAACTGCTCATCCACGCTTTTCACCATCATATCGTCAATGTAAACCTCCATATTTCTTCCAATTTGATCAGCAAATGCCTTGTTGACTAACCTTTGATAAGTAGCCCCAGCATTTTTCAAGCCAAAAGGCATCACCTTGTAGCAATGTAGACCCCTATCAGTGACAAACGTGGTATGCTCTTGATCTTTTGGATCTACTTGAATCTGATTGTACCCGGAGAAAGCATCCATAAAGGAGAGCAGCTTGTTCCCAGAAGTAGAGTCTACTAACTGATCTATTCGGGGGACCGGATACAAATCTTTTGGGCAAGCTCTATTAAGATCTGTGAAGTCAATGCACATGCGACATTTGCCATTTTTCTTTTTTACCAGGACTGGATTGGCAGTCCACAAAGGGTATTGAGATTCTTTGATGTGCCCCATCTTCGTGAGTCTGTCAACCTCTTGTACTATGACATCAGCCTTTTCTTTTGAGAAAGCTCTCCTCTTTTAAACCACTGGTGCCACATCTCTTCGGACAGATAGGTGATGGGATATCACCTCTGATGGAACTCCAGTAACATCAGCATTGCACCAAGCAAAAACGTGCTGATGGTCTTTCAAGAATTTTAACATCTCTTCTTTCAACATTGGTGGCATCTTGGACCCTATCTTGACACTTTTGCCTTCTTCCAAACAGTGTGTTTCAACCTCTTCAATTGGGATCAACACTCCAGGGGTCTCTCTGGGGTCATCGATTTCACCCTCACCCCCAGAAAGACCCTCAAACTGCTATTGATCGTTTATACGGACTGCCCCCAGCGTTCGAGGAGCCAAGGCAGTGGCATAGCATTCTCTTGCAATCTTCTGGCTGCTCCGGACAACCCCAACATGTCCCTGAACAGCATACTTTAAGCAATGATGGACTGTTGAAGCCACTGCATGCATCCTAGAGAGCCAAGATCTCCCTAGTATAGCATTGTAGCAAGTGGGACAATCCACCACGATAAAAAGTATTCTAACCATTTTCTTGAAAGGGCCCCTGCCCAATAACACCTCTTCTTCAAATTCTCCGATCACATCGGCTGAGCTGCCCGTGAAGCCCACGATTGATTTGTCCGATTTTTGAATCACAGCTGGATTTTTCATTTTATTGTAAGTGGTTAGGAAAAGGATATTGGCAGAGCTTCCAGTATCCACCAGAATTCGCCTTATCTCATTGCCCCCTATAGATGCTCCTATGACAACAGCATCCTCATGAGGGCCAGCAATGTCTCTCAAATCATCCTCATCAAAGACTATAAATGGGAATGAGTTCGGTGACTGATAAGATGTCATGCCTCCTTCTAGCTTGGAAGCTAAATTATGAACATGCCTCTTCCTCGAAGAAGTAGTAGGAGCTGTCATAGAGTCCCCTCCGAAAATTGTAAGTGACTCAAAGAATTTAATGAGCCCGGAGACCGACCTAGAACATTCCTCTATAGCACCCACCCTGTTTCGAGTTGGATCAGGATCCAGGTACTCAGAATCCACATCAAACCTTTCAACTATGACCATGGCCCCTCCGGGGCAGCATTACTTGGACCAACCCGGTGAGTGTTGTCAGGCCTGTTGCCTCCTCTTCTCTTAACGTATGCTCCCAACTTTCCCCTTTCAATCAAGATCTGAACCTCTTGCTTCAACGCTATACAATCATCAGTGGTATGGCCAATATCATTGTGATATTGGCAAAAGGAGTTGTTACGATGCTCTCTGGGAGACTGCAAGGTTGCCGGTCTCCGGTAATGCACCTCATCTTTTGTTTTATCGAAAATGGTGGCCACACTTTCTTTGAGTTCTGCAAACCACTCCGGTTGGACCCATGGCCCTCTTTTGTTTCTGGATTGCTGACTTTGGGCAGGAGCAGCTGGCTGAGACTGAGCTTTTGCCCTACCATGCCCCTGTCCGGTTTCTCTTACTTTGTTCCCAGACTGGTTTTGATTTGGAGTTGGTGCCACCGGGGTGGATCTCACTTGTCTGTGCACCCTGGTTTTCTTTGTTTCATCAACGTTTATTTGCTTGCCAACTTGATTCAGCAATCCCCCCCAGGTCATGGCCTTCTTTCTAGTCACCAAATCAGCCAGATTGCCTGGGTTCAAACCTTGCCTTAGGGATGATATTGCCACCTGTTCGAAGCAATCAGCCAACCCATTCTTGGTGTTCACAAAACGACTTATGTATTCCTTCAAGGACTCATTTGGCTCCTGGTCACAATGGATTAGTGTGTCTCCATTGCCCTTCAGCTCCTTACTCCCTACAAACTGCCTTCGAAAGGCCACCCAAAACGTATCAAAATCTTTAATACAACCTTGAGGCAGGCTGTTGTACCATTTCAGAGCACTCCCCGTAAAAGATTGGGAGAATGCCCTACACAGTAGTTTATCATCATCATCAAAGTTCATCATGAAGTTCTTGAATTGCTCCAGATGATTGTCTGGATCAGTACTGCCATCGTACTTCTCCATCTTAGTACTGTCAAACCTCTTGGGGAGGTTTCCGGACAGGATTTTAGAAGACAGTGGAGACTGCCTCCAATTCCTTCCACGGCTGAACACAGTATCCTCATTGGGAGTTGCAAAGATACCTGGCTCATCGTGGAAAGCAAAGGGATCCATCAGCATCTTGTCCATATACCTCTGGTGGTGAGATGACCCCTTTCCAATATGCCTTTTCATACTTCCATGGTGATCTCTTTTTCTTGAATATTTCTTAACCTGCTTTTGCTTTTTCTTGGTTCGACCCTCATCGCTGCTAGAGGACAAGGATTTTTCATTTCCCTCACTGTCCGAAGAGCTGCCTGAAGATTCTGAGCTTGAGTTAGAGCTCTCCACAGGCTTGGACCGGTGAGACTTTTTAGAACTGGCATGTGTCTTTTTGGTACTCACATGAGTTTTTGAAGCCTCAGGCTCTCTAGGGTTGTCGGTATGATGAGCAGCTGATGCTTTGGATTTTTCTTTCACGCCTATCTTGGCCTTTTCAGCCCTCAGAGCTTCTATTTCAGCCCTCAGCTTGTCACGCTCTTCGATAGTGTACTCGTCATTCTCTCCCACCACTTCGAGCAAAGATGGTGGCACTTCTGGATTGTCCGGATTCATACGGACAGAATTTCTTGGCAGGTTTTGAATGCTTGATTCAGGCACCTCTCTCCTCCCACTGTGGTCGCCAATTTGGTGTGGATAATAATTTCCTGAGGGTAGGCTAGTAATTTTAAGTGGAGTTTCAAGGTGGTGTATGGGTGTTTAACGATGGTGTAAGGGTGTTTAACGGTGGAGAGATAATTAAGCAGCTTGGTAGCAGTTAATTTTCATTATTCATAGTTAATGCTGGTGGTTGGGTATTTATAGTATGATGTTTGGGCCCTTATGGGCTTTCGGGTCATGTTTAAAGACCCATGAGTTCTAAGCAGGAGGGCAGGTAGCTTAGTCAAGAAGTGTTTAGGTTTTTAATACTTTAGTCATAGTTCGAACAGCCTTAAGTTTACAGTGTTGAAAGTGATCTGTCCGGTCCAAATGATCTGTCCGATTTATGTCCTTGTAGCCTGTCCGATATTCGGAGAGATTTAGACTGATTTGCCCTTCCGGGGAGCATGCTGAATTCGGACTCATCAATAGTCAATGAACATCTAGCGTCGTAGTATAGGTATCGTCTTCAACCACCGAACATGTAAGAACAAAACACCATTATAGACCGGGTTTCTCTACTCCACTCACACCCGTTCTGATTCCGAAAATACCCACCAAAGAACAAGAATCCTAGGTCATTTTCTATCTTTTAAACTTCAAACTTTGTTTCTCGAGTAGAGAGTAACCAAAGAAGCTAAAACCCAGGTGAGAATTAGAACTCTCTATCCAAAATTGATGGCTTTCGAATCCCTATACTCTAAAACACTAAAACCCAAGTGAAGAAAAGTGATGATTAGAGTACACGGAAAATTAATTATCTCTGCTAAACTAAATTCACCATGATCATGATCATGATGAGTATCGTTGACGAAATCATAGTCTTGGCTTCATTTGATTGGTTCATTGTTAGTTCACTGAGCTAAACAAAACTTGGTTCGAAAATAGACCGACACATTTGAGGGTATTTCAAGAAGGGAAATATTAGCTCGGTATTAAAAAAAAAATTAGTTTGGTGAGATGGGTATTTAATAGACATAAAAAATAGTTGGGGTATTAAATAATAATAAGTTTGGTGAGAAGATATTTAATGTGATATTTCCCTAATAAAAATTGATTTGGGCTATTAGCGCTAATTAATATCACATTTAATTCTTTTAGCGTTCTATTATAATTTGTACTACATGCTGTATACTATTTTCGGTCTGAGGTGAATGATGCACGTACATATCGCCCCGTACTAAATTCTTTCTTGACCTTAATTTATAAAAAAACTAGTTGCAACTTTTATATGTAAAATATACGGTCAGATTTGAGACCTCTTCCGTAACCTGATAAATTTTTTCTTTGTAGAGAATGTCACCTCCCTACTTTTTATAATCGTAAGAATCCAAAAGCAATTAATAGGATGAAAATGCTAAAAATTACGGTTGGTCTTATATGTATAGCCTCTGTATTATAGTACGTATTTGATTTTTATTTTATTTTTACTCATTTTTTTATGTTTTAAAAATTTGCACAAACAGTCTTCCGTATATCTTTTAGGATCAAAACTAACAAAATTTCGGATTTGGAAACCAAAAAATATAAATTTGAGTGTCACACGTCAGTTTTTAAATGGTCACATGTGCGGGATAGGGTATTTATCGGTCTGGGTTTCGCCGGAACCGGACCGGACCGGACTTTGGAACCCGACCGGACCGCTAAGCTTTCGGTTCTATATTTTGAAACCCGACACGGCTATTTTTTCGGTTCGGTTTGGCTCGGTCCGATCCGGTTCAGTTCCAGTCCCATCCGAGTTTGGTTCGGTCCGGTCCAGTTTTGGTTTTTTTCGATTCGGTCCGTTATCGGTCCAGTTTTGATCCGGTCCGGTCCATTTTTAAAAAAAATTAAATTAAAATTTAATCTTCAATTTTTTAAAATAAATAAATAACATAAAAATCAAAATTTAAAAGTTAATCTTTGATTTTTTATTAAAAATAGATAATTAACTATTAATTTTGACAATATAATGTATAAAAAATTATTATTAATAATAATAATAAATTAGTCGGGTCTAACGATTTTATTGGTTCGATTTTTTATCGGTTATAATGGTTTATCAATTTTACCGGTTCGATTATGTATCGGTTCTATTGGTTTACCGGTTTTATCGATTCGGTTCTTAATCAATTCTACCGGTTTATCGGTTGGTTTCGTTGTTTCGGTTCTTTATCGGTTTCGGTTTTTAAGGTGGAACCGCGAACTGAACCGTTAAGGTTCGGTCCGGTTCTTATCGGTTCGGTTCCGGTCCGATTTTTGATTCTCCAGAACCGTTCACAGTCCTAGTGCTGAGGACTAATCGTGCAAAATTCTAAAATAGGAAGAATGGACGTAAACCAAAGTGAAGATGAAAGACTACTTTAAGAGACGATCGGACTAATGATGATTTTTAGCCGGATGAAAATGATAGCAGTTATTTGTCCCAAAATAGTAACTTTTTTTTATTCTTTTATCAAGATAGTCAGGTTTATTATATCTATTGTCCTTTCCATATTTTTGTATTTGTGGATACTGCGATAAAGGTGACCAATTCCATGATTTTTAGTTTATATAATAGGTTTACTTATTTTACTTTTGTATATAAATTAATTAGACCGGTAATGACATATTGTAATCTCACAATTAGGAGTGGCCATCAAACACTCACATATAAAACTAAGTAAATGTACTGGCATGACCTGTAAATGGCCATGATAGGAATTTTGTCTACATCATATGATCATTAGCTTCATTATATATACGAGGTCAGCCCTTGAATCCTATGATCTGTATCTACAATGTCGAGACTTCTTATAATTTTCTTTGGTCTTTTGACAATATGTGCATTAGTAGATGGTAAGAACAACTACTTGATATTTTGTTTACATATGTTCATGTTTATATGTTACTTGTCTTTTCATCGTATATTCGTTTGGCTGTAGGGATCCAATTGAGTATTGACTGCGGATCTTCTGATTCGTACACGGACGAAAACACCTTAAGCTGGATCGGAGACGAAGACTACATTAAAACCGGCCAGTCTGTGGTTGTGGAAACCGCCATGAACTCATCAGCACCTCGCGCAATGACTACTCTCCGGGTATTTAACTCGCGAAACAAAAATTGCTACGAAATCGCTACGGATATCGGCGAGAAAGTTCTTGTCCGAGCAAGTTTTTTCTACGGAAATTACGACAAAAAAAACTATCCACCATCATTTTACCTATTGTTGGATGGAGATTATTGGAAAGCTGTCGATACTACAATCGACCCTTTTACTTTCTACGAGATAATATATGTGACAAAGAGGGACACCATTAGCGTATGCGTTGCTCAAGCACTTCCTGATATGCTCCCCTTTATATCAGCACTTGAAGTTCGAAGTTTGGATATGAATATGTACAAAAGCGTCGACCCGAAAGATGCTATGATTATGAGAAGAAGAGTTGCAGTTGGTTCAACAGAATTCGTCAGGTAAGTTGTGTTTTAGACCCGTAGTAGTCCATTTTAGGTCATTTTATCATATAATCTACCATAAAATTTTATTTTTTCGACTTCGAAATCGTACAAAACATTCTCCGTTTATAAATTTCGAAAAATAAAATATAATGGTATCGGTCTTTTTTTGGTTGAAAAATAATTACTCAAGATAGTTTTCTTTTAATGTAAAAAGTTCAAAAAGAATTAGACAAATTATACAAACCAAAACCCTATTTATATATTTGATTAATAAAAAATAATATATATATATATATATTTTTGATTAATAAAAAATAATATACAACCTTTTTATTAAAAAGTATTATGAAAAAAAGTTTAGAAAAACCCGAGCAAATGGTAGTCTCCGTATACACATTGCAGATTGTTATTGGGTCCTGTATATTGAAAATGCTTTCCATTTATCCATATTGAAAATATAGACTAAAGATCAACACTAGTTTAAGTATCCTTTCGGAGTTATATCAAACTAGTTTTCCATGTTCACCTTTATTTCTTATTGATTTTTTATGTTTTAAAATATTGTATTGTTAGTTTCCGCACACGTGAGTACTGAAAAACTAATATGTAGCAATTTAAAGATCAATATTTTGCATTACTATTTTTTTACATAGTTTTGAAAATATGGATTTTAATATATTTTTGAGAGTATGTTCTGATCTCCAAATTAGTATAGTATTGTCGGGTTTGGGTGTGAAGGCATGCACGACTTTGTTTTTAATCCAATTCCAAAATACCTCATACTAATTGCGATTTAACCGACGTGCGATTTGACACAATCAAAGTAATTAAAACCATGTACAATCGTTGTTGTTAAAATTGTAGGTTAGTGGTGCCAAGTAAGAGAAAGAAACATCATTTAGTCTTGTTTTAGCTAACAAATTTAATTTTTCAATCGTGTTTATTAACATATTTTAAAACGTATTTAATTAACGATTTTGATTTTGTTTGCTATGCGAAAGATATCTTTTCAAACGTACTTTAATTAGCAGTTTTAATTTTGTCCATTGTTTATCAATTATATACCAAAGATATATAGTTTGTGGAAAATAAAGTGATTGAAATGATGAAAGAAAGCAAAAAAAAATGAAAATGATGAATTGAACTCTGATGGAAAAAATAGTGAAACGAAACAAGTCATGAAAAAAAAAAGCGGGAGAAAAAAAATCTGCCAAATTGTTAGCAAAGATGGCCTGTTTTGTTAACTCGCTCTTGAAAATTAGCAAGCCAAGTAGGGTTTTCTGTGTTCGTGTTAGTTAACCTTACCACTAATACTTCTACCGGAGAGTTTTTCTGCTTCTTTCTAATATTATTTGAATTTGTGAATTGAATAGGTATCCCGATGACCCTTTTGACCGATTTTGGCTTCCAGTAACCGATCCAACCGAATTCTTTACTCAGGCCACAACTACTGCAACATCAATCAATACAAGTCACTTAGCGGATAAACCACCTGTAGCTGTTTTGCGAAATGCATTAATTTCTCCAAACTTATCAGTACCGATAGGAATCAAGACTAATCTTCCTCTACAGATAGAAGTACGGGCGTTTATAAACATGTATTTCCTCGAAGTGTTTAAGCTCGACTCAACTCAGAACCGAAATTTTACTGTCGGAATCGACCTAATTGGCGAAAATTTTACTTCAGCTCCATTCGAGCCATCTTATGACAGAGCACTAGAGTTGGTCACTTATGATTTCAATGCGTCGGCCAATACTTCAGTCTATATAAAGGCTGCACCTGGTGCCACGCTACCTCCTCTAATCAACGCCTTAGAAGTTTACTCTCTTAGAGAGTTGTCTAATGGAACTAATAGTGATGATGGTCAGTGTACTCAACAATATTATAAGTTAGGATTCGAATTTCTTTATTTAGTTAAAGATATTAACTTGTCTTCTTCTTTTCTCGATCAGTAAAAGGTCTGAATGTTCTGAAAGAAGCGTTCGACGTTTTGAAGGAGTGGAGAGGTGATCCATGCCTGCCCGCTCCGCTTGTGTGGGAGTGGCTAAATTGCACTGACGATCGTGTCACATCGTTGTAAGTTGTTACTTTCTCTGTTTTATAATATAAGCCTTTCTATGAGACTCTTTTTGTTTCATAATATAAGTCGTTCTCATTTTCCAATGCAGCATTCATTACATATATTCTACTTTCCACCAATAAAATAGTTAACCTTCTCCACAAGTTATCAACCCCACCAATCAAAATTATTTTCTTCTATTCTTTAAACTACCTATATTATGAAATTGAGGGAATACATCATTAGCAGGATGGCGAAAAACACTACTTCATCATTAGTTGTATTTGATTCTAATGTTGTGGTACAAAAATGCAGGTATCTTAGCAGCTTCGATCTGTCCGGTGAACTTCCGGATTTTAGTTCTATGGATGCTCTCGAGACAATGTTAGTTATATATGACTAAACTCGACGATTTTCATTCATACCGGTTATTTTTTATTAGACATTTTATTATCAATCAATGTTTTATATGCAGAGATTTCAACAACAATAGTCTAAAAGGAGCTATACCCAATTTTCTTGGCAATTTCCCTAGTCTAACACTATTGTGAGTTTATAAATGTTAGATATTTTAACTCTTTATTATAATCTAACACGAACTAACTACATGAATTTGATTTAATTTTTCTTTTAGGGACTTATCGGACAACAACTTCGAAGGACCATTGCCGCCCTCTTTGTCTAAAAACGACACTATATTGAAGTTAGAGTGAGTGAACTCCAATTTTTATCTTCAGCCTTATGTACTTATTTTGAAAATGATTCATTTTTTTATATGTGTTCATCGCAGTTTATCGGGCAATCCTAATTTGATTGACTCGACTACTAATAAGACAACAGAACCGGTCAATGATAATAAGCCTCCGAAAAGTTCTCCTTCAGGCGGTGTGCAGAAAAACATAAATTTACTGCTAATTCTAGCCATGTTTACATTTCCAGTCTTCTTTCTTCTTCGGTAAATTACCCAGGTAATTTTTGTTGCTCAAACTTATATTCGCTTTTCATAAAACTTCAGTTGTTTTTGTGGTCGGATATTATGTTGTGCTTCGATATTATGTGGTACTTATAATTTTATGCTACACAGGAGAAACGGGGAAGTAAAGGTGAAGAAGTGTATATCCGAACTTATTTTCGTCTTGATAATGTGAATGTTGTTGATAGACCCAATTTGGAAGAATTTGGGAAGTGTATTCATAAATTTGTATTAAATTCTTCCGGTTGGTTTGGTTTGTATTGTTTTTATTGTGAAGATATTGTTAAGTTATTATTCCGCAAGGTAAAGAAAAAATAAATTTTAAAACAGCGTGTGTATGTAATTTATTTTCATTAATTTTAAGTTTGGAGTACGTTTTTTATCTATTTTCTTAGACAGATCGTACATACGTCAGGAACTAACTTTATCCCAAATAAATAGTTAAAATATTAAAGTTATCAAAAAAAATTGGATAATCAACAAATATTTTATCAAAATAAATAACAAAAAAAATTAATTTTATATTTAAAAATTAATTTCATTAAAAACTAAACATCATTCCCAACCTTGTTTTAATATATTTGCTTTAAAAAGTTTGTTTTTACATCATGAAGTTGTTTATTTTGGATTTTAAAAATTAATCCATAAAATCTTTTGTTGCCGATTTTACTTTTTATAAAATCCTGTAGATAGCAGAAAATATTCGGTAAAGTTATCATAATTTTAAAAAAAATAACAAATATAAATATAAATATAAATATATATATATATATATATATATATATATATATATTAATTACCTAAGTTAAAAAATAAACCTAATCGTAATCTAAACCTAAACTTACCCCTCCCTCTCATCCACGACAGCCAAACCAAAACAGCCCCCTACCCTCTTTTCACTCCACTCTTTGCAGTCTACTACCCACGCTTTGTGCAGCAATCGACCGACCAACGACCGACACCCTCTCACTGATATGGTTTCGTAATATCATTGTCGGTGTAGACCACTTGCAAGCATACTTCCAGAGTAGGTGTTGAGGCAGTTTGATCGTGTCCAGAAGTTTATTTTCTGCAACTGTTGCTGAAGATATAATTGAAGGTTAAAAGTAAACCGAAGAAGATAGCGTATGAATTCAACGAGGAAATTTAGGTAAACCGGAGAGATTACATGTTAGAAGAGGTTTTGAGGGTAGAGATGATTAGAAACGAGATTGAGTCTTTTCCTTCCTAATTATCTTTTGTTCCAGCAGAAGATTAGTTGGTTCAACCCCGTCAAGAGTGTAGTATACTCGCCGGATGATTATGTGTACGAGGACGGAGGATCCAGACGGTGCTATCATACGACAATTGCGTGTCGATATACGTAGAATGTTGTTGTATTCCAGAGTTGATGAGCTTGGCAATGATGTTGGTGTTTTAAAAAGGACATACGTTGAGGTTTTGTTTATCGTCAAGAGACTTGCTTAGATAGTATGGTTTTTTTTCGAGTTGTATAACACTTTTACTATATTTTGATACAGTGTTCGTTATTTTTGAATTTTTTTGTAAAAGCGAATTATCTATCGTTTTTTTTATTATAGCATATTTTTCTATCTTATCTTTTTTCTAATGTTATTTAGCTATATGTTTTAATGTACCATATTTTATTTAGCTATATTTATTTACATATTTTTTTAAATAAATTGAGTAAATATAATTTAAAGATTTGGAGAGTTTTTTTAATGATAAGTAATTTTATAAATATAAAAAAAATTAAAATACAACTTCACGACTTTTTTTTTTGTAATTCCCTTTATTTATTGGTAAACATTGATTCCCTCTAAATAATGATTTTCGTCGTACATTTATTCCCGTTAAACATTAAATCCCTCCAAACAATGGCTTCCGCTCACCAATGAATCCAGCTATACATTTGTTCCCGCCAAATGCCGATTACCCATCAAATTGAAATGTCCTTTAAAATGGACTTGAAACCTAGGCAGATAGTTTATCCACCAAACGTTCACAAACATTAAAAAAACATAAAGGCTTTTAGGAATGGATTTTAATGTTGATGAAGACTACCAGTCGCTTCAGTCGGCGAAGTTTGTCCGCCAAACAATGTCTGATAATTTGAGCGATGTTTTTTTTATCGGGTGCTATGTAGGATATATTTTGAGTATCGCTGATTGGGAGTAACAAATCATCCAACGCGCAGTCGTGACGAGGTCAAAAGCAGGTACAATCATGTGAAACCGCTTCATCGTTTGTTGTTCATACCTTATAAAATTAAGAAAGAAGTGGTTGTAGTGTGGAACATGACTGTTGTAGATTACATTATTTAGGATATGGTAGCATATCTTGAGGATATCATTGCGGAAATAGAGGATAGTATTGATGAAGACAACATAGGATGCGACTTCGACTTCTAAGTTTTATGTTTTTTCTTTTGTTCTTGTTTAAGTTTTTATGATTTTCCAGCTATTGTTTGAGTATTTATGGTCTCCTAAGTTGTTGTTTGAGTATTTATGTTTTACTCAGTTTTTTTTCAACCTGATATTTGATTTCCTAAGTTGTTGTTTGACTTTTTATGTTATCTGTAGTTGTTTGAGCTAGTTATTTTAAGTAGTCGATCTTTTACTTTATCGTTTTTTTCGTTTATTTTTCCAGTAGTATTGTTTATTGCACTCTATATTGGTAATTTCTAAAAAAATAGCCAAAATTACTTTGTGAAGTTGTATTGACACCCTGATCAAACGCACATGGTTTATCCTAACACGCATTGGTATATGTGTTTTTGTGTATCCATTAGGTAGTAACATAATTGGATTACATGAATAAATAAATTTGTATTACATATTCAATACAATAACATATATCGAGTACAATAAACGAGTACACTATTACACAAATTTATCTAAAGCGGTTACAAATTGAGGTTGTTGATGACTAATTAGTATAATAAAAAAACTTCAAAGTAAGATGAAATACTTACATTAAGAAAATTTCCATTATTAACAAAACCAAATCGGATTTCCAACCTTTTAGATATAGGAGGGGGTGCACGTCGCCGTAATAGAAAAGTGTGACTTTAATTCATCGATCATGATTGTGATACAAAATGTACTCCATAATAGTGTATACTTTCAGCAACCTTTAAAATTTCTTCTTTACCGTTATATATTTTGTTCTAAACATCAACGATGTACATAAGTTTATCATACAGGACCTTCTAACTATCCTCACCCTTCTTTTTGGCCAAAAAAACCCATATGATAGTGAACGATACCCAAAATACTCATCGGGTCTAACCTCATCTATTGCGCTTATAAAAGGTCTGAAGTGAGAGGGATCGCAAGTAAAATTTGGGATCATTAAGTATTTATTTTGAACTGATATTGGAGCTTGGTAGGCTATTACTAGATAGCGCACCATCGAAGTAGTTCGAACTACCATAGGTTTATGTGCCTGAACGGTATGACCACTAGCTTGTGTTGGTAGTTTAAAGTTAACAGGTTTTCATTTGGAGTGAAATTCATTTCTTTTACGATCGATAAACTTATGAGTTTTAAAAAGTTTTCGTATTGATGCTTCACTGGCTTTTCTGAATCTTTCACATGTTCCTAGTGCGATTTATCTCATTTAGTTAATGATGTATCAAGTAGTAATTTCCGTTTGGCATGCGGACGACCATGGTATTTAAGTTTCTTTAATGGTTCTAAAAGAATGGATGTTTCCGGATAAAAAAATCTTCAAACCATTTGTTGTAAATATGTTCTATGCATCTTTCGTCATTGGTTAGCATAACATCAGTTACAAGTTTATCCATCCTTTTTCTATCAAAAGCTTCATTGTTGTTAGGTTTGGACGTATCATTATATCTAACATCTTCCAATGATCATGAAAAGATTCTGATAGTGTAATTGTATCATTATATAGTCATTCGTGAATCTAGTACCAACACGATCTACCGTCGTATCGCACAAATATAAATTTCATATGTGGTCTCAATTTCAACAACCATCCCAAAATCGGATTTTTTATGATTTTTAACACTTTATACTTCAATAAAAAAAAGTTTTAAAATAGTGGTAGAGACCTTACCTCTGATTTGGTCAAACACCTATACCATATCCGCACATATAAAAAACTTTCTCTACCTTCGTAAGAATTGGTATTTAGGATATTGGCGATCATTTAAGGTCACATTTTAATTTCTATGATGTTAATAGTAATTCTTACTTACATATTATGGGTCAAGCTATATATACCCAAAACAGGTTTAAGTTTACCCAGTTTTGAGTTTCCCACATTTGGTATAAGTTTACCCAATTTTAGACGAAAATACTCTTTTAGGGGTATATAAGCTTTCTTTTTTCTACTAAATCCCTCCACCTCATACATTAAAATGAATAAATGCACCCAATAAATAATGGTATTAGTTTAAAAAAATATTAAACACTAATTAATAAAATCTTATAATTTTTTTTATAAATATATCTAGTAACGTACCAAATTGAAAAGATGGTTTTGGAAAGCTCTGTTCTCCAAGAACAGAGTAAAATTTTCTGATTCATTCTTTGAATCTTTTTCATCTCTTTTGAATTATAGTGATCTTATAGGTGTATGATGTTGCTTGAAACTCGGAAACCATTCAACAAAGAATTTCCTTTGCTAAGGAATCCTCTTCAGATGAAAACAGGGGAAAGTCATAAGGATAAGGAAGCTGGTATGGATTTGGATAAGGAATGTAATATAATTTCAAATCCAATTTTTGAAGAAAAAGCCAAAGAAAAGGATTCTGAGGAGGTCAAGAAAAGTTCTTTTGTTGATCTTTTGAAAATCAAAGAAACAGAGTTTACGCACTCAAATGTTTCTGTAAATATCTCAAAGGATGTTCCTGTAATCACATTTGAGCTTAAAGATAAAGAAAGGTTGATTGCGATGTCTAAACATACGCTGATTGCGAAATTTAGTTCTGGGAAACCATCGATGGAAGTTTTTAGAAGCTTTTTATCAAGATTCAAGTTTATTGGCAATTACAGTGTCTCAGTTTGGGACTACAGGCATATTTTTATCGAGTTCAATGAGATTGAGGATTACAAAAGATTCTGGTCGAGGAACGTTTGGGTATTGGGTGGCAAGACTCTCAGACTGTTAAAATGGACACCGGACTTTGATCCGAATCTGGAATGTCCGTTCACGCCGGTGTGGGTGTCACTACCAAGGCTGCCAGAGTTCTTGTTCAATAGAGCAACAATAAATGAAGTTGCTAAAGTTCTTGGAACACCTTTGAAAATTTGGGTTCCATCGTTTAATCGGGCTAAGCAAAATTGTTGCCGTATCTGGGTGGAGGTTGATGTTTCAAAACCGTTGGTCCATAAGATGCAGTTGAAGTTTGGGGAGGTTGATGACTATTGGATCGATCTGGTTTATGATATTATTCCTCTTTATTGTGAGCATTGTACTCATATTGGTCACTCGAAGGAAAAGTGTAAGAAGTTCTTGTTGGAAAAGGAAAGTTTGAGGAAGATTGCTGAGGATAAGCCAGTTACTGATGGTGCGTCTGATCGAATTTCTTGCCCTAATGTTCCCACTGAGGATGACTTGTATAATAATACTTTGGAGGTTAATAAGATTGTGGATCAAAAGACTAGTTTTGTTGATGTTGCTGGTAAGTTAAAGTCGATTGTGGTTAATGAGGTTGTGGATAGTTCAATGCAAGATAGAAGGGATTCTGAGTATAGAGATAGAAATGATGGAAATGGTGACTTATCTACCTCTGTAAATGAGATAGAAATGATTGATGCTCTAAAGACTTTGGAAAGAAGAAATATGTTTGATCTTTTGAGTGAAGATATCCAGTCTTCTCCTAAGCATGTTGGCAGCCTTCCAAACTCTCCTGTGAAAGATAATTTGATTAAAGATAAACAGAAGAAGAATGACATACAGAAGTTGAAGAAAGTTCCAAAGTTGTGGACATCAAAAGGTCCTGTTTCCTCAAAAATTATGAAGCTCAAAAGAGCTCAAAAATCATCATCTGATCTATGACTTTTAACATTTTGAATTGGAATGCAAGGGGCCTGGCTAGTAAGGAAACCATTCAGAGATTAAGGTCAATGGTGTTATCTTTTAAAATTTCTTTTGTTGCTATTCAGGAGCCTTTGGTTAAGATGGATAACTTGAGTAAGATTGCTAAAAAGTTAAAGTTGAATGGTTTCAGTAGTAATGTTAACAACAAAATCTGGGTGTTTTGGCTTCAAGATTATACTGTTGATGTGATTCTTGATAATGATCAGTTCCTTCATCTTAAGGTGGTTCATTCTGTGTTGAAAAATGAATTTTATGTTTCTATTGTTTATGCAAAATGTATTCGAGATCAAAGACTTATTCTTTGGGATTCTTTAAGAAGACTGAACTTGTTGTCTGAGAAATGGATTTTGCTTGGAGACTTTAACACCACTTCTAGTGTCCAGGAGCAGCTTGGTTGTTCATTGGTTAACCAAAGAGCTATGGATGATTTTAATAACTTTGTTATGGATTGTGGCCTCATTGATGCTGGATTCAGTGGTTCTCCATATACATGGTCCAATGGGCGAAAATGGAAACGTTTGGATCGTGTTATGTATAGCTCTTTATGGTTGGATCATTTTGATAACACTGCTGTATTCCACTTAGCTCGTAACTATTCAGATCATTGTCCATTGGTGATTAAAGTATCTTCTAGTCTTGATAGAGTCAAGTCTTCGTTCAAATTTCTGAATATGTGGGGAACACATCCTGACTTTTTGAGAATGGTTAAGGAGAGCTGGTCTACTGAGATTGATGAAGTTAGAAGTCCTATTATGTATTTCTGGTTAAAATAACAGAGGTTGAAAGTTGCCTTGAGAGATTGGAATAAGACTATTTTTGGGAACATTTTTTATGCAATAAAGAGGTCTGAGGAGGTTATTAATAGCATGGAAGTTAAGCTTCAAGTTCAGTTTAATGAGGACAATAAGGCTGCTTTGATTGATGCTAAGCAGAATCATTCTTTGCTTTTGGACAGAGAGGAATTGTTTTGGAGACAGAAGGCTCATGTGTCTTGGCTTAAAGAATCTGATAGGAATACAGCTGCTTTTCAGAGTTTTGTTAAGAAAAGAATCATGAAGAATAAGGTGGATAGAATTAAAGTGCATAGTTGTTGGTTGACTTCTAAAGAGGACATAGGTAATTCTGCTGTGGACTATTTTAAGTCTTTACTTGCTCCTGATATTAATGCTATGCATAATGTTGATCTGCTTGATGTTATTCCTACATTGATTACTGAGGAGGATAATAATGATATTGCTTCTATTCCTGATGTTGGTGAGATTTATGGAGTGGTTAAGTCCTTAAAGAGTGATTCTGCTGCTGGTCCTGATGGATATAATGCTGGGTTTTACAAGTTATGTTGGGATATTGTGGGTGATGACTTGTGTAGAGCTGTGAGAGCTTTCTTTTGCGGTTTTGTTCTGCCAAAAGGAGTTAAGTCTACAACAATTTGCTTGATCCCAAAGGTTGATAATCCATGTAAATGGATGGAATTTCGTCCCATTAGTTTAACCTCAGTTTTTTCTAGAATTGTGAGTAAGATTCTTAACAATAGACTTTCCAAGTTGTTGCCTAAACTGATTTCTGAAGAGCAGGGTGGTTTTGTGAAGGAAAGGTGCATTCATGATTCTGTTCTCATGGCTCAGGAGCTTTGTTTTGATATTGATAGTAATAGAAAGAGGGGAAACGTGATTATTAAAACTGATATGACAAATGCCTTCGACAAGCTGAGTCATGAGTTTCTCTTCAAGGTTCTTAAGCTTTTTGGATTTAATGCAAGGGTTTCTGATCTGTTTAAGGCTTGTATTACTCAGGTTTGGTCTTCAGTTTTGGTGAATGGAGAATTGACGGGTTTCTTTGTTAATACTCATGGCCTAAGACAAGGGGATCCCCTTTCCCCGAGTCTTTTTATTATGGCAGAGGAGTACTTGATTAGAATGATAAAGAAGATGTCTGATGATAATAGTGCCTTTCGTTATAAAACCAGAAGCAGTCAGAATGTGGCTTGTTTAGCATATGCTGATGATTTCATGATTTTCTCAAATGGAGATACTGAATCAATGAATGCTATTAAGAATACTATGGAGCATTATCAAGCTGTGTCTGGTCAAGAGATTAATCATGCCAAATCTAGAATTATTATTTCAAATAAGATGTCTTTACAGCACAGTTTGAGAATTGAGAATATCTGGAACATTAAGCATACTAATTTACCTTTCAGGTATTTGGGTGCTACAATTACAATAAGTACAAGAATTGTACATTATGAAAATTTGATACAAAAGGTTAGAACAAGGATAATGGAGTGGGATGGTTTACACCTTTCTTTTGCTGGGCGAATGTTGTTAATTCAGGTGATCTTGACTGCTTTTCCCAATTATACTCTGCAGCATTCTAGTATTCCTGTTGGAGTTGTCAAGAGACTGGAGATTCTTTTCAACAAATTCCTGTGGGGCACAAAAGAAGATAAGAATTCTATCAGTTGGGCTAAATGGGAGAGATTATGCAAGCCTTTAGATGAAGGTGGTCTTAATTTTAAAAGTCTTAAAGATACTCAGATTGTTTACGCATTAAAGTTGTGGTTCAAATTCAGAAAACAACAATCTTTATGGGCTAGATTTATGTTGTCAATCTATTGTAGAGATGATATACATCCATCTCTTGCTGTTTCTCCTAGAAGAATGTCTAAACCTTGGGCAAGGATAATTATGGCTAGAGAAAGGGCTGAGGATCTTCTTTTTTGGCTGCCTGGTTCTGGTGATATTAGTTTTTGGTATGACAGATGGTGTTCTAACAAGTCTTTCATCAGTGTTTGCAATGATAGAGATAGAAGATTGCTTTGGGAATGTCGTGATATTTCTGTCAAAGAATTATGGATAAATGGTTCATGGGATTGGCAAAGGTTAGCCTCAACTGTCACTAATTCTGAGATTAGTAACATTAGAAGCATAACTTTAACTGATAAGAGGGATTTGTTATGCTGGTCAATATCAAAGGATGGATTGTTTAGTTTTAAAGAGACCTGGAATGCTATAAGATGCAAAGGCAATAAATCAAAAATCTATGCAAAGACCTGGAATGCTATTTCTCCTAAGAAATGTTCGTTCTTACTTTGGAGGGCTTTGCATAATTGGGTATCTACTGATTCTGTAATGCAAGCTAAAGGATTTCAGATGGCTTCTAAATGTGTGCATTGTGGTAATATTGAAACTTTGCAACATGCTTTTGTTCAATGCTCTCAAGTCTGGCCTGTCTGGTTATATTTTAGTACTTTGTTCAAGGTTTCTATTCAGTCTTTTATGACTCTCTCTCACATCACTATGTCTTGGTATTGGTCTATGAAAGGGAGTTGTGACATCTACTCTATTCTGCCTGCTATTATGGTATGGTGTGTTTGGACAGCCAGAAACAAGAAGAAGATAAACAATGTATCAACAAATGCTGCTACAATCATTCAACATATTACCTACATTATCAATGGTCTGGATCAAGCAAAGACATTAACTAGGAAGCATTGGGCTGGTTTTACTAAGGAAGCTATGAAGTTGGGATGTGTGAATCAAATCAGTGCTATGAATAAACCTATGTTCCTAAAATGGAAAAGCCCAAAGCATGGTAGATATAAAATAAACGTTGATGGAGCGTGTACCTATAATCATGAGGCTGGTGGAGGTGCATTGATCAGAAATAGCAGTGGAAGCATGGTTCTGGGTATTGGCAGACTCTATGGCAAGGCCACGCCTCTTATTGCGGAATGTAGAGCGTTGTTGGATGGTCTGAGACTCTGTAAGTTGCTGGGCTTGGAAAAAATTGACGTTGAGATTGATTCAATGGTGGTTGTAAACTTGCTTTTGTATGGTTGTTCGATTTGGTTTTTGGAGCCATTGATTCAGTGTTGTAGAAAGCTAATTTGTGCTGAAATGGTACTGAAACATGTGTATAGAGAAGAGAATCATGGAGCGGACTGGTTAGCGAAGGAAGTTTTAAGGGTTAGAAGGAGCATTGATTTCAATAGTGAAGATGCCCCTCCTGGTTTAAGGGCGATTATTCAATTGGAAAGCTTGGGATTAGGTTATCTGAGATTGGGAAATTAGGGTTTGCATTTTGGGGCTTTCTTTTTGGCTTAAAGGAGAAGATGAAGTTTTTTCTTAGTTTTTTAAGTTTCTTGTAATATTGCAATAATGGTCTGAACTTCTTTGAATTTTCAATAAAAGCCCTTTATAAAAAAAATAGTAACGTACCAAATTATATATAGATATAAATAAAATTATATAAAATATAACTATATTTAAACTTTAATAAATGAAATCTCATATAAATTTAATAAATATATATAGTAAGATACAAATTTTGTATATATATAATATCTAAACTATAATTATATTTAAATTTTAATTAATAAAATCTCATATGAATTTTATATATATATATATATATATATATATATATATAAAGTAACTTATGAGAGTTTTGTCTATATAATATCTATAATATAATTATATTTAAATTTTAATTAATAAAATCCGATTAAAATTCAATAAATAAATACAGTAGCGTACCAAATATCATATATATATATATAATATCCAAAATATAATTATATTTAAACTTCATATATTGGTATATATATCACTATTTGATTAATAAAAATACAATTTCATTATAATTATATATATATATATATATATATATATATATATTAAAATTTAGTTTTAATTGTTTATAAATCGAATAAAAAATCATTGAATACAAACAATAAAAATTGAGATCAATTAATAAAATTTGAACATATCCATTCGTATCATGGGGGCAATACCAATTTTAAAGAAAAAATCAAACTAAATATGAAGATTTTTTTACTTAAACACATTAAAATAAGAATTCGGAGGACCAAAAAGGAAAAAAATTGGTCATGAACCGGTGGTACTGCGACTTCGCACGAAAAAAAAAATTAAAAATATTTTTTTTTTACCTTAGTTAGGGCTGATTCATGTTTGATTTTGTGTTTTTATTAGAAAAAGTTTAAACTTTTTTGAAGAGAGTTTGAATGTTTTTTAGACAACTTTGAATGTTCTTGAGGTAATTTTAAAAGTTCAAGAACACTTTGAAGAACTTCACAAAATTGTAGTAATATGGGGTTTGATTTACTAAATCAAAGTGTTTTTTCGATAAAGATAATAAAATATGTTATTTTGTGATTTGGGTATATTTAAGATATACTTAGTGTTTTTCTTTTCTTAACGTGAGTTTTGTAATTAAATGGATGTTCAGGAATATTTTTGTCATAAAAAATCAAATTAAAATCAACTGCATTTTTTGGTAAACTTAAACCAGTTTTGGATATATATAGACATAACCACATAATGGTTACTCGTTGTAGAAGGACTCGAACTCATGACTTTTGGTCATGAGCATGTCACTCAACCAACTCGGCTAGCCCTTCGGAACATAACCACATAACATATATATATATATAGGTTATGTTTGGTCTGAGATGAATGAGGCACGACATTTTGCCGTACTATATTCTTTCTTTTATTTTATTGACCTTGATTTAAGCAAAAAGAAGTTGCCACTTCTATATGGAACGTATACAGTCATGATTTGGGACCTCTTCTGTTACCTCCTAATAGAACTTTTCTTTATAGAGAATGTCAACTCCTTACTTTTTATACTCATTTGAATCCAAAGTCAACCTACATCTCTAGCATGTTTATGTTAATCAGAACGGTAATGACGTATTCTAATCTCACAATTAGGAGTGGCCATCAAATACTCATTTAAAACTAAGTAAATGAACTGGCATAACTTGTAATCAAATGCAGTAAAAAAATCTAAAAAAAAAATCATTCATGGATCTAGTTTTATTTGTCTTAAAAACAAAATTAGTGATTTTTTCAAATATTTTTTGAAGGTATGTTTTAAAGATATGACAATTAAAAAAACAAAAAAAAAACACAATTGTTTTTTCACAGTCGAAAGTCTTATTAACGCAACTCTTTTTTTCTTAATTACGCACCTGGATTACTTTTAATTTTGCACCGAAATGTAATAAAAATAATATATATATATATATATATATATATTATAGTTCTAATTTTGTTTGTTTTAAAAAGACAAAACTAATAGTATTTTTTAATTTGTTTCTAGAGCTATGATTTGAAAGGTATGGGATTTTTTAAAAAACTTTTCCATATTAAATACACAACTTTATTACTCGTAATTTCGCAAACAAATGGAGAAAAAGAAAAAAAATATATATATATATATATATATGCATATTTCATGTATCTAATCTTTTCGTCTTAAAACAACAAAACCAATATTATTTTAGGATTTTTTTTATCTATGGTTCGAAAGAAACATCATTTAAAAAAACAAAAAACATAAGAGAGAGAAACAGTCAAACATATATTAGTATTAATAATGAATACAAGTGGTTAACGATAATTAAGTTCTTGAACCAAGTGTTTATCTGTTCTTTCTCAAACCGTGGATTGTTATAAGTAAATAGTTTTGATTCTACGTTGTTATCGGTAAATTAGAAAAAAAAAGTATAAAGAATAACAAAAATATCTATAGATATTTTTAAAAGGTGAACTACCCATTAATAACTAAGTTTCTCATTACCACCTAATATCCAAAATTGGTAAACTACCAATAGATATTTAAACCAAGGTAAGTAACCTTTTTTTCCTTCTTTGAACCAAATCTTCTATTTCCTACTCTTTTTTAGCTTTTTTAAAAAGTCTGTATCTTTCAAACCGTAGCTTGGAAAAAAAATTGTAACTACCATCGACTTTTTCATTTTAAATAAAACTAGATTCATTGATGATATTTTTTAAAAAATTTCTTTGTTAGAAAATATGCGAGACCATGCATAAAAAACATGTACGACTAGGCATAATAAAGCATACGATACCAGCATTCTTAAATCATGCGAGACCAAGCATAAAAATATTGAGAGATCAAGCTATTAAATCATACGAGATCATGTATGATAAAGTTGAGAGAACATACATTATTAAATCATGCGAGATCAAGCATGATAAAGATGAGACATCATGCATTACTAAATCATGCGAGACGAAGCATGATAAAATTTAGAGACCCAACATTATTAAATTTTACGAGACCAGACATGATAAAGTTGAGAGACCAAACATTATAAAATCATGTGAAATGAGACACACGATGGGAGTGGATCGATACGATACTAGACGTAATAGGGCGAAGAAATACGAGATATGCACTACTTTAACCCTAAAGATATGAGACTAAGGTTATTCGGTATGGCAAAAAAAAATATCATCAACAGATCCAGTTTGTTTATTTTCAAAAACATTATCAGATTTTGTTTGATCTACAATTAGCAATCCACAGTAAAACACAAACTTTTTAATTAAATAAATAAATAAAACTAGCTTTGATTTAAATAATAAAAAGTGCGAGTTAGGAAAAGTGACTAGGAGATGGCTTCTCCAGAAAACTGTGTTCTCCAAGAACAGAGCCTAAAATTTTTTCTTCTTTTTTGATTCTTCTCTTGTGATTCTTCTCTTTCCTTGGGAGAATGAGTAGTAACTTCAATATAATTTCGCGAGAAGATTTTCCTATACTTAGGAATTCAATGGAAGCAAGATCAGATGAAAATTTTGCCAAGAATAGAGGAACTGATTGTGAGGGGAAGGCTGCTGATTGTAATGTTATTTTAAATCCAGTTTTTGAGGAAATGGATAAAGAAAGGGTTTCTGATACTTCATTGATTAATAAAGGTTCATACGCTGATATGTTGAAGGCATCAAAAGCAGAGTTTGTTCATGCTAGTGTTTCTGTTACACGTACTAGTGAATGCCCTGTTATCACGTTTAAGGTTGAGGATAAATATAGGTTGTTAAAGATCTCTAAGCACACTTTGGTGGCCAAATTTGCTTCTGGGAAGCCATCAATGGATAGTCTGAGGAAGTTTTTAATCAAGTTTAATTTCAAAGGTACTTTCAGTCTGGGATTTCAGACATATTTTCATTGAATTTACTGAGTTAGATGATCTAAAGAAGCTTTGGTCTAAGAACGTTTGGGTCTTAGGAGATAAGACGATGAGACTCTTGAAATGGACTCCTGGTTTTGACCCAAATCTTGAGTCTCCATTTACACCGGTTTGGGTTTCTTTTCCAAATTTACCAGAGTTCTTGTTTAATAGATCTACTATTTCGGAAATAGCAAAGATTTTGGGTACTCCTTTGAAGGTATGGGTGCCTTCAATTAATCGGGTTCAACAGAATTGTTGTAGAGCTTGGATTGAAGTTGATGTTTCGAAACCGTTGGTTCATAAGGTTCAGGTTAAGTTTGGGGAATCTGATAGTTATTTGATTCATCTTGTTTACGATAAGGTTCCTGTTTACTGTAAGCATTGTGCTCACATTGGACATTCCATTGACAAATGTAAGAAATGGTTGTTGGCTCAAGAAAGGGATTCTGAAAATATTGTGCAGATGAAGGATGATTCAAAAGTTTCAGATCAGGTTTCTTGCTCTTTAAAACAGACTCATGAGATTCGTGATGGTGGTAATCTTCAGAATATAGTTGTTTCTGGTGAAAAGAATGGTGTGGGTGGGAGAATCTTAAAGTCTATCATTGTTAATAAAGAACCTTCTCTATTAGATCAAGATGTTCGAAATGTTCAAACTGTTGATTCTGCTGATTTTGTTAATAAAGACTCTATTCAACATATTCAGGTTGATGAAGATTCTGCTGATTTAGTGAATGATGATGAACTGATAGATGCTTTGAAAACTTTGGAAAGGAAAAGTATGTTTGAATCTTTTAATGAAGAAATACATGATTCTCCAGTTCATGATGGGAGTCTTGAGACTTCTCCTGTGAAATGAAGTTCTCTTGAAGTTAAACAGAAGAAGCAGGATCCTAAAAGGTCTAAAAAGTTAATGAATTTTTGGAATACGAAAGGTCCTGTGTCTTCAAAGATTTTGAAGATGAAAAGGGCCCAGAAAACCTCTTCTATTACATGACTATTTCGATTTTAAGTTGGAATGCAAGAGGGATTGCAAATAAAGGAACTATTCAAAGATTGAAATCTATGGTTATTTCGTTAAAAGTAAGTTTTGTTGATGTTCAAGAACCGTTTGTAAAATCTGATAAGATGGAATGGTTGGCTAAGAAATTGAAGTTGACTGGTTGTTGCTGTAATCTGAGTAACAAGATTTGGGTTTTCTGGCATCAGGATTATGGGGTTGAAGTTATGTTTGATAGTGAGCAGTTACTGCATCTTAATGTTACTCATCCAACTTTGAATAAAACCTTTTGTGTCTCTATTATTTATGCTAAATGCAAGACTGGTTTGAGATCTGTTCTTTGGGATGAGATTCGAGCCTTGAATGTAACCTCTCAGGAATGGATTTTGTTTGGGGACTTCAACATTATTGCTACTCTTCAGGAGCAGGTTGCTTGTTTAACTATTAATCAGAAAGGTATGGATGAGTTTAATGGTTGTATTATGGATTGTAACTTGATGGATGCTGGTTTTACGGGTTGTCCTTATACATGGTCTAATGGTCATAAATGGAGAAGGTTGGATCGTGTGTTGTATAACTCAGCTTGGTTAGATTACTTTGATTGTACTTCTGTCTCACACATGGCTAGAAGTTGCTCAGATCATTGTCCTATTTTGATTAAAGTTGCTTCTAATCTTGAAAGGTCGAAGCCTTCTTTTAAATTTCTAAACATGTGGACTACTCATCCACACTTCTTAAAGATGGTAGAGGATACTTGGGCTCATAATGGTGCTGTTGTTGAGAGTAGTAATCCTATTATGGCTTTTTGGCTTAAGCAACAACACTTGAAGGTTGAGTTGAAGAGTTGGAACAAGAGAGTTTTTGGTAATATTTTTGATGCGCTTAAGCTGTCTGAAAAGAGTATTATTAGTAAGGAGTCTTTGCTTCTCAATGATGATAATGATGCTAATAGGCTGGCTTTAGATAAGGCTAGACAACATCACTTGATCTGGCTGGACAGGGAGGAGTTGTATTGGAAACAGAAGGCTCATACAGATTGGTTGAGGGATTCAGACAGAAATACAGCTGCATACCATAGTTTTGTGAAGAAAAGAGTTAAGAGAAATAGAATTGATAGAATTAAAACTAGTGAGAATTGGTTGAATGGTAAGAAAGAAATTGGTGATTCTGCTGTGGAGTTTTTTAAAGATCTGCTTTCTCCTATTACTAATGTTGTGTTGGAAGGGGATTTATGGAATGTTATTCCTTCTCTGGTTTCTGATGAGGACTGCAATGATTTGGTTAAGATTCCTGATGATGTTGAGATTTATGGGGTGGTTAAAAGTTTAAAGTCTGAGTCTGCTTCTGGGCCAGATGGTTTCAATGCTGTGTTTTACAAGGCTTGTTGGAGTATTGTGGGGAACGATTTGTGTAAAGCTGTTAAAGGCTTCTTTCAAGGTCATAGGCTGCCTAAAGGGGTTAAAGCAACTGTAATCTGCTTGATCCCTAAGATTGAGAACCCTAATAAGTGGAAGGACTTTCGTCCGATCAGTTTAACTACTGTCTTTTCTAGGATCTTGGGAAAGCTCATCAATAATAGACTGGCTAAGCTTCTTCCTAAGTTGATTTCTGAAGAGCAGGGTGGGTTTGTTAAGGGAAGGAATATTCAGGACTCAATTCTTCTTGTTCAAGAGTTATGTTTTGATATTGATGGCAATAGCAAATATGGTAATGTCATTGTGAAGACTGATATGACTAAGGCATTTGATAAGCTTAGCCATAGCTTTCTTTTACATGTTCTTAAGGCATTTGGTTTTAATGATTCAGTTGTTGGGATGGTTCATAATTGCATTAAGGATGTGTTTTCTTCTGTTCTTGTTAATGGAGAGGTTACTGGATTTTTCCCTAACTCTCAAGGTCTTAGACAAGGGGATCCACTCTCCCCTAGTCTGTTTATTTTGGCAGAGGAGTACCTCATTAGATGTATAAAGAGTAAAGCCACTGAGCAGTCTATGGTTAATTATAAGACTAGGAGTGAGGTGAAGATTTCTTGTCTTGCCTTTGCTGATGATTTCATGGTTTTTACAACTGCTGATGCTACTACTATGGAATCTATAAAAGACATTCTTGATCACTATCAATCTATTTCTGGACAGCAAATTAACAATGCAAAGTCTAAACTTATTGTATCTAGGAAGATTGGCTCACAGAAGATCAAAGTTATTGAAGACATTTGAAAGATAAATCATATGTGTTTACCTTTCAATTATTTGGGAACTACAATTTCAAACAATACTAGAGTTGCTAACTATGAATCTATTGTTTGTAAAGTCAGGAGCAGAATCTTGGATTGGGACAGGCTTCATTTGTCATTTGCTGGACGTCTGATGCTAATTCAATCTGTCTTGATGGCTTTCCCGGTCTATTTTCTGCAGCATACTTCATTGCCTGTTGGTGTCATCAACAGATTGGAGGTTCTCTTTAGTAAATTCCTGTGGGGCTGTAAAGATGACAAAGCAAGCATTAGTTGGGCTAGATGGGGAAGACTGTGTAAGCCTTTTAAAGAAGGAGGGCTTAATGTCAACAAACTGAAAGATATGCAGCATGCTTTTGCAATGAAGAATTGGTTTAATTTCAGGAGGAAGAGATCTCTTTGGGCCAGGTTTATGCTTTCAATCTATTGTAGAAATGATATTCACCCTGTCTTGGCCATCTCACCTTATAGAAGATCTAAAACATGGGCTTCCATTATAAATGTCAGGGATGAGACTGAAGACTTTATGTTTTGGTTACCTGGTCAAGGTCACTTAAATTTTTGGTATGAAAGGTGGTGTTCTGAAAGGCCACTCATTAAGGTTACTAATGATAATGATAGAAGAACTTTATGGGGTAGTGTTAATGACCAGGTTGGTGACTTTTGGTTAAATGGTTCGTGGGATTTGAACAGACTTCAAACTTTGGTCACTTCTACTGATATTGAAAGAATTAAAAACGTTACACTGTCAAATAAACAAGATGCTTTGTTATGGTCTTTATCTCAAGATGGTGCCTTCAGTACTAGAGATACCTTGAGTTATATCAGAACTAAGGGCAATGTCACAAGACTCTACGATAAGACCTGGAGTTCTGTTTCTCCTAGAAAATGCTCTTTTCTGCTATGGAGGGTATTACATAATTGGGTTCCAACAGATGAAGTCATGCAATCAAGGAATTTTCAGTTGGTATCAAAGTGTTTTAACTGTGATAGTGTTGAGTCTACTCACCATGCCTTGGTTCAGTGTCAGCAAGCCTTGACTGTGTGGAGGCATTTTGGTGATATCTTCAACGTTCAGGTACAGTCCTTCATGACTATCTCCCATGTGGTAATGAAGTGGTATTGGTCTGCTCAGAAAGATTGTGACATCTTCACCATTTTACCTGCAATAATAGCATGGTGTATCTGGTCAGCTAGGAATAAGAAGAAAATGCAGGGTGTTCTAACTAGTTCTGCTACTATCATCAAGCATGTTTTATTCATTCTGTCTAGCCTTGATCAAAGTAAAATTTTGAAAAGGAAACACTGGGGCAGATTTACTCGTGAGGCTTCAATATTAGGCTGTGTTAATCATATTAATGCTGGTTTTAAGCCCATTCATCTAAAATGGAAAAATCCTAAGCAGGGTAGGTATAAAATCAACGTCGATGGAGCGTGTACCTTAGGTGGTGAGTCTGCTGGAGGTGTTTTGATTCGTGATAGCTTTGGTGAGATCGTGGTTGGTATGGGTTGCATTTTTGGCAAAAGCTCTCCTTTGATTGCTGAATGTAGAGCACTGTTTGAGGGTTTGAAGCTTTGTAAAAGGTTACAGTTGAAGCATGTTGATGTTGAGATTGATTCTTCGGTCTTGATTAATTTACTGATTTTTGGTAATACTCCATGGTACCTTGATCCAATGTTGAGATGTTGCAGGAGGCTTCTTCGTTCTGAGATGGTGGTGAATCAAATCTTTCGAGAACAGAACTTAGGGGCGGATTGGATTGCTAAGCATGTTCTTGAAAGGAATTCGGATTTGGAATTTGATAGGAACAATGCTCCTTTGAAATTAAGAGCAATTGTTCTCTTAGAAAGCATCAATCTTGGCTATTTGAGATTACGAAATTAGGGTTTTTTGGGGCTGTTTGTGTCTAGAGGTTGAAGATAATGTTTAGATAGCGCGAATTCATTTAGGGTTTTGTTTGAAATTGTGTAAAATTGCCTTATATGGCTTGTATTTCTCGTTATTTCAATAAAGGCCTTTTCATTAAAAAAAATAATAAAAAGTGCGATAACATTGCTTGCGATGAAACATAGTATTTAAAATATTATTATAAAATTAAGTATTTTAATTAAATATATAAACTAAATATCAGTAACAAATAGTCAAATTTGAAATATTACATAGGAACAAAAATCACTTTTATTTTTTTTTAGGGATAATCGCTTAGGGTTGGATCGATTTCAAGTATTTACTTTGAAGGCCCTACTAATCTGTAAAAAAACTGCAGAAGCATCGACAAAATGGCACTTGTTTAGCAGATTTATATTATTAAAAAGAAGAATAGTTACAAATATCACTGCTCAAAAATATTACTGTGTGTAGACCTCAAAAGTTTTGAGAAGAGTAGTTACAAACACAAGTTAGATGCTATAGTTACAATACTTATGCAGGAAGCTTCGCAATCATGCCAACACACTTTAGTAAAAACAGCAAGAGCCCAGCCGAGATTGCAATGTGTTACCTACCACCTCCGAACAAGTGATGTAAGCAACTGCAGCAACATATTCACAATCTATCAGGAAACTATCACACGTCTTATACACATGTAAGTCTATATATATATATATATATATACATAGAGAGAGAAGAGAGAGAGGCAGAGAGTGTTCGACGGAGGATGAATACAATTCTACCGCTTTCTATTATCTTACATGTTATATCTTGATCTATAACTAAATGTCTTTTAATTCAGCCTGAACAAGCTGTCCTGTGCTTAATGTACAAGTAGGATCGGAATCAAGCTAAGCCGAACCTAGACGCTCGAACTTGGCTGGAATCTAAAGTAGTAGGCTCGAGTGAGAGCTCAAAATTTTATCTTAACATTCAAATTATTGTTCAAGAGAAAAATATTTGAATCCTGAATAGTTATCAAATTATTTATTTGAAAGCTCAAATTTCGGGATTGAGCACGGCAGATGGAATTCAAACTATATATCAGGCTCAAAGCTCAAGCCAAGATCAAATAGCTTTTTTGTTAACCAGCCCAGCATACAAGCAACAGAATATTGGCCAGTAGAGTTTAAAAGCACATCCCAACTCCTGAGAATATGATTTCATAGCAGTCCACTAGGGATAACTAACAAACAAATAGTTCGAGTTTCGTTAAGAGTTAAGACTTTGCTCGATTCGATATTTTTCGAGCTTGAAATTCTACATAGGCCTGAAATTTTTATAGAGCTGAGTTAGATTACCTCCACATGACACGGAAACTATTCAAAACCTATGCTCGAACCCAACCCTAGTCCCCATCCCCGACCAGTCTAGCACCAATTACAAACATGATCTTACATTTGAATGGAATATCTTACAAACACTTCTATACGTTATCTCGCTTTCATAGAGCTATTTAGACTAAAGACCTTTTTGAGTAGTGAACTAGCATTAAACTTCTTTGTCTAATTAAAATCAATTTCGTACCTCGAATAGTTCAAATGGGCTGCCGCGTCGGTATACATCATCTTTATTTGTAGTTTTGGTAGGCAGAATGCTGAATATAAGTGTTCTCCATCCAACAAGGAGAACAGCAGTACTTCCAATAGTAACAAACACAAAATTATATGGGGGGACATGACCGGACATACCTGCTCGAATTAACAATCCCAGCTGCCAAGAAAAAAACAAAAAACAGCATGCGTTTATCACATAAGCATATCAAAGAGAGTCAAACCACACCACGTATATTCAGTGAAGATTATAAAATTATGATGTCTAGCAATTGATAAGTAAACTTAGTCATTCAAACGAAATGTTCAAGACTTCAATTGCAATACATCGAAAGACAGCCTAATTTTGCCTAAATGACTAATCCTAACTTTGATTCAAGATTGCATAATACAATGGGAAGAAAAAAACAATCAGCATTATGAAATGAAATGCTTGAAATTGAATAAGTCAAAATAATTAGATGGTTTACCGGAATGCCGAGAAGCCAAGACTTGGCAGCAGCGGTAACAGCCTTCGATAGACCATTCATTCCACGCCCGTCCTCTCCATATCCACCAAGGAAGTAAGCACTTAAGAACCAACCTATTACACCAACCAAACATGTTCAAAACATATTATATGCTTGGTTAAGCTCTACGCAGACAAACTGTTGTTTAGTAGAGCCACAACAATACTAAAAGGCACGACTAATATACAATCACCAAAACAAAGTTCACCAAAATACCATTTGGCCTTGAGGTGAGCTATAATCCATAAGAGAAAGGCTTGTTTGGTACATTGAGATCTGATTGGATTGGATTCTTTTTTCGAGTTCATTCAGTGTTTGGTGCTATTATAAACAAAATAGTTAAGGAGCTCCAAATAATCCTCTCCCGTCATTGTTTCTGATGCTATCTCTATTACCTTTTTATCTTCCTATTAGGGTCGGGCTACTGTCGTTTCGGGTTGGTAAGAAATACTGTTGATATGATTCATACGAAGCAGACATGAACCCGAAAAACGTTTAATTTGTTAAGCCCGAACCCGACCTATTACAAACACGAGAAACACAAACTCGACTTTTTTGACGCAAAAACCCGACTAAACCTGAAAAACACTTGATTATCTGTTAGGTTCGAAAACCTCTTTAAACACGAAAAACAAGCTAAACCCAAAAACCCGAAACACGAAAAACCTGCAAATCTTCAATATTTTATGTTATTCGTGTCAGTTTCATGTTTTATGGGTCAACACGAACCCGACCTGTCATTCATCGTGTCGTGTTCGCGTCGAGCCTAAATTTTATTGGGTCGTAAATACCAGCTCGAGTTTATTCATGTTGAGTTCGTGTAGTGTTTTCCGGTAGTGTTGAATATTGACGGCCCTACCTAGTGTTTTCCTAGCATTAAACCTTTCGGCCACACTTACTCAGTCAAATATTGACAGTTTCTAAAACTAAGCAACTTATATGAACCAGACGAAGTAAAATAAGCCACAACTATTAAAACAAGTACATGCCCTTTTGATTAAAAGCAACATTACCGGCAATAAAAGGATCAGCAGTCCGAAGAGTTTCGAAAGTGAAGATAGGCAATCCATGACTAAACCTCCCAATTGAAGAAAACAAGAGAAGAGCTAACACATCTCCACCAGCAAGCAAAGCCACACGACTAAAACAAAGCAGTAACAAGAGAGAAACAAAAACAGAGAATCAATCAAAACCAAGTTTTTAAATGTTCAAAACGTAAGAATAAGAATTGAATCCAACCCCCATTTGTTAATGCGAGAAGACGAACTGGGTTTGTCGAACTGGATGACACCTTCAAGAGGAACGTTCTGATTACCCACGGAAACGATGTTATCGGGTTTCGATGGATCGACAACAGTGGTGGAGTCTGGTTTAGCGAGACTGAAACGGAGTGGCTTTGGTCTAGGGTTTGTGAAACGGGGTTTGGGGTAGAGAGTTGGGTTGGTGGTGAAGTTGAGAGGTTGGTTTGAAGATAGGAGTTTGCATTTTGCGGTTGGTATGGTTCGTGTTCCGCGTCCAGCGCCGGTCGTGAGGTTTAGGACCAGCATTCTTCTTTCTTCTCTTGATAAGGTCTCCTAGTCCTACCAATACCATGATTTTAAACTAATTTTTCGATTTCTATTTTAGTTTTGGAAAACTTCCGTACCAAATTTATTATTTTCCTATTTTTATTTTTCCAAAAATAATTAACGAATGTTTTAATTTTGAGAAAAGTACCTAATAGCAAGCTAAAACCTAGAAATTGCAAATTATAACAAATATTTTTAATAGGGATTGCAATTTTTTCCGAGCCCGAGCCGACACGATGGAATGGGTTATGGGTTTTAAAAAAATTCGACGGATGGATCATGGTTTACTACGGTTTAAGAAATTTTTCACGATACCCAATCCGAACTCGACCCACTAAATTAATATTATATAAAATAATAAATTATTTAGTATTATTTATTAAATTTTAAAATAAATTTATCACTTAATACCAAAACCATATATTATTTGCTAAATAATATTTTATATTTAAATTTTACATTTGATTTTTCAATTTCTTTTTTTAAAATATTTTTACTTTTGTTTTCTGCAAAACCGATACTAATACTCTCCCTATAGATCTAATATTATTAATATCATTAATTAAATTTTAAAAATAATTAACATATACCAAAACCATAGGCTAATTATTAATAACATAACAAGAAAAATATGAAATATTTGCTAATTAAGATACCATATATTTTGAAAAATATCATTCTATAATTAAATATTAGATTTGATTTTTCAGTTTCTCTTACGAGTAATAATATTATTAATTAAATTTAAAAAACTAGTTACTAACCTACCAAAACCATATATTAATTATTAATAGATTACAAAATATTCGATAGCATATATTTTAAAAATAGTATTTCTATATTTAAACATTAAATTTAATATTAATCTAAAAAGCTTGATGGGTACTCGCGTGTGGGTATCCGAACCCGGCGGGTTTGGCTGTGAAAAAAAATATTACTACCCGACGGGTACGGGTTAGGGTACGGGTTTGAAAAATCATGGACGGAATGGGTTACGGTTTTAGTTATATCTGCACCCATCCCGACCCATTGCCATCCTTAATCAAAATGACTTTTTCTTCTTTCTTTTCTTATCAAATTTTTTCTTTAGAAGAAAATCAAAGATCTTGAAAACCGTTGTTTAAAAAAAATCTCTGAAAGTATCATCGGTTTTGTCTTTTTATGACGAAAAGAAGTAGATCCATTAATAATATTTATTTAAATTTTTATCTGTTGTTCAAGAAACTCTCATATGAATGATTTTTCAACGAACCGCTGATTTAATTTTTCAAAGAACTCGCATGGTTTATTTTTCAAAGAACTCTCGTGTTTAATTTTTAAAACAACTTGCATGTTTAATTTTTCAAAGAACTCTCGTGTTTAATTTTTAAAACAACTTGCATGTTTAATTTTTCAAAGAACTCTCATAATTAATTTGTTAAAAATATTCTCATGTTTAATTTTTCAAAAAACTCTCATTTTTATTTTTCAAATAAAATAGCATTGTTAATTTTTCAAACAAACTTGCATGTTTATTTTTTCAAATAACTCACATGATTAATTTTTAAAGAACTCTCGTGGTTAATTTTCAAAGAACTCGCATGTTACTCGTTAAAGTTTTTTTTTTAAATAAAAAAACATAATCAAAGGATCTAGTTTTGTTCTTAAAAAAAACAAAGACGATTGTACTTTCGATATTTTTTCGGAGCTCCGGTTTGATACGTTTAGATCTTTTAAAAGAAAAAAAAAGTTTGAGAAATTTTGGTTCAAGAATTAGAATTGGTTATGAAGTGTTAGGCTTGTTATCGGGTCGGGTCGGTCCGGGTTTCGACGGGACCGAGACCGACTCCTTAAGCTACCGGGCTGGTCGAGCCGCACCGCTAAGCGAAGATAGCCAAATATGATGGACTGGGATCGGCTCGTTAAGAGTCGAGTCGGTCCGGCCCGACTCTTAACGGGCGGGTTTGTTAGTTTATCATAATTTTTTTAAGGTTTTAATAAAAAATATACATAGATTAGGAAAAAAATTATATATCTCCCTTACCGGTTACCTTGCGAAATAGTCCAGACCGGTAAGAGAATCGGTCCAAAATTTTGGTTCTCAACCCGCTCCCTAAGATATCTAGACCGGTCTCGGACGAACCTTACCGGTCCGATCCCGGCGGGTTAACAGGTTGGGAGGCTCCCTAAGAGCTCTATAAACGTGGGTATTTGAGGTATTATTAAAAAAATTAAGTATTTATTGAAAGTTATATAAATGAGATTAGTATTAAATAATAGTTTGGGTGTTATAACATAGTACGTGAGTAAGTACCTCTATTATCATTATCTTTTAATATTTTATTTTTTAGTTAACTTCTCATTTATTTGGAAAAGTTATTTTATCAATTATATTTATTATTTTTTATATTTATTTTTTCTAGAAAAAAAAGTTCAAAACCTACTTTTACTCTTTCCTTTTTTTAATTAATTTCAAGTTTATGTTTTAAACTAATATTTTTTAGAAAATTGCTATAAAAAGTTTAAATTACTTCGTGGAATGGTATTAAAAAATCTAAATTATTCCCTTATTACTCGTTAAATTATTATTTTTGATATTTTTACCCTCGACAAAAAAAATTCCCTATAAATATAATTACTCCGTGAAGTTACCATATTATTTTTGAAATTTGTCTTCTTCTTTCTCTCCCTTTTATCTATTTTTTCTCTCTCTAAATATAATTTTTTTCACCAAAAATTAAAAGAATAAAACTAAAATTAAAACTAAAGAAGTTAGGCTTTGAACAGTACATCGTCCTTCGACTATCGCGTTTGGTGGCAGATAGTCCATTGACTTTCAAATGTCCGTTGACAGTCCCTGAACTTTCGTGTTTGGATAAAGTTAGTCCACCACATCCTCTGATCCATGAGAGGATGCCACATGTCACCATAGTCCCCAAATTTTTGTATCACCAGTAGTCCTTTGAGTTTAGTTATTCGTAATATTCTACATTTCGGGTTTGACCGAAACTCAAGAGACTAGTGGTGATACAAAAATCTGGGGACTATGGTGACAAGTGGCAGCCTCTCATTAATCAAAGGATCTGATGGACTAACTTTATTCAAACGCGATAGTCCAAGGACTGTCAACGGACATTTGAAAGTCACCGGACTATCTGCCACCAAACGCGATAGTCGAGGGACGATGTATTGTACTAACACTGTTAATTACAATGTAATTCGTTACCTTGAAAACTACTTAATCATATATCCTAACACTTAATAACTTATTTGCAAAAAACATATTTACATATTAGTTATTAAAAAAGTTTCTCAAATCACAATGGGTATTTTGTTCTAGTGTAAATTGATATTGTTTTTAGTTAGTATTTACCTTTAGTAAGTGATAGCGTACTAAAACAATTACCAAAAGAGACAAAAATAAAAGATATGTTGACAAGTTTTAAAAAACAATATTGGTTTGTCTGCCAATGGCATGGCGGGCATGATGGCGGACACAGAAACCTGAGCGCCAAGCTATTTTAGATTTGGAAAAGCTATTTTCCGTATCAAATTTATTATTAAGAAAAATATACATAAATACCTACTTAATTGTCTAATTACCACCTAATATCAAAAAATGCATACTAACAAAAGATATTTGGATTATGGTGAAAAACCACAAGTAACCATCTTTCCTTTTTTGAACCAAATTTATATTTCTTACTTTTTTGTATTTTAAAAATTATATATCTTTCAAATCGTAGCTTGGAAAAAAAATCTGAAAGTACCATCGGCTTTGTTTTTTTAAAACGAACAAACATAGATCCATTAATGATATTTTTTGAATTTTTTTTGGAATATTTTTTTCGTTCGTAACATGCGAGACCATGCATAACCAACCATACGAGACCAGACATAATCAACCCCATCAGAGATCATGAATAACCAACCATGTGAGAACAAACATAATTAACCATGTGAGACCAGGCATAACCAACCATGAGAGACCAAACATAACCAACTATGTGAGACCCGACATAACCAATCATGAGAATCAGGCATAACCAACCATGTGAAACCATACATTAAAAATATGTGAGACTAGTTATAAATAAACATGCGCGGCCATACATAAATAAAACATACGTGGTCAGGCATAACCAACCATGAGAGACTAAAGATAACCAATCATAAGAGACGAGGAAAACCAACCATGCAAGACCAGAAATTACCAAATATGAGAGTCGAGGCATAACCAATCATGCGATACGAGGCATAACCAACAATAGGAGACCAGGTATAACCATACATGAGAGACTAGACATAATCAACCATAATAGACCATGCATGTTTGGTTATTCCTAGTCTTGCATGTTACTGACGATTTTTTTTAAACAAAATTAAAAAAATATCATCAATAAATGTAATTTTATTCGTTTTTAAAAAACAAAGCTGATAGTACTTTCAATATTTCTTTCCGACTCCCATTTGAAAGATATGGACCTTTAAAAAAGTAAGATAGAGAAGCTTTAGTTAAAAAATGAGAAGTGGTTGTGTGGCTCGTGATGAAGAATGGGTACTTATGGTATTATTAGAGAGTTAGATATTAAATAAGGGTTATTTCTAGAGAAGGGGTATTAAGTAAGCATAAATGATAGTTTGGGTATTAGATGGCAATATAGTTTGTGACTATATGTCTTTGGTGACATTTCCCTTGATTATTATTTTGTTTCGATTTTTATTTTAAAAAAACATGCTTTTACCTTTTTAAATTTTAGTCAACTTCTAATTTATGTTTGGAAAAATATATTTTCTCCATTATATTTATTATTTCCTCTATCTATTTTTTCTATAGTTTAAATTGAACACATGTTTTTACTTTTTATCCTTCATTTATTTCCAAATTATGTTGTTCTATTTTCTTTATCTTAGTGTTTCTACAAACACATAATATTTTCATATTCAACTCAACATATATTTTAATATTCTCGTTTTCATCTGTATTTCGAACAAACATTTAATTTCTTCATATTCAACCCAAATCTATCTATAAGAGACTTTCTCCTTCAAATATTTATGTCCTTATCAATAACCCATGCAGCTCATGATGTCTATACGAGACTTTATCCTAGAATATTGTGATCTTCTGGATCATGAGTGATACATGTGTTTAGTATGCGCACCACTTATTTGGTGATGGCTTGCATTCGGTGAGGATATGTATTCCTCGATATTATATGATGTTCATCACTAGAAGTATGCAAAAGATAACGACGTATTACCTTATATTCCCTTTTGAGTGAGCTGTAACTCTTATACGGACAATAAGGTACCATATACTTTGGGTCATCCGCTTCGATTGTTTATGATTCTGTTTTGACCCCGATTCTAGATTGAAGGTTCGAAGTCCTTGCAGCTAATGTATCCAACTCAACCCAAAATGCACCCAATGTATCCCTCTTAACCCTAAATGCAACCACTTTTGCGAAATTGTATCAATTGGTCTGAAGTGCAACCATTTTGACCATTAACAGTCGTCTATGTTCTTCCAACCGAGACTATAAAAGTATTGAATCAAGAGTATTTCATGATCATTCTCGTGTAATCTCACCATCAGGGTGACAAATGTTTCTTCAACCATATTATCCGAGCAAACAAATATGAGAGATTACATCCCAGTAACCTGGTTTTAGAAGTTGGCTTTCGGGTACCAAAAAAGTGTTACTCTCATTGTGGTCGTCACTGATGATGAGTCCGGAATTTGTTGTCACTCTTTATGAGAACCGGACAGGGGCAATTCGGACAACATACACCCACTGAACCGTCCGGACTGAACTAATGTACTAAAAACTTAATCACTTCATGACTAAGCTAATTATCTACCTGCTTAAAACTAATGGGTCTTTGAACTCGACCTGAACCCATAAGTCAACCCGAAATCCCATGTGGCCCATAATTAAGGGTATAAATATCCAACCACTTTCATTTAATGAGGGTAATGAAAATTAAATAGAACCAGACAGCTCAATTCTCCCTCTACACTCTATTTAAACATTAAATACCTTTAAAATACCACTAAACTCTGGACAAAATTACCCTCAAACAAAAATAAACCTCACCAAATTGGCGACCACAGTGGGAGCACGACGGTGCCTGAATCTAGCATTCAAAACCATTAGGAAAAACCAGTTCGGATGAATCCGGACGTGCAGGAAGTACCACCAGCTTTGGCCGAAGTGGTGGGAGAAAATGATGAATATACCATTGAGGAGCGAGATAGGTTAAAAGTTGAATAGAAGCTCTGAGGGCTGCCAAGAGGGCAGAGATGGGCACAAAAAGAGAAGTCTAAGGCGTCAGTTCATCATACTGACAATCCAAGGGAGCGTGAGCCCTCAAAAACCCATATGAGCATGAAAAAGACCCATGATAGCTCAAAAAAGTCTCACCGGTCTAAACCGGTGGAGAGCTCTGATTCAGACTCAGAATCTTCAAGCAGCTCCTCAGGCAAAGATGGAGTCGAAGATTCCCTGTCATCCAGCAGTGATGAAGGCCGTTCGAAAAAGAAACAAAAATTAGTCAAAAAATACTCAAGAAAAAGCGATAGGCATGGAAAGTTAAAGAAGCATGTAGGCAAAGGATCGTCTCATAGCCGGAGACACGTAGATCAGATGGTGATGGGTCCTTTTGCATTCCATGATGAACCAAGTATCTTTGCAACTTCTAATCAGGATACCGTTTTCAGTCATGGCCGGAATTGGAGACAATCTCCATTGTCCTCCAAGATCTTGTCCGGGAACCTCCCTAAGAGGTTTGACTGTACAAAAATGGAAAAATACGATGGCAGTAAAGACCCGGATAACCAGTTGGAACGATTCAAAAATTTCATGAAGAATTTTGATGATTACGACAAGTTGCTTTGTAGAGCATTCTCCCAATCATTTACGAGGAGTGCTCTGAAGTGGTACAACAGTTTGCCACAAGGCTGCATCAGAAATTTCGATACTTTTTGGGTGGCTTTTAGAAGACACTTTGTTGGAAGTAATGAGGTAAAAGGCAATGGAGACACAATTATCCATTGTGCCCAAGAACCGGACGAATCTCTAAAAGATTACATAAGTCGTTTTGTAAACACCAAAAATGGATTAGCTGATTGCTTCGAACAAGTAGTAATAGTTTCTCTGAAGCAGGTCTTAAACCCTGGAAACTTGGCTGATTCAGTAACCAGAAAAAAGGACATGACATGGGGAGGTCTGCTGAATCAGGTTGGAAAGCAGATTAATGTAGATGAAACAAAGAAAACTAGGGTGCACAGGCAGGTGAGGTCTGCTCCGGCTGCACCAAATCCAAACCAAAATCAGTCTGGAAACAAGGCTAGGGAGGCCGGGCAGAGTCATAACAGAGCCAAAGCTCAGTCTCAACTAGCTGCACCATCCTAGAGTCAACAATCTAGAAATAAACGAGGGCCTTGGGTTTAACCGGAGTGGTTTGCTGAGTTGAAAGAAAACGTAGCCACCATTTATGACAAAACAAAAGACGAAGTACACTATAGAAGGCCGGGTGCGTTAAAATATCCTAGGGAGACTCGTAACAATTGTTTCTGTCAGTATCATAATAATACTGGCCATATTACTGAGGATTGTATTGCTTTGAAGCAAGAAGTTCAGAATTTGATTGAGAGAGGAAATTTGGGAGCATATGTTAAAAGAAGAGGTGGAAATAGGCCTGATAACGCTCATCGGGTTGGTCCAAACAATGCAGGCACATCGGCTCCGGAGGGGGCTATGGTGATAATCGAGAGGTTCGATGTAGAGTCAGAATACTTGGACCCAGATCCGACCCGGAATAGAGTGAGTGTTATTGTGGAACGTTGTAAGACGGTGTCCGGGCTTATTAACTTTTTTGAATCACTCACAATTTTCGGAGGAGACACCATGACAACACCAACTGCTTCTTCGAGAAAAAGGCACGTTCATACTTTAGCAACTCAACTGGAAAGAGGCATGACTTCCTATCAATCGCAGATTCCATTTCCCTTCATTGTTTTTGATGAGGATGACTTGAGGGATATAGCTGGTCCTCATGAAGATGATGTTGTCATAGGAGCATCCATCGGGGGCAATGACATAAGGCGAATTTTGGTGGACACCAGAAGTTTCTGCCAATATTCTCTTTTTAACTTCCTACAAAAAGATGAAAAATCCAACAGTGATTCAACGTTCGAACAGGTCGATTGTGGGTTTCACATGAAGCTCAGCTGACGTGATCGGAGAATTCGAGGAGGAGGTCTTATTGGGCAGAGGCCCTTTTAAAAATATGGTTAGAATACTGTTCGTCGTGGTAGATTGTCCCACTTGTTATAATGCTATTCTGGGGAGATCTTGGCTCTCTAGGATGCATGTCGTGGCCTCAACAGCCCACCAATGTTTGAAATATGTTGTGCAAGGACAAGTGAGAGTTGTTTGGAGCAGCCAAAAGGTAACAAGAGAGTGTTATGCAACAGCACTGGCTCCTCGGACGTTAGGGGCAGTTCGGATCAAC
The DNA here is from genome assembly GCA_036936605.1 of Limnanthes douglasii subsp. nivea. Taxonomy (NCBI): domain Eukaryota; kingdom Viridiplantae; phylum Streptophyta; class Magnoliopsida; order Brassicales; family Limnanthaceae; genus Limnanthes; species Limnanthes douglasii. The sequence goes on along the minus strand of JAUPFV010000005.1, from coordinate 2,784,928 downwards.
AAGGAATAGCAGTTTGAGGGGCTTTCTAGGGGTGAGGGTGAAATTGATGATCCCATAGAGACCCTTGGAGTTTTAATGCCGATTGAAGAAGTTGAAACACATTCTTTGGCTGAAGGAAAAAATGTCAAGATAGGGTCAAAGATGACATCAGAATTAAAAGATAAAAAAAGTTCCTGAAAGACCATCAACATGTTTTTGCTTGGTGCAATGCTGATGGTACCGGAGTACCAGCAGATATTATATCACACCAACTGTCCATCCGAAAGGACATAGCACCTGTGATACAAAAGAGAAGAGTTTTTTCTAAGGAAAAGGCTGATGACATAGTTCAAGAGGTCGAACGGCTTACTAAAATGGGGGCACATAAAGGAGTCTCAGTATCCTTTATGGACGGCCAATCCGGTATTGGTGAAAAAGAAAAATGGCAAATGGCGTATGTGTATCGATTTTACAGATCTCAACAGAGCTTTCCCAAAGGATTTATACCCAGTCCCCCGGATTGATCAGTTGGTGGATTCCACATCTGGAAATAAGCTACTATCTTTTATGGATGCCTTCTCCGGGTATAATCATATTCAAGTGGATCCGAAGGATCAGGAGCATACTACGTTTGTTACTGATAGGGGCCTTCATTGTTACAAGGTGATGCCATTTGGGTTAAAAATGCTGGGGCTACTTATCAAAGGTTGCTAAACAAGGATTTTGTTGATCAAATTGAAAGAAACATGGAATTTTACATCGACAACATGATGGTGAAAAGTGTGGACGAAGAACTACACTTGGCAGATCTCCAAGAAACTTTTGCTAACTTAGTGAAAGTAAATTTGAAATTAAACCGGGAAAGTGTGTGTTTGGAGTGCAGTCCGGGAAATTCTTAGGGTATGTAATAAGTGAGCAAGGGATACAGCCTGATCCGGACCAATTTAATGCTTTACTACAATTGGAGCCTCCTCGGAATGTTAAAGAAGTACAACGATTGACTGGGAGGTTGGCTGCATTAAATCGATTCATTTCAAGGTCTTTTGATAGGCGTTCCCCGTTTTTTCAAACTTTGAAAGGTGCAAAGGATTTTGATTGGTCCTCACACTGTGATGAGGCCTTCGATGAAATCAAAAAGCATTTGTCCTCCCCCAAGACTTTGTTTAAACCAGTTGACGGAGAGACTCTTTTCATATACTTGGCAGTCTCTAGTTGTGTCATAAGTGCAGTATTGGTAAGGGAGGTAGATAATTGTCCCCGTCCGGTGTATTACATTAGCAAGAGTTTGATTGATGCAGAAAAGCGCTATTTGAAGCTTGAGAAATTAGCACTAGCCCTGGTGATTGCTGCGAGGAAGATGAGACCTTACTTTCAGGCTCATCCCATTATTGTCCGGACGTCTTTTCCCTTAAAAAATGTTCTCCAAAAGGCCAACATTTCAAGTAGAATGACTAAGTGGTCAGTGGAATTAGGAGACTTCGAAATTGATTTTGCCCCTCGGACAACAATCAAAGCCCAAGCGGTGGCTGATTTCTTAGTTGAATTTCACTCGGATAGGGATGCTAAGCAAATAACTGATGTGAAAGACAAAAAAGTCTGGGTCGTCCGGACTGATGGTGGATCAAGTACCATGGGATGTGGTGCTGGGGTATGTTTGACCTCTCCATACGGTGACAGAATGTACCAAGCTATATGTTTTGCTTTTAGGGCTTCTAATAACGAGTCTGAATATGAAGCTGCTATAACTGGTTTGAAATTAGCTCTTATTTGTGGAGCCAAAAGGGTCAAGTTGATGAGTGATTCTCAGCTTCTTATCCATCATGCACAAGGTCATTCTGAAGCCAAAAATGAGCAGTTGGTTATATACTTACTTCTTCTTAAAGAAGTGGCACTTAATTTCAAGAGCATCATTTATGAGCACATACCCCGAACAGAAAATATACTGGCAGACTCCTTGGCAACCATAGCCTATACTGAGTCCTACCCTTGGATTCATGTGCTACAGTGCCCATCCATTCAAGTCAATTCAGATAAGGAAGAAGAAAGTTTCAATATACAGATAAAACAGCCTCAAGATTGGAGATTTCCTCTCCTTCAATAGCTCTCTGATGGCATCTTGCCTCCGGAAAAATCAATAGCAAGAAAAGTAAAGTACAAGGCTCGTAGTTTTGTCATCCTAAGAGATATTCTTTATAAGAAGTATTATAGTAAACCCTCTTACGATGTTTGGGGGTCGATGAGTCTCAAATAGTGCTCTCCGAGTTACATGATGGTGAGGGATCAACTCACTATGGATTCAGGGCTCTAACAAGAAGAGTTTTGTTAGCTGGGTACTATTGGCCCTCCATAATGCAAGATGCTAGGGAGTTGGTAAGAAAGTGTGACCCATGCCATAGATACAGCAATAAAATTCATATCCCAGCCATCCCTTTAGATTCAATTTCTGAGCCAATACCTTTTGCTCGATGGGGGTTGGATTTAGTGGGACCTCTACCCATGACATCCGGGGGGCGCAGAACTATAATCGTTGCTATTGATTACTTTTCAAAATGGATCGAAGCAGCTCCTTTGGCAGGTACAACATCAAAAGTTGTCATAAAATTCATTTTATCCAATATCTGTTGCAGATTTGGAATTCCATAAAAGATAACAATATACAATGGACCACAGTTCGACAACAAAGAAATGGAGAGTTTCTGCGCCTCTAAAGGCATACAACACTGTTTCTCTTCCCCTTCCACCCACAAGCAAATGGTCAGGTCGAAGTGGCCAACAGGACAATACTGTCCGGTCTGAAGAAGAATTTAGAAGGGACTGCTGGAAAATGGCCTAGTTATTTTCAAGAAGTTTTGTGGGCTTACCGGACCACTCCCGGGGCTACAACACAAGAGTCTCCATTTGCCTTAGTATATGGGATGGATGCCATAGCTCCCATAGAAGCTACTCTCCCTTCATTTCGAGTTCGTATTTTTTCCGAACACGCTAACGAGGTGGCAATCAGAGGCCAGCTTGACTTAATAGAATAAAAATGAGTTAAGGCTCACCTTAAGAGCTACACACTATCAAGGTTTAATGAGAAGCAGGTTTGCTTCTAAAATAAAAAGAAGGGATTTTCAGCCAGGGGATAAGGTATTGAGAAAAGTTTTCCTACATACTAAAGAGAAGCAGTTCAGTAAGTTGGCTCCAACTTGGGAAGGACCCTATGTGGTCATTGAAAATCTTAAGCCTGGGACATATCGGCTCCAAGACAAAGATGGAAGGATTTTGAATCACCCCTCGAACATTGAACACCTCCGGTTGTACTTGGAATAGAAACTATGTAAATATTTACTTGCTTAACAGTTCATATAAATATTTGGGGGCACACTCTTTCCTACCCTGGTGGCGCGCGGAGGTTTAATGAGGTGTCCGAGATTTTTTATAAAATTTGATTCTTTCTTAAAAGATTCGGAGTGTTTCAATTAAAAGCTTTCTCTAAAATTTTTTATCAATAGCAGACCGGATTAAATTGGTGGAGTGGTGACTACTTAAACATTGGCCATCAGAGAATTTAAACACTCTCACTTTACTTTAAAATACTTGTGAAATAACTAAGGGTTTTTTAAAAATTAGCCACCAAAAGTAAAATCATGAAACGATGCAGGAGTTATGCAAAATAAAACTACTCATTAAAACATACGAAATGCCTTGGCCATCCAAGGACTTTGAATTGTCAAAACAAGAAAGGTTTATCCGGACACGGTTACAAAAAATGCCTTGGTCATCCAAGGACTTTGGTTCAATCACAACAAAATTAAAAAGATAATTGATACTTTAAGACTGAGCCTTTGAAGATGGCTCAGCCTCACTTGGCTTTTTCTTCTTTGGGTCATTGTCCGGACTCTCATCATCCGGACTCTCCCCGTTTTCTTCTTCTTCATCACTTGTGTCCTTACTGGAGTAGTTGTACTTATCACCAACAAACATGGTATGGTGAGGAATGTCTTCGTACTCCACGAATCGCCATAAATCCCCCAAGGTCTTCTTCGGAAATTTTTCATGAAATAGTAGAACCATATCTGACCTAACCTCAGCATACCTTGCCTCCTGAGAATCTATCACCTCATTGGTGTAAGCATCCATCCTAGCCTGGATTGTTTTCTCCTGATCCCTCAACAAGTCAGCCTTTTCTTGATCGGCCTTGGACACCTTATTCTCAAGAGAGATCTTGTCATTAGTTAAGTCCTGAATGGTGATATCTTTGGCCTTCACCTCCTCTTTTGATGATAGGAGGTCTCTTTCCAGGACGGATTGCTTTAGTTGGAGTTCTTTGACAACTCCTTCTGAAGCGGCTAACCTGTTGGCCAAGTCCTCCTGACGTTTCTTCAACTCCTCATTCTCTTTCCTCAATACCTCAGTATTTTGGTTGGCACTAAGAAGATCGCTAGACGGTTTCTCTTTGTCAGAATTGAGGGTGTTGATGATGGCTGACTGATTGCGTACTTGCTTTTCCAAGATAAGCACTGGCTGGACATTGATCAGAATGGAGTGAGAAATGACATCCCTTTCGCTCGAAACAGACAAAGACTTACCATTGAATGTGACGATGTTCGAAGAACTTGGAGGGTGGTAGGGTCCAACAAAATCATCTCTGGGGAGGTTTTCAAAATAAAGACCAATCTCCTCAAGCCCAGTAATGTCGACACCATCAATACTGATATCTCCTCCTCCAACCTCTTCGGTTTGAAAGTCACCAGGGATCTCTTCTGGTCTCGTAGGATCAGTAGGGTCAACGGGAGGTAGTGGCTCCGGATCCTGGAGAGAAACTTCATCTCCCTTGGAATTTTTCTTTCTCTTGGCATCCGGCCTCCACCTCCTGCTCCTCGTTTTTTTTCCTTTTTGAGTACCTTTTGAGGCTTTGAAGACCCAGCAGCTTCCTTGGTGCTCTCGTGTTCCACCACCTGTAGTAAGGCATCATCGATTTGCCCTTGACCTTGTCCCTCGGGATTTGTTGGGATAGCTTCTTCCACCTCGGTAGGCTTGGCCTCTGCCACACCTCGCCCGGCCTTGGCCTTTTTGCCTTTCATCTTGCTTGGGGCTTTAGCTCTGCCCGGCAAGACCAATTTTCCATCTTTTCCCTCTGTCTTCCGGAGGATCACTCCTGGAGGGGGTGGAGTAGTTAATTCCTCCCAAGATAGATCCCTTCGGTTTGTTGTATTCCACAGATAGGATCTGGTTAAGTTGCCTCCGGTAAAACAGTTGTGGAAGCGGTTTGCCCATTTTTCAGCTGCCCAAGCATTCAGCTTGGCACAAGTAGTCTACCCGGTCTATAGGTAATCGTTGAAATCCTTGGGCAACACTACCAAAAAGCAAAAGGAAAAGGAGTTAGATAAAAAAAGTAAAAGTAGAAGTATCTGGTGAGATTATTACCATCACTTCGTCATCCGCTGGTGAGCATGCTTGGGTTGAAACCAGTTTTAATTTTCTTCCCATTCTCCCAAGCACCGCTGACGAACAGAAATTGAGTCTTCCAGCCTTTCTCCGACTCAAGCAAGTCATCCACTACCTTGTAATTGTCACCCATGTTGAAGTGATAGAAAGGGATGACATGATTTCTGCAGAGGCTTGCCACAACAGTAAATTGCTCTATCGAAAGAGGAATTCCAGAGAGCATAATACATGCCATAAGGGTGAACCATGCATTAGGACTTAGCTGGCTTGGACAAAGCTTAATCAGATGGAAATATCTGACTATTTCTGGGTCCAAGGGAAACCTAAGTCCCCATTTGAATAGCTCAGTATAGAAGACAATCTCGTTGAGCTTACAATCCATGGGCGTCATTGGATTGATTGGGATCCTTACTTTGACATTCTCTGGAATACCCCACTTTGTCCTTATCCGTCCAAGTTCAGTTGTGTGAATGAAAACGTACTTGATTTTCTGCATAACCAACAAATATTTAACATTTAGCTTGTGAAAACAAGGCCCCACTTTTCCCACAAGGCACTCCGGCAGGTCCGGGTGCTTTAAACATACTTTTTCCTTGCCTTTGCTCTTCCTAGTCATGACAGTTTCGCTTGTTTTCCCGGAGACGTCAGTTTCAAAAGGGGCTTCTTTGATGCTATCCTCCATTACATCCTCCATTACCATGGAGGGGTTGTCAACTGTCTTATGAAGAGAGGGGCTGGTGATTGGCTCAGTAGACCCTTCGGATTGTTGAACACCCTTTCCCTCTTGGGGTCTAGAGTCTGGTTCGGGCTCGAACTCGGAGGTCTCTTTTCGAAGACTATAGCTAGTTGCCTCCGGACCGGACAACTTGTCCTTGGGAGTTTTGATGGGTGCTTCTGACCCTGTGGTTTTACTTTTCGCCCCGGATTTCGAAGGCGTGGATTTTGGTTTAGGCTGTGTGCCAGCAGCCTGCCCATTTACCAGACGACCCCTTCGTCTATCTACCAGCTTCTCCGGGGAAATATCAGCATCTGATCCCATAGCAATAAATGGGGAAGGTTTCTTAAAGCTTGTGGCTGCCTGCCCTGGTTCAACAACAGGCTCTGACTCTTAGACCGATGAGCCCGAAACGATTGGTGAAAGGTTGGACTGGAACAACCTCCTAGGTTTAGCACTCTTAGTTGAAGAAGAACCCCGATCAGACTATGAGCTTGGTGTTTCTGGTTTATTAACAGGGGAAACATGGAGGCCTGCAGCGATGCGCCTTTCTCGTTCAACCTTTTAAGCCTTTTCCAACTCTGACAAATTGAGCCACCCACCTTTTACCAAAGCGTTTCTTGCTATGAACATAAACTCACACCGAAAGAAAGGTTTTTTGAGAGATGAAAGCTTTGGAGTTTGAGAGATTAGAGATAATGAAATAGTGAAAAGTGACATGATTTATACTAATCAGGTGAATGATGCTTCGATACCTAGGAGGATTCGAAAGGGTAGATGCAATGATTAAAGGCGGTGCTGATGTCATTCGCATTAAATGAAGAAGTTTATTTTTGAAGCAAGTGGGAGCGCCATTCTAGGAGAAAAACGGCCGGTGTGGCGAATCAGAGAAGGACACGTGTCCCACGATCTCTGGTGAAACTGCTCAGCTTCTAAGGGTTTCAATCTGTCCGGATAAAGTCGTTACACATTTTCGAAATGTCCGGACAAAGTTATAATTACACTTGAGCTATTTTCTAGGTCTGCCAAAGGCCTTTGGACACAACCTAAAAAAAGGGATACTGATGAGTCTGGAATTTGTTGTCACTTATTATGAGAACCGGACAGGGGCAATTCGGACAACATCCACCCACTGAACCGTCCGGACTGAACTAATGTACTAAAAACTTAATCACTTCATGACTAAGTTAATTATCTACCTGCTTAAAACTAATGGGTCTTTGAACTCGACCTGAATCCATAAGTCAACCCGAAAGCCCATGTGGCCCACAATTAAGGGTATAAATACCCAACCACTTTCATTTAATGAGGGTAATGAAAATTAAATACAACCGGGCAGCTCAATTCTCCCTCTACACTCTATCCAAACATTAAATACCTTTAAAATACCACAAAACTCTGGACAAAATTACCCTCAAACAAAAATAAACCTCACCAAATAAGGTCTAGTCCAGTTAGGTCTAGCTCATCATAATTGATAGAGTAAAAAACTAGAGAGAGAAAGTAACTATAAAGAGAATATTAAATGTCTTAAGATAGAATAATGAATATTCATTATCCCATATGGTATGACAATTTATATTTATAGTGACTCGATTGGATATTTGAGCACTAATGACTCATAAATATAAAACGTCTTTGTTAGACTTATTTTTATGGACAATAAATACAACTAGACTAGACCCTAAGCTAGTTTTAAAGGTGACTATAATTTCCTCCAGATATAAGGTAATACAAAAAATTGGATATCAAGTAGTAAATGACAAATTTACAGTTAGGTGATAATAGTCTAAATTTTAGATTGTAAAAGAAAATAAATTTGATTTTGGATATGAAGTATATTTATGTTTTTTATAAATTGTATTAATAAATAATATGGTGATTTCCATGTTATGATTAATATTAGATCAAATTCCATATTTGATACCAAATAATATTATTATCAATATTTGGTACCAACTCATTATGAAAGTACTCTAATACCCTTTTTCTAAATAACAGTATAACACCTAACAAAAAATGGGTTTTTTTTGTTAATTAGTATTATTCTAAAAAGATTAAAACCATTGTTGTTTTTATTTTTATAAGACGAATCAAACAAGAAGTACAAAAATATATTTCGAAAACTTTTTTTACAATCGTTAAAATAGACCATTTAACAATTTAAAAATTGTTAAAACTTCATTAAGCGATATAAAACTATTAAAATAGACCGTTTAACAGTTTAAACTATTATAAATTAAAACTGCTCAATCATTATTATTTTTACAAAATGAAGCATTTTATAGTGATATTATTTTTATTTTTTTATTCTATTTGTCATTGTCTTGGTATTCTCCGAATTTAGACGTCCCAACTTTTAAACATAAATCAGTGGAGAGCACATTGATAAATAAATAAAGTGATTCGGTTAATTACAAATGAAAAAAATATTCCTAAATTAAATCCCAGAGAAATTTAGCATTATAATCACTCGCGATTTTTTGTTTTTACTCTCATTTCATATTTTTATATTTTTTAGGCTTTGGTTAAAATGCGGACCAAAACACTAATCAACTATAAATTTAAGTATTCTCAAATATTGTTTTTTTTTTAATAAAAGGCTTTTTATTAAAACTTCAGAAAATACAGACCCATGTTTGCAATGTTACAACAAATTGAATAATAATAATAATAAAAACTTCATCTTCTTCATCATTCCCTCCTCTGTGAAATCCCCAAATCACCAAACCCTAAATCAGATTCTTAAGTAACCAATCTCCAAGCTTTCGAACAGCAAAATCGCTTTCAAACTAGGGGGAGCATCCTCTTCATTAAACTCTATATTTCTTTGAACCTTTAAAACTTCCTTAGCCAACCAATCTGCACCATTATTCTCCTCTCTGTAAACATGTCTTACAACCATTCGAGAATCAATTAAGCTCCCACAACATCTTAACAGTGGCTCAAGATACCAGATTAAACAACCATGAAGAAGGAGATTGACAACCACAGTTGAATCGACCTCCACATCGACATTCTTCATATTCAATAGTCTACAGAGCTTCAACCCGTCGAACAATGCACGACATTCAGCTATCAGGGGAGTGGCTTTACCATAAAGTCTTCCAATGCCCAAGATCAGTCCACCATTGTTGTTTCTAATCAATGCCCCTCCACCAGCTTCATGCTCAAAGGTACAAGCCCCATCGATATTAATCTTGTATCTGCCACGTTTAGGACATTTCCATTTCAGAAACATTGGTTTGTTCATAGCACTAATCTGATTCACACACCCCAGATTAGTGCCTTCTTTTGCAAAACCAGCCCAGTGCTTTTTAGTTAAGATCCTAGCCTGATCGAGACTCGTGATGATGTAGATAACGTGTTGAATAATTGTAGCAGCATTAGTAGATGTGTTACTAATCTTTTTCTTATTCCGAGCAGCCCACATAGACCAGACCAGAATAGCAGGCAGAATAGAGTATATATTACATTTACCTTTCGCAGACCAATACCATTGCATAATAATGTGAGGTAGAGTCATATATGATTGAATATCTACCTTGAACAGAAGACTGAAATGTAACCAAACCGACCAGACCTGAGAACACTGAACTAAGGCATGATGAGTAGTTTCTACATTATCACAGTGAACACATTTAGAAGCTATCTGAAAACCCTTAGCTTGCATCACAGAACAGCAGGTAACCAGTTATGAAGAGCCCTCCAAAGGAAAAATGAACACTTTTTAGGAGTAACAGCATTCCATGTCATATTATAGATTCTTGATTTGTTTCCTTTGCATCTTGTATGATTCCAGGTCTCTTTAAAGTTAAACAATCCATCTTTAGAAAGAGACCAGCAAAGAACATCATTCTTATCAGTTAGACTTACCTCTTTGATCTTAGTAATCTCAGAGGTTGTGACAGTAGAAATAAGTCTTTGCCAATCCCAGGAACCAGAAATCCAGAAATCCTTGACATAAACATTTTCACTGTCCCAGAGAAATCTCCTATCATTATCACTGTCTACTATGATAAATGATTTGGCAGAACACCATCTATCATACCAAAAGTTAATATTACCACAACCAGGCAACCAAAAAAGAAAATCCTCAGCACTTTCTCTAACCCCAATCATTCTATCCCAAGGTTTCGACTTTCTATTAGGAGAAATAGCAAGAGATGGATGTATTCTATCCCTGCAATAAACAGACATCATGTATCTAGCCCAGAATGACTGCTGATTTCTGAAATTGAACCACAGCTTTAATGCATAAACATTCTGCACATCATTAAGGCTTTTAAAATTCAAACCACCTTCATTTAGAGGCTTACAAAGCTTCTCCCATTTAGCCCAACTAATAGCTTTTTTTTCTTCCTTTGTACCCCACAGGTACTTACTAAACAAGATCTCCAGCCTATTAACAATACCAACAGGAAGCGTAGCATGCTGCAAAGTATAATTAGGAAAAGCAACCAAGATTGTCTGAATCAACGGCATTCGACCAGCAAAAGAAAGGTGAAGTCTATCCCAGTCCATGATTCTGCATCTGACTTTATGAATTAAGTCCTCATAGTGAGCAATTCTAGTGTTAATTGTAATAGTAGCACCCAAATATCTAAAAGGCAAATTTGTATGCTTAATATTCCAAATATTTTCAATAACAGAAATTTGTTGTAAAGACATTTTATTTGAGATAATGATTTTTGACTTAGCTTGATTGATCTCCTGACCAGATACTGTTTGATAGTGATCCATTGTAGTCTTAATAGCCTTCATTGAATCCATGTCACCACTCAAAAATACCATGAAATCATCTGCAAATGCCAGACATGCCACATTCTGAGAACTTCTATTCTTAAAACGAAAACTAACATTATCATCAGACACCTTCTTTATCATTTTAATCAAATATTCTTCTGCCATAATAAAAAGACTTGGGGAGAGTGGATCCCCTTGTCTTAAACCAATAGTATTTGCAAAGAAACCAGTTAACTCGCCATTCACCAAAACTGAAGACCAAACTTGACTAACACAACTTCTAATAAGAGCTGAGACCTTATCATTGAACCCAAACAGATTCAGAATCCTGAAAAGAAAACCATGATTCAATTTGTCGAAAGCCTTTGTCATATCAGTCTTTATAATCACATTCCCTTTCTTTCTATTAGTGTTAATATCAAAGCAAAGCTCTTGGGCCATAAGGATTGAATCATGAATACATTTTCCTTTCACAAAACCACCCTGTTCATCAGAAATCAATTTAGGCAACACTTTAGCAATTCTGTTGTTTAGCAGTTTACTGACAATTCTAGAGAAAACTGTGGTTAAACTAATAGGACGGAAGTCCATCCACCTACAAGGATTCTCTACTTTAGGGATCAAACAAATTGTTGTAGCCTTCACCCCTTTAGGAAGAACACAGCCACTGAAAAAAGCTCTCACAACCCTGCACAAATCCTCTCCAATAATACCCCAACATAACTTGTAAAACTCAGCATTGTATCCATCAGGGCCAGCAGCAGAAGAAGATCTTAAGGACTTTACTATCCCATGAATCTCCTCAACATCAGGAATACAAGCCATACTTCTATTATCCTCCTCAGTAATTAAAGTAGGTATAACATTCAACAGATCAGAATCATTCTCAACACTGATATCAGGAGCAAGTAATGACTTGAAATAATCCACAGCAGATCTACCTATATCCTCTTTAGCAGACAACCAACCACCATCCACTTTAATTCTATCCACTCTGTTTTTCTTATTTCTTTTCTTAACAAAATTATGAAAAGCAGCAGTACTCCTATCAGCCTCTTTAAGCCATGAAACATGAGCTTTCTGTCTCCAATACATCTCCTCCCTGTCTAAAAGCATAGAATGATTCTGTTTAGCATCAATTAAGGCAGCCTTATTATCCTCACTATACTGAGTTTGAAGCTTCACTTCCATTCTATTAATGTCCTCCTCAGATTTCTTAATTGCATCAAAAACATTACCAAAGGTGCTTTTATTCCAACCCCTCAAAGCTACTTTCAATCTTTGTTGCTTTAACCAAAAATACATAACAGGATTCCTTACACCATTCAAATCAGCAGACCAACTCTCAGCAACCATCCTCAAAAAATCAGAATGCGTACCCCACATATTGAGAAACTTAAAAGAAGACTTAGCTCTAACAATACTAGAAGATAGCTTCACCACCATAGGACAATGATCTGAACAATTACGGGCCAAATGAGAAACTGCAGTGACATCAAAATACTCTAACCATGATGAGCTATACATAACACGATCCAATCGCTTCCACTTTCGACCATTAGACCATGTATACTGAGATCCACTATAGCCAGCATCAATGAGACCACAGTCCATAATAAGATTGTTAAAATCATCCATAGCTCTTTGATTGATCATTGAACAACCAATCTGCTCTTGAAGATTAGAGACAATGTTAAAATCACCAAACACAATCCATTTCTCAAGAGACACATCCAATCTTCTAATAGAATCCCAAAGCATTAACCTCTGATCACGATTACACTTTGCATAAACAATCGAAACATGAAACTCCTTTTTAATCACAGAATGAACCACTTTAAGATGAAGCAATTGATCAGTATCAAGAACTACCTGAACACTATAATCCTGGTGCCAAAGCACCCAAATCTTATTATTCACATTGCAACTAAAACCACTTAACTTTAACTTCTTTGCTATCACACTCAAATTATCCACCTTAACCAAAGGCTCCTGGATTGCAACAAAACTGACTTTAAAAGAGATCATCAAAGACTTTAACCTCTTAATAGTTTCTTTATTAGCCAGTCCCCTTGCATTCCAATTCAGCAAGCTAATGGTCATTGATCTGATGGTGGTCTATGGACTCTCTTGAGCTTCATGATTTTTGAAGAAACTGGCCCTTTTGCTTCCCACAGTTTTGGCATCTTTATAATCTTTTGAGCATCCTTCCTTTTCAATCTTCCTTTATCCAATCTGTCTTTCACAGGAGAATTAGGCAAACTGCCAATATGCTTTGGAGAACTTTGAGTATTATCACTCAAAACATCGAACATATTTCTCCTTTCCAAAATCTTTAAAGCATCAATCATCTCTTCTTCTTTAATAGCACTATCAGCACTTTCACCCTCTATGACCAAAGCCAAATTCTTATCAGACTCAGTCTCCAACACCTCCTTAACCACCACAGACTTTAACTGGCCAATAACACCTTTTCCATTAACAGCAGAATCAGTTTCTTGATCACAAGACTTATTAAAGTCCTCAGATTTATTAATCTCATTAGAAGGTCGAGAGCTTGCATCAGATACACCCTCAAGAACCTTCTCCATATTGTTTCTTTCCTCAAAATCGTTCTTCATACCTTCCCTTTCCAACAAGACCTTCTTGCAACGATCTTCCGAATGACCTATATGAGCACACTGCTTACAATAAAGAGGAACATGATCATAAACCAGATCAACCCAGTAACTATCCATTTCTCCAAATTTCAATTGCACCTTCTGAACTAATGGCTTCGAAACATCAATCTCTACCCAAAAACGGCAACAGTTTTGTCTCGTTCTATTAACAGAAGGCACCCAAACTTTTAAAGGTGTCCCCAGAACCTTAGCCACTTCATTAATAGTCTCTCTGTTAAACAAAAACTCTGGTAATCTTGGCAAAGACACCCACACCGGAGTGAAAGGACATTCCAACTTTGGATCAAAATCTGGTGTCCATTTTAACAACCTGAGGACCTTACCACCCAAAACCCAAACATTCTTCGACCACAGTCTTTTTAAATCATCAACTTCATTGAATTCAACAAAAATGTGCCTGTAATCCCAAACAGAAACACTATAATTGCCAGTAAACTTGAATTTAGACAAAAAGCTTCTAAAAATCTCCATTGAAGGCTTCCCTGAAGCAAACTTTGCAATCAGAGTGTGCTTAGACATTTTTAGTAATCTTTCCTTATCTTCAATCTGAAAAGTAATGATAGGAAACTCCTTTGTCATAGAAACAGAAACGTTCGAATGTTTGAACTCTGTTTCTTGAACTTTTAAAAGATCAGCAAAAGAAGCTTTCTTCAATTCCTTAGTACCATTTTGCTTTTCTTGCACAGATTCCTCAAACATAGGATTTAACATCACCTTACAATCCTTCTCCGAAATCATTCTTTCTCCAACTTCTTTCTGCATCTCCTCTATTTCCATTTGAACATCATTCCTTAGTAAAGGAAGTATTCTCAAATATTGTTATAAGCAGCTCCATTTTTTTTATCCAAAATACTCTTATAATAATATTAAGTTATAACATTCTCTCTTCTATCTTATTTTTTTTCTCGTTTACCAAAATCTATTATAAACATCTTCTTTTTTCCTCCCTTCAACTCTCTTCATCAATTCTAAAATCTATTAGCATTTCAAGAACTGAATCATCAACAACAAATGAGCAAAAGGAAAAAAAGTTAGTATATTCATTTCTTTCCTTAGTTTTTTGTTTTTATATGTTTAGAATTGATTTTGGTATATTGAAAGTATGTAGGGTGTTAATATATATATATATATATATAGTGTTTTCAATCATATATTTGTTGTGGTTTGGATCGATTTCTGTAGGGAAAATGGATTTATGGTTTGGATTTTCGAAGAACATTTATTTTTATTTTATTTATGGTTGCAGGTGTTCATATCTCCGGTCGGAGAAGACCTCATACCCCGGTGGCGGACGTTATTTTTTTACAAGTCTATACCACACCTGCCTGGGCTATATAGCTTCATCCGACGGAAATTTGACCCCGACAGGCAAGTAGTTTATTTTCTATCGGCAATTTTTCTCATTTAGGTCTGGTCTTCGTGGCCAGCGGTACAGGGGATTCAGCTGGCAGGGACTTATCTATTCAAATATATTTTTTTGGATAAAATTTTGAAACAAATTAAATTATTATTGTTGCAGACAACATATTGCAAGGCCGAAAAAGCTATAAAGAGATCGCGTAAAGAAGTCAAATCAAGTTCAAAGAAGGTTCGCCCGCACTACGCTAGTGGTAACAGAAGTGGCTCCCGCATGATAAATTTTTAGGGGACAACACGAGAGCGTTCGGAGCATTTGGATTGCTTTGTACGATGTAAAAAGTTTGGTAGCGTTAGAGAGCGTACTCGACGAATCACCTCAACGCAATTCGTGATTTCTAAGAGATAAGTCGGGTGACGAAGACGAAGAAGATGAGCTACCCGTTCATAGTCAAATAAGTCCCAACATCCGAAAAACATGAAAAACTTGTTTCTTGCTTAAAATAGTATTTTTTTTTTCGGACTACATGTACCACGAGGCTTTCGCACAATGCAAGTAATATATTATTTTTGGTTTTTTCCGATTATATTCATATTAATTTTGTATATCGATATGTTTTCAGTTATTTCAGTCTCGTCTTGATATTCCGGTCCAAACCAAAATATAGTCTAGTCGATCAATGAACCCCAAAGAACCAACAAATTTTGAACCAACAAATTTTGAAAGCTCTCGTTAAAAAACTCAATTTTGACCGCTGATGCGGCGTACCCAAATACAACTCGAACTCCCATCTAGCGGACCAAAATTCCTCCATTCCAAGGAGACACCCTTGTAAAAATGCATAAGGATGCTTTTTTTTTTTGTTTTTTACTCTGCTGGGTAGAAACATCAAAACCGGCGGGAGAAATTCCCTGACTGAAAATTTTTTAGCCAACCAGATAACAAATACTCCACATCCAGATACGAATGCATAATATATTATATATAAATTCCCACCAATTTTAGACTGTCCACCAAATAATATTATATCCCCACCAATTTCTTTGGACATTTCATTGTTACACTCCATCGAACACAAAAGATAAATGAAAGAACCAAAATCGAGTAATATACATAAAAAAATTCAAATTTAAATTCAAATCCAATTTTCGCTTCCAATTTCCGACCAAAATTAAAACCAAAATCAATTTACGATTTTATCAACAAAAAATCAATTCACGATTTGATTACCAAAACTGGTGGATTGTTCTGATAGCGGTCTCTTCCCAACCAATCACTATGAGTATTTCCAACAATTTAAAAGCAAAACCGTTAGGCCATCTCTAACAGTCGGTCTGCACTATGACCGACGGTAAGAAACGGTTTCTATTCGTGGATATCGGTCTCCAAATCAGGAGACTGAATTCCTATTCGGGTTCGATTTCGGTCTCGACAGACCTGAAGAGAGAGAAAACGGATGAAAAAAAAAGAGAGAAAGCGACTTTCAGTCGCACTAGAAGAGAGAGAAAAGAAGGAAAATACGGAGAAGAGAAGAGAGAGAAAATAAGAAAATGGTCAAAGAGAAAGAGAAAAGGGGAAAGAGAAAGGAGGAAAATAATTAATGTAAATGTAGATTTCAATTTGAATGTAAATATAAACGAAATTAAAGTTTAATTTAATTAATATTTATACAACTAATTTAAATGTGTAACCTAGAATACTGAATTTATAATATAATTATAAACAAAATATTTAAATTATAATATAAAATTTAATCATAATAAAATTTTAAATTTTATTTTTAAATATAATTTAAATTTACTTACAGAAGATTTTACTTATTTATAATAAAATTTAATTCATTATTTATAATAAAATTTAATTCATAAATTACGTAAAACGATACTTGTTTAACACCATTGAATTAAAAAATATTAATATTAATTATTAATTAACAATATAGGTTAAATTATTTATTATAGAATTAATAAATGTAAGATGATAATGTAAATATTAAAAGAGTAAGATAGAATGAGAAATAAAGAGAACCAAATCAATAGTTATAAGATACATATTAATTAGAGGGAGAAATAAAAAAAAAATGAGATAAATAGTTAAAAGATAATAGAATTGTTTGAAATGAATTTTTTATATTAAAAGTTTTTAAAAAACATCGGTTAGAATTTGTGTAGCAGATTTGTAAATAAATGGAAACCCCGACTGGACCAAGTCTCCGAGAAGACCTACTATTAGAGATGGCCTTACCTTCCTTACCTTCTATACTAATTTAATGTATTTCATTTCTACTCAATCACTAAGATGGTCAACCACTATATTCTCAAAACATCCAAAAAAAATAACAGCTTTACAACTTATCATCCACCTATAATATCTTCAACTAATAGTAGACATGCCATAAATAAGTAAACTCGAAGACAACAAATCCGTTGGAAGAGAGCAGAAATAGAGTTGACTCATCAAAATTAGAATTGTCATTTTTCACTTGAATACAACCAAATTTTATAAAATTCATGTAATCCAATGGTAACTTTAAATGGATTTTGTAACTAGAAAACATAGATATATTACCAAATGGACAACCTAATTTAAAGGCAAGAAAAATAACTACAGTTCAGGAAACAATCACAGTAACTGAGAAAGCTCATCAGCTCTTCCAACTTGTACGGCGGCCTGTAAAGATATCTCATTAAGTCGCAAAGTTATGACTTACTAGTTGATACTACCGAAATTACAAAGTTTACAACAAAAGGCAGCAAGATAAAACTTGAATTTTGATAATAAACGATTTCGGGTAAAAAATTTGACTTGTGTTATTACTAAGAAACAAGTTACATAACTGACAGCTTTACAATGTAAATTTAAGGGAATTTAGATTTAAATAACAACAGCTACATAGGTTTCGGTAGTTGTGGCCTCTTTTCCAACATATCATAATGGAGTACAAAATTCTCCTGCATCAACATTACCCATGTTCAATACTATAATACATGAAATAGGAGAACAAGTTAAATAAACACTATGAGGTGTTAGGGTCAAAACTCGAGGGCCCATTAGATAAAACGAGTAATAGGGATGAGCATGTGAGGTAAATACAAATTCTGACCTTCCGGATAACTTCAAAGGTGTTGGGGTCAAAACAGTGATAAGAGCCTCTTTCATATGTATTCGTCTTCACTAAGGGTTCTCCAACTCTTGTGAACCACCACCTCTGCTCTTTGTGGTATATCCAACCCCTATTACACCTACAATACGAAAAAGGACAATGATATACATGAAACACATTTCTCATAGTAAATTTATACAAGCAGTAATTAACTTATATCGGCAGTGGAAACATACAGTTCATTTGCCGCGTATAGTTGCGCTACATCTTTTGGCATGCTGCAATAGAAAAAAAAAAATGAATTATATGTAACACAAAGAAATAAATAGTAATAGGTTCGCAAATCATACCTGTAAAATATGTAAAATAGCGTCTCCACTGAGAATTTCGAGAAATATCCTGACTGCATTCACACCAAACAAATTGGAACAAGATGGGCAAAAATCAAGTGTAGAAAATAACTTAAACTACTGCATTATATACCAAATGACTCACATGTAAAGGCGGAGCAGGTTTAGCATGATAACATTGCGGTACAACGAACTCCGGATCACTCTTAGCTGGTTCATCAGACCAAGGAGAACCAAATGTCTTATGAAGATTCTCTGTTGAATTCAAGTTCAAGCCTAATGTTGTCAAATCAATACCAAGTGCAAGTGAGGTAAGATCTGGATCACTCATCCTTATAACACTTAACAAGCCAAGCAAGCCGAACGGGTCTGGATTTGACTGGGATGCTGCTTGCATGGGTTTAATCCCCGGTTCTCTAAATGATTGATTAGCAGCCGGCATTTGCTGCAGCCGAAACTGAGGTTGGTTTGGATGTTGCTGATACTGCTGAATAAGTTGGTCATAACCCATACCAGACACAGTATTTGGAGAATTTAGAGGTCTTAACCCAACCCCAGGTGGCCCACCAGTCTGACAACCAAAATATGGATTTCCCGATTAAATCAAGCGAATGGCTAAATGTAATTCTTTTCCAATGGTTTATTACAAATAAAGAAGAGTTTATAATCAGTCAAGGTTTATACTATGTGAAAAACTAAACCACTAATCCTTTTTCAGCAAGTAAGTTTGCATAAGATGCGCGCCCCTAGAAAAAATTGTCATCGAACATAAGAATCATTAAATACTCTAAAGAGGATTAGAGAAAATGCTACAATAGTAACTGTAGGGACATTATAATGGTTTCTTTAATGCAGCAGGAAAAATGATTCAAAATGTAAGGTTTAATCTAAAAACTGTAGAAATGTTTTAGTAATGTATAATACACATATAATACGAGGACAAGTATATATGATGTAATGTGCTTTTAGGCAAAAGTTAAAGATACCTTAAACTTCAATAAGTATAATAGATATACCATACCTGTGAGTGGTAGGTTGAATGGGAGGTCGGAAATAGATCCGACCCATGTAAATGAAGAGGATCTTGATTGTTTACAGATGAAAACGAAACACCGCTACTACCAACAGATGGAGCATGTTGCTGTTGTGGCTGTGGACGATGAGACGGATAGGATCCACCTAAATTAAATCCAGCCGGCCTGCCCATCTACATATTCCAGCACTTAAGCATTTAAGAAAACTCAAAACCAGAACCATGGCAATAAGAAATGAAAACCGTAATTAATAAAATAACAATAATGGTATATTATGCATATATAAGCCACGACTCACAGAGAAATGTTGAGATTGCATCATTGACAAAGCATTATCATGAAGTTGTTCCTTCTGATGCAAATCCATGGAGTAATCAGCATTACTACCTGCAGAAAACCTACCACTCTGGTTAAAACGCATTATGTTTTAAGCACATCAGATTCACTATATATACTTCCACAAAAAAAAATGATGTCCCCATAATCAAGTTATGAAGATATCATAAATTAATATGTTAAACCTCAGACTTCAATAACCCCTTCATATGTGAATAGCTTTTTACAATGAGTAAAACAAATCATGGAAACCAAAACGTAAGAACGTAGAAGATCAGAAGCAGAAAATTTTCCTCTTTGGTTGATAATTGTTACTTATGTAGTCTCAACAACTCTATATATCCAGTGTAACCATTGCATCTCATCAATATCTTGAAACCGGATTTATAACTTCTGGAACACGCTATACATGATGAAATTCATTACAGAGCCTGATCTCCAAAGTTTACCAGAAAATACAATAACTACAAAGCATTGTACTGCATATTGAACTTATGTCATATTATTTTGAGAAGATATATTTAGAGCATCTCAACCAACCAATATGCCAAATTCTAATGGCAAACCTATGTAAATATACTGATAGTTATGGTTCTAAGCGATAATCAAATGTGAGCTAGATTTAGAGTAGGGGTTTTGTATGACAAAGTTGACACATCTATGTCAATCACAATTTTAATATTTTTTGTGGGGTTCAATGGTTAATTTATCGTTTGGTTTCATTATTTTAATTTTAACATCTGTTGGAGCCTTTCACTATGTCAAATGTTTGTTATGATATAAAATATGATGGTATTGGAAGTGCTTCTAAGATGATCGTACCTTTAAACCCCGGTAAAGCAGGGAAATCTTCATTTTGAATGCTGAACTCTTGATTTTGTTGAATTGGACCAAGACCTTGTTTTCGTAGGGAACCTGAAGTTTCCCCATTTGCATTAATTCTAACAAATATGGTAAGGTCGTGTTATATGTCTAACAGTAACAAAGATTCATTGATTACCCATTTGTCCTTGTGCCCCTCCAGCCGAACTAGGACGACTTGTTAGCTGAGGAAAATCATGGTTGATATCAAAAGGGGAGCTATCATTTGCGTTCATATCGTTTAGCATTCCCAGTGAACTCATATTGTTTACTGCTTGAATATGGTTTTGAGAAAGTGGACCTCCAGCTGATGGGAAAGAATTTCCCAACATAGACATGACTTGGGAAGATCCTGAATCAAGAAAAACTAATTAACATTACCAGGTTAATATGAATTGGTATTTGAGTTTATCTGAAGTGGAAAAAAGCTGATTAAAAAGAGACAACCAACAAAACATATACAAAGTCATATCAATACCTTGGGGAAGCACATTACTCATCAGCCGATTTTGTCCTTGAACATTTAAATTTCCAGATCCATTATTAGCTGCCAAACTTAATCGAGATGGCATACCAGGGACGGACAGTCCTCCACCTGTGCCTATACTCCTCCCTCCTAAGTTGCCACCTCCAGCCATGCTTCCCATAGAACTACTTATTCGAGGACCCGCATTTCCCAACATTGGAGATACACCCAATCCTTGAACTGCATTCCTGTTTCCAATTCCGGCAGAAGTAGAGAGAATCCCAGGAATAGAACCACCAACTCCATTTGTATTACCACTAAATCCAGGATTTCCGCCGACACCTAGACCTCCTCTATTTGCAACGCCCGAATGCCCAAGTGTGCCTCCATGAGTCAACTGTAAAAATAAGGTGTTATTTAAACATGGAGATACTATAGGATCACGATATCGACCTTCGATTTTAACAAACTGTAATTACCTGAGAAATACCAACAGGTAGGTTGTTTGATCCAAACCTTCCGCTAGAAAGATTTCCATTAGGTTGTTGAACCCCACCAGACTGAACATTAGTTAAACTTGAGTTTCTTGATGGGAGTGCACTTTGCATGTTGGGAACATTGAAGTTGCCTTGAATGTTATGCAGCCCCTGCATACTTCCTATAAAAAGAAAGAAGGGAAATTTTATGTGAGTAATATACCAAATACCCTAAGAACAACAGGCTGCAACAAAATTGTGCATCGCAGGTTAATATACTTTCATTTTAATGAGATATATTAGTAGCGACATTTACAGTAAGAAAGTAAGTATATGCATCTGCCTTATCCATTGAGAATGCAAGGTCATAAGTTTTTAACATGTTTTTTTGTTATAATTACATAATTGAAACCTCTACTTTTGATTTAAGATAATCAGAATCTTGTGAATTTGGAAATTATGATTGCAAATCTTTTATAGAATTATAAGAGAAGTTTAATTAAGGAATATAAATTCAAATTGATTACCAAAATCTAGAAAAGGAAGAAAAGCAGCATTAATTCAAGATCTAAGTACTGCCACCAAAACCAAAGTGCAATAACCCAGAGACATGTACCCCAACACGCATTGTCAATGCCTGAAAGGCATACATTTGTATTGAGAAAATGTCAAACAGTTAGGATAAGGTACCCACCGGTGTGATGATAAACAGGTGACGGCGCTCCCGACTGACCAGAGAAAGAAGTGGTAAATGATCTTCCTGAATTGTCTGAAAAATTAGATCCCGAACCGTTGATAGACGACTGCAAGATTAAAAGCATTATAATATGCACCAGAGAAATGGCATCACACCATAAGACAGTATATCAAACAAGGAATACTTCGGGAAGTTGAAACAAAACATAATCATAAGCAGGCAGCGCAAAGCAAAGCAAATAACATATCATTTGCATGTTCTAGACATGAATTATTAAGTACCATAGCACATAAAATAAGAAGTAGCTTGTGCGTAAAAGGGCCAGAAAGTAAAGAAAAGCAAACTTACAACAATATCACTATAAACTCATCAATCTCACAATTAGATACATCCAAAACACCTCGAAACTAACAAAAGGACTTATGTTGTTTATCGAAATCCAAATAATCAATGGCCGAAAATTCTATATAAAATTCATATAGTCACAGATGTTACAAACCAAGCTCAGATCAAAATACCAGAAGTAAAGAGCACTACCACTTTCTAACATAGGTTAAGAGCATCACAGTAGATATGCTAATTAGTTTTACCAATCGAAAAAGGTTTAAGTAATAATACATTAAGTAAGCCCGACATTGCACGAAATCTCACTACAGTTTGCAAACATGCATTCCTTGCCAAGAATCAACTCTCTGTGCCTTTAGAACAAGACTACAAAAAAAAGAGAGCGTGAAGTCAGATACAGCAACAAAGCAATATCTATAGTTTCCCTCAATGCTCAAATCCTCCAACGTTGTTCAATTCCAATACTCTATACATCAGATATAAAACTACAAACACATACACAATGAAGATCATAACATCCAAGATCATCAACGGGAGAGGTATGGGTATACAACGAGCTACGAAGAACAAAAACTACAATCACTCAAGAAAGCAAACAAGAAATGAACCAACTAATCTAGCTCCAAGACCTAAATCAAACCCGAAAACTCAACTACTACAACAAAACACATACATCAAAATCAATTGAGCGATCAAAAACTCGATAACGGATTTCACTGAGGACACACAAATTGTATAACGCGCAAGAATGGAAGAAACAAAGTGTGAGAGTATAAAACCCCTAATTAGTCTAATCTAAGTTAGAGACGAAACGAGATGAAACGAGATTCACTCACCGAGAACTGAAAATCCCGATCTGCTGCAAAACGAGAGAGAATTAAGGCGTGAGATTGAAAAGAGAAATCGATAAAGCGAAGAAGAAGGTACTTACTGGTATGGAGGAGGTTTTTGGTTTTTGAAGTCAAAAGAGTGAGCTTTTCTGCCCTAAAATCGAGACACAGAGATTTATAAAGACGGGATAGGGCCGTGGTGAAATGGAAGAGAAACAAATTTATTAATTAAGCCTTTTCGGTTTTTATTACTTTCTAAATATCAAAATAAAGACTAGTGCGAAAGAGTTAATAATGTATGTGGCGCCATGAGGTTGCTTTGTCGATTTTTGTTACCGGGTCCGTCTAGAGTTAGTCATGGTTTGTATTATGGGTTTAAATTAAAGGAAATGTCACACTAAATATTTTCCTACCAAATTTATTATCATCTAGTACCCCCAACTATTCACTATGTCTATTAAATACCTATCTCATCAAAGTAATTCTTTTTTAGTATCGAGTTAATATTTTCCTTCCTGAAATACCCTCAACATTTGGGTCAGTCTACACTTCATTTCTCTCTCCACCATATTTAAAGTACCAACAACTACGAAGACTTTCCGATCTCCCGCCATAGAACCTGACCAAATTAGCACATGGAATTAGCAAACTAGAGATATTAAAATTTTTGTATTCTATGGAATCCAGTTATAAACTTCTTACAAGGAAAATGTTTCACATCTGGGTTAGCTAAAAGAAGCACAAGATCAATATCAGGGTTATATGTTGCGATATCTAATGCAGTGCAAGCTCCAAGATATTCTCCAACGATATATATTGGTTTATCTGGACAACGTAAATGCTCTGATCTCACCGTTTTTTTATTACAGTACCAAATAATGAAAGGACCAAGAACAAGTGGATTAGACGTTAACAGAGCACCACCGTCTACGACGAAGCCACAAGAAAAAAAAAACGACGACTCTCTCATCTTCTCCGTCGAATAGTGCGGCATCGTATGATATGTTAATCTAGCGTCATATGATGTGTCCATTTTCATCCATCTAGCGTCAGAAGGACAACTCGTCTAGCGTCATAGTACGTGCATATCTAGTGTTAGAGTACGGGCTAATCTAGCGTCATATTATGGTTACATCTAGCGTCATAAGACGTGCACATCTAGCGTCATAAGATGTGCACATCTAGCGTCATATGATATGTTAATCTAGCGTCATATGATGTGTCCATTTTCATCCATCTATAGCCTTGTGAACATAACATCTCGCGTCACAGTCATCCATCTAGCGTTGTACTACTTGAATATGACAGGTTGTGCTTGACTTATCTTTGAAAATCTCAAACCTCTTTTCTTTATCTCCCAAGGCGTTGTAAACCTTGTCGTGATTGACGAGCAACGACTCGTACATCATCAAAGAACTCATTGTAACTTAAATCAAGGGTTTGTAACTGAGTCAATTACTCGCGTTCAGGTCCTAACTTACCTGAAACACCATAGCTAGAGAGATTTAATGAGATAATACGGTGATAATCGTCACACCCTGTCTCGATTTTCGAAACAATAAAAGGGATTTCGAAACACCATATCTGATGAAAATCCAAAGATAGGAGAGAGAGAAAAAAAACACAGTAATAAATCGAAGGAGAGAGAAGGAAATGAGTATTGATAATAACTTACTTTCTTTTTCTTCTAGTATTAGGGCTAATTCGGTAAAAATATTAGCTTCTTACTACTAGTCTAAGGGTCTCATATTTGGGTACTTATTTGGGATTACATACTTGAAAAGGTATTTAGTGGTACTTTTCCCTTAAATTAATCGATAGCTTCTTTAATATTTATTTTTTATTTATTTTATTTTAAAATTGTCGGTAAAATTTTCTACATATGTTAGACAATGTAAATTTAATTCTTTACGCTAATAAAAATATTACTCATCATGAAGTAAGTTTATAGGTTTTTGTCAAGTCGATGGAATAAATTTTACATTTTGCAAATCGATGGATTAAATTTTAAATTTCGCAAGTTAGAGGATTAAATTTAAATATTTTGATAAATTCTATTGATTTTTATACATAATTTTGAAGTATAAAAGCTAAATGAAAGAAAATAAGATAATAAAAGGATTATAGAGCTATTTAAGTCTAAAAACATCTTATACAAATCATTTTTCTAAATTATGTATATGAATAAGTTTCCATTTTTTATTCGTTTTTAATTATTTGCGTTTTAGATATTTCATCTTTCAATTTTTATAGGGAAGACTTCCATATAAGTATCAATATTAGTTTAAAAGTAACATTTGATACCAAATAAGACTTAGTAACCACAACGGCTAGTTCTAGAGAGAGAAAACGCTCTCTAGAACTACCTCTTCTCTTTCTTCCTTGTTTATAGCAACCAACACTACCTGCAACCCTGAAACAACCCCGATTTCGTGTTGATTCCCCATTGCAAGTACTCATTGTCTGCAATGGGGAAATCATTTTGTCAAAAAATAAAATTATTTTGTTAGAAATCTCAAATTCAGCCATTAATGTCTCACTTTCATCCATTAATGGCAGCTCTTACTTTCTCTTCCTTAATGAACATTCCCTGACGGCAAGCCACTCTAGCACTATCTTATATCACTCATTTAATGAAACTCCACTGTCGGAGATCTCATCCGCCTGGAGAATATTCATCACGTGCTCCACCATTACTTCTCTCCCTGCAAAGAGTCCCGTAATACGAGCTTTTTCGTCACCACCATATACGGTTTCAATGACCCCCCCTCCCCGACCGTCTCCCTCTTCGGGAAGACCTAAACACCATTTCCCCAACCACCTCCCCCTCCCCGTGGGTTGTCATAGGAGATTTCAACGCTATCCGCAGTCCCCTAGAGAGAACCTCCAATGATGCTAGATGGAACAGCTCGATCGCCGCTTTTAATGACTGTTGTAGAAATTGCAACGTTGAGAACCTCCGTACCTTAGGTTTCCAATTTTCTTGGTTCAACCACCAAGTTGACAACCATCGCTTCAGAATCGATAGAGCCCTTGTCAATGACAACTGGGACAGACACTTCCCCAACTCATTTGCCCACCTTGACCCCCCTCGCACGTCAGAACATACCTCGATCATCCTCTACCTCTTTGCTCATTTCATCCCCAAGGCCAAGCCCTTTAAATTCTTCTGTATGTGGACCCTCCACCCCAACTTCTTGGAAATGGTTTCCACTAGTTGGGCCTTCCCTTGTCTCGCCTGCCCTATGGAAGTCATTGTCACAAAACTTGCGAGATTGGCCCTTGTCCTTGAGTCCCTAAATAAAAGAGAATTCAGTGGCATCAACCTTCGGGTGGACAATGCCCAAGCTGAATTAGCCCAAGCCCAAATCGCCCTAGCCTCTAACCCCCTCCGACCGAAACCAAATCCTCCTGGAGCAAGAACCTGCCAAAAGGTACATATTCTTCAGCCGGACCGAGGAATCTTTCCTCAAGCAAAAGTCCTGTGAGACTTGGCTCAAACTGGGTGACAAAAACACGAAATACTTCCACAACAGCATCAAGGCCCACAGGGCCAGAAACAAAATCCTCTCGATCACCACTCTTAAAACTATCTCGTTCACCTTCCTTTCCTATTTCCATAAGCTTTTTGGTTCCGCTAGCACCCCCGATTACCCTAGCCTTACCAAAGTCGCGTCCCTCATAAACCTTACCGTCTCCCCATTAGACAAAACCAACATGACTATGGCATGTTCAGACTCATAATTAAGGTTGTCCTCTTCGACATAGACAGTGACAAAGCCCCTGGCCCGGACGACTATAACGCGGGCTTCTTTAAAGCATGCTGGGATATTTTGGGCCCAAACATATGTGCTTCCGTCAAGCACTTCTTCCTCTGTGGGCATTTAGACCCAGATTGGAACAAAACGCTCATTGTCTTAATCCCTAAAACCGACAATCATTTCTCCTCCTCTGACTACTGCCCTATCTCATGCTGCAATATCACCTACAAGATCATCTCGAAAATCATTGTCAACAGACTCAAACCCACCCTCCCCTATCTCATAGACCCCTCTCAATCAGCCTTCATTCTGGCCCGCTCCATAGCTGACAACATCCTCCTCACCCAAGACCTCCTGCACGGCTACCACACCAACCGCAAAGGCCCGAGATGCACTCTTAAAATTGACCTCATCAAAGCTTTCGATAATGTCCGCTGGGAGCTAATCCTTGACGTTCTTTTCACAATGGATTTCCCCATCGAAATGATTGGATGGATAATCCACTACATCTCTTCCCCTACTTACTCGATTAGCATAAATGGAAACAATACCTCCTCTTTCGCTGGGAAAAGAGGCCTCCGCCAAGGAGACCCCTTTATCCTCATACCTCTTCGTTATTGTTATGCATGTACTCTCTCGCATTTTCCAGTAGAAAAGCCAAGACCCTGGCTTCGGATTCCATTAGAAATGTCACTCTCTCAAAATCATCAACCTTTGCTTTGTCGATGACCTCATGATCTTCTGTCGGGCTAATCTCAAATCAATCAAGCTCATCCATGAGGGCCTCAAAGACTTCACATCGCTTTCAAGCCTCCATCTAAACCCAAACAAAAGCCAAGTCTTTCTCTCTCGAGCCTCGGGGAGCGAACGTCTAGCCATTCTCCACCTGCTAGGCTTCAATGAGGGATCATTCCCAGTCCATTACCTGGGAGTCCCCATCATCACTGGAAGACTCTCCTACAATGATTGTAGACCCCTCTTCACCAAGATCACCAACCGCATCAACTCATGGACCATAAAGCACCTATCTTACGCGGGTCGCCTTCAGCTAATCAAATTTGTTCTCTTTGCAAGCCAAGTCTACTGGTCCTCTATTTTCATTCTCCCAGTCCGAGTTCTCGAAGAACTTTCCCAGCTCTTGAGATGTTTCCTATGGTCTGGGTCCGGAAAGAAGATCTCGGGATCTAAAGTGGTTTGAGACACTACTACCTTGCCAAGATCGGAGGGCGACCTTGGGATCCCAAACCTTAAAACTTGGAATCAAGCGGCTGCCCTAAAATATTTCTGGTCTATCCTCACAAAGAACCCCAACTCTTTGTGGACCCAATGGATCATTGGAGAAAAGATGAAGAACAAAAATATTTGGACTATCCCCATACCGGCTAATTTAAGCTGGGGCTGACGAAAAATCCTTAAACTCAGAAATCTCGCAGCTGGCCTTTACTAGGTAGTCATCGGTAATGGTTCAAAGACCTCTATATGGTATGACCCCTAGCTTTTTCCAGCCTCCCTGGTAAACTGTTTCGGTCAAAGTATCACCAACCTCTCTAGACTCCGCAACCTCTATGCTGTCTCTGACCTGGATTTAAACGGCTATTGGCACTGGCCCACCCAAGCCAGAGCCCAAAATCGGCACCTGCTCTCTCACTTGGAAGAAATCAGAAATGATTTATCGGATCTTCCTCCCCCCCTCTTCTGAAAAAGATACCTTCATTTGGATCTCCAACAAATCCAAACCCTAATTCACCGTCAGCAGCACCTACACGGCAATCCGCCCTTCCAAGGAAAAAGTTATTTGGAGTTCTCTCGTCTGGAACAAATATTCAATCTCTATGCACTCTTTCATCACCTAGTTGGCCATCCAAAATAAGCTATCCACGCGCGACAAGCTCATCAGCTGGGGCTTGACTCCCCCCCAGATAGCATCATTTACTCAAACTCGCCCGAAAACATTGACCACATCATGATCTCCTGCCCTTTCACCTCCTCCAGCTAGGCTAACATTTGTGCCAAACTCCAGATCCAAGTCAACCCTCTACTTGGAGCACCTGGATAATTGAAGCCTGTAATTGGCCAGCTTCGAACCCCAACATCCATACATGGTGTACGACCTTCTGCACTACGAATTACCACATCTAGAAAGAACGCAATGAGAGAATCTTCAACAACAACCACTCCATGGCCTCTAGCATTGCTTTCAGGATCCTTTCAGATATAAGATACAGATTCTATAACACTAGCATCTCCCTTCTTGTATAACACTTGTAACTTATTTTCTAGCAAACTGTAATATGGCCCTTAGCCACCAGTCAACTCTGTAAATTTTGTTTTTCATTAATTTAATGCTTTATATACAAAAAAGATGATAATCCAAATCTGGTATAAGAATAATCCAAAATACTATAATCCCTTCTTTCTAATATAATTCACCCTTCTTTCTAATATGATCCAGTAACTTCTACCAAATAATAAATTTTCTTTTTCTTTTCTTTTAAAGTTCATATCTTTTAATTTATAATTCAAAAAATAAAACCGAAACCACTGTTGTGTTTATATTTACGAGACGAATCAAACAAGTGGTCTATTTGATATGTATCGGAGACAAAATTAAAACTGCTAAAAAAATCGAATAATACTTTTAAAATTTTAAAAATCTAATTAACAGTTTTAATTCTTTTAATACTGCTAATTAGCAGTATTAATAATAGTGTTAAAAATTTAAAACTGCTAATTAACAGTATTAAAAAAAAATCATTGAAGACTCTTGTTTCAAACCACTGCTATCAAAGATACATGTTTACTCAATTTTTTCCTTACTTTTCTTTTTGATATTTATATTGTTTCTAAAAAATAATGGGAGCTCGATTATTACTCAATCTTGGATTAAAGATTTTCGCTGATGTCAGAGTGGTGAAGAAGCGGTATAAAAAGATGGTTGTAACGCTCCACCTTGATTGTCCAGAAGAAATAATTTAATGAACATCAAAAGATGATGTTACAGAGGCTACTGTGATGGTACCAGAATAGAGGCTTATAGTTGGTACTGAAATTGCAGTTAGTGATTTAGTGGAAGCAATATTAGAAACCGTTGCAACAGTGATTTTAAATGCAGGGCAGTGGTTGAGGTTTGTGCTTCCGAGGATGATGATGATGATGGAGCTGCCGTTTTGATAGAGAAAGAAAAACCAATAAATGGGCTAGTGGTAGTGGTGGAAGGAGCAACAGAATTGGTAACCCCAAACCAATAAATGGGCTAGTGGTAGTGGTGGAAGGAGCAACATAATTGGTAACCCCAAACCAGGGAAAGAAGTGTTGGTGCCAGTAAAAAGTCAAAAGCTTAAGATTTTTTGTTCTAATTCAGTACCTTCTTCCCACGGATCACAACTCCAGGATCTTCGGCGATGACCATATATTTTTCTCCGGAAATGTGTAATACAGTACATTCAAGATGACCCGGTTCGCCAGAAGCTTTTATAATATCAGTTATTTCGTTAGGCTTGAGCTGTAAAAAAAACCCAAACCCAAAAATATAATGCTTAGAAAATGTCAAAAACGATTGAATGCTATTATACGAATGTAGCTCACACCATTCTTCTATACATACCTCCTTTAAGATTGTAGAACATATTAAGCTAAATGAGTTTCTTCAAACAAATAAATACCAGATGCACCAAACAATGACACCGACGAAGTGGACCCACCGAAAGACGTAGAACGGGAGTTGGACACAGTTTGACCGAAGAGAATTGAACCTAACGGAATCGGAGTAGAACTACCAAACTTGCCGCACCGAATCCAGGTGCAGGGATGAGCTAGGGTTTCAGGATAAATTAAAGGAAAACGGTGAATGTGTGGTGGAGGAAGATCCAAATGGTGAACCGTTTGCGGCGGAAGCTTCAAATGGTGCACCGGTAGCGGCGGTAGAAGATCTGAAAGGTGCGCTGGTGGACGATCTGAACGAAAACGGTGAAGAGAAGACCATGGTGGACATGAGATTTTTGTTCGATTACTCTCTCTGACAGTAGGTAGGAAGGGTAAATTAGGTATTTGAAAAAAGATAGTATCAAAATGACTGAATGAACTTTTATTAGGCCATAATAAGAAATAGACATTTAGGGGTGTACCAAAAATGGATTATCGACTTTTTTTGGTATTATAATGGAAATAACCCTTTTTTATATTTATAGTTGTTTTTTTTATTATTTTGAAATGTATCGTATTATTATCGGGTTTGTTATATATGTAAATATTTGGCTTCATTCATGATTTTGGAAAAACAAATTGTTTAGAAAATTGACAAATCGGGAGATCAGTTACATGAGTACGATACATTTTGACAAGTCTAAAAATTAAGATGGTATATTTTAAAACCAAAAGATTCAATGTCAAAAACATGAATAGCTTGAACCCACCAAACATATATGAATATGATGGTTACCCATAGTTTATATTTTCAAATTGGCTAAAAACAAAATTATTAAATGTAAAGAAAGAAAACCAAAACTACTTAATATTTATGGTATTAAAAAAAATTAATAGAATTAGTTATCATTTTTTATAAAAATACATTTCTACATAAAAGTTACCATATAAATTAAACTACTAAACATTATTACTACAAATTCAAATAAACACACACAAAATATTCTCACTCTTTAGAATCAATATGAATTTAACATTTGAGATCTGTTTATTTAACAAATCCACATCCAATACACAGTTTTAAAGAAATTTAAATCCAGTACGCAGTTTTAAAGAAATTTAAATTCACCTTTTGGCGCATAAAATATTTTTATTACCAACGCCAGAAGGTAAACCACACAAGGTGACATGCTCAGTCGAGAAAGCGTATGTAGAGGGTCTTGAACTCATGACCTTTGGTGACAAGCATGCCTTACTCAACCAACTCGGCTACCCCCTTGGGGATAACCCTTAATCAAATTTGTTTAGTCTTTTGGTGGCTTTTAAGATAGATTAATGTTGTTTACTGCCAGAATTGGGTTTTAGACCCATATATGAGTGTTCCCATCCACCGAATCATGTTGGAATTGAGTAAAAAAATATAAATATGTGTATTGTTCTTGACATACATTGTCGTAGGAGATGATGAGATTCTCATGATGAGGATAACCTCATCAAAGTGAATATCAATGACTAAATTAATGAATAACTCAAGATAAAATAAATCAAGTATATACAACTACACTCAATCTTAAATATTTTGATTATTTTTTACAAATGAATGGCAAGTTTTTAATTATAATACAAATAATTCTAAAATATACATACGAATGAAATGTCTTATAAAATATGTGTCATTCATTTGTTACATATGTTAATTGATAAGTATTATTTTACTATTTTATCATTTAAGATAATCTTGTAATCTTATTATAAACTTATAAGTTTCTTAAAGAATCTTCATGTTAAACTAGCTTCAAAATTCTTCTTATATTGGTTATTTAGTTTGTCTAGCTTCCAGTTCACTTAGCTCGTTTATCTTGTTTATATTAAATATCCCGTCTAGCTACTTAATATCGAGTGTCTTGTTTAATCTTATCTCATATAGCTCGTCTAGCTTACACATATTTATTAGTTCGTCCAACTTATCTCATGTTAAGTAGTCGCGAGACTTAGTTATGTAGTTTAGCGTTCATCTTAGTTCATTACTCACCTTGAATTAAGTAGTTCTCCCAATTTAGCTCATCTAAATTAGTTTGTTCATATTAGCTTATCTAAATTATATCATATATATAAGTTTGACCAACTGATATTAAATAACTTATCAAGTTTGTTCATATCAAGTACCCCATTCATCTTGCCTCGTATAATAACTCGTTTAACTTATATCATGTACATGTTTACTTATTATTTATACTCACTATCATATTATTAATTTAATAAGAATTCTTACCTCTAGTGAGGGAATTTCTTCCTTATGATATTGCCAAAAGGATAAGACTATAAATGATCAAGAGTAGTATTATTAAAAACAAAAACTAACCCTCTTTTATAATGATTAGATCCCCTGTTTATAGCTACTTTATTCTTAATTATTAAGGATGTGTGACACGTGTATCATATGACAAGTTTAAGCCATTTATTATAAAAGAATATTATTTTTCCCTTTAATTACCATAGACATTCTAGTAATATAATACACATATCTTGAATCTTCTATTATCTTTAAGTTCTTTCAATTTTGAGTTGGATTTCACTTATAGAGTCGATCACTCATTATCGTATATCTTATTGATTTTTTTTTTATTGTTATGTTACTTCGCCCTTCTGTCGGCGTCTTTAACTAGTTGTTTTGTCGACATCTCTTTCAACATCTTAATAATAAGTTTTGGTAACGTTGCTACTTTGATGATAATAACTTTATATTCCTTTAAGCATACACTCTTATAAGAATTCCGCCCTTGTATTTATATATGGCATACGTATTTACGACTATGTATAAAATTAAAAAGATAAAGTTATTGTTATATGAAAAACAATTTTATCATTAGTTATATTCCATGTAATTATTTAACAATATTATTATTAACTCGAATGACATCATTAATATGCATTTTCAACTAATGGATTCGTGATGTTTCATTTCTAACACATGTGACATTTAATCTGAATCGCTCATCTAAGTTTAATTGAACGACTATAATTTATCCCTTCACCTTATATATAAGTATCACCCATTTTTGTTTTATCTCCCAAAAAAATTATTTTTTATAACTTCTCTCTCAAGATCGTTTTTTAAAACCTGTGTTTTGGAACCAATGCTATCTACTCTTAATACTCAATATGTGCAACTCTCATATGGTGAGATATGAAAATGATTACATGAAAATTATTAGAGGTGATTACTTTTGCAACTTTAATAATTCATTATTACTCACATGCCTCAACGTCATAAGCCAAAGGGTCTTACCATCTATTGGTATTTTAAGGAAGCTAGCCATTGTGCCTATAATAGTATCCATGATCAAGAAACAAAAGAATTTGATAGTTTCCCTTCATTATAGTTATGACACCTCTAATAATTTTCATGTAACCTACAATTTTACATAAATTCCAAAATTCTAGATGTCAAACAATACTATTCCAAGATCAATCTTTGTTTTCCCGAGAATAAATTTACAAAGTATTTTTCACTCTCATTCTATATTGCACACTTGATCGACAAATATTTATCAATGATATTATATTATTTTTATATTGATTTAATTGTTAGTTTTAATTAATTATGAATAAAAATACTCTTATTTTGTTATTTTTTATTTATTAGTGATATCTAAGCAAACAAAAACATAATAAAAAGAGTTAAGATTGCAACTAAAAGCTATAAGCAAAGAAAAAGATAAAAGCCAAGATTTTAAAGATAATTAAAAAAGAATAAAGGAAATAAATAAAAAAGATAATGAATTCTCAATATTTTAGTTTCTTAAGAATAAATTTTAGGGAATTGCTAAAAAACAGCCAAAACTACTCCGCGAAGTCGCATGTTTCTGATTTTCAATATTTACAAATTTGCCACTAGGCAAAAAACCCAAAAAACCCTTTGAAGTCTAATTAATTACAACCCACGCCATTGAGCACTTCTAACTACTCCATGAAGTTGCAAACACAATTTCAAACATCCACCATAATCATCTTCTCCAAACTACCTAAAACCTCCAAAATCAACAACCTATTAACCCATTTTTTTAAAAGCCTCCAAACCTTCAAAACATGGCCGGATGAGAGTCGGAACCACTTCCCATCCGGAGCACTATGGACGCCGAGGAGTTACATTGCTTAGTCCCCTCTTATTTCTGCGAAAATTCGATATTTTGGAGAAAACCCGTTTTTTCTGTTCGTCGCCACGCATTGGCGTGGATGGTGGGTCGTACGCCATTGGTGTGGCGCCCGTTGGAATCCCCACGCCAACTGATGGCGTGGGCACCCTGCATTTCGCCACACCTGTGGCGAACTCACGATCTTCGGCGCCACACTAATGGCGAAATCCATTTAACCATTCCGGAATGCCGGTTCAATTGGTTTAACTACTTCTTATGTGTTGCAGGATGTTACACAATGTGAAATTTCGCTTGTTTCGGACTACGCTTATCATTTCATCATTTCACCACTTAAACTTTGTAATGAATGTAAACTTTGGATGTTTATCTTAAAAACAATCACACTTAAACTTCTTAATATGTCGATTGCATTAAAACATTACACTCTAATCAAAGCTTAACATAATTAGAAATACATAAGAAAATAACGTAAAACAAATGTTTTGAGGCGGGAAATACTTTTTTTATAATATCAAACATAGAGGAAAAAGTATCATACATGGACCGAAACATCAACGAGAGCACCAAAATATAGAAAACAATATCATAAAATCCGAAAGTATCATACAATCCGAAACCCAAAATGATACGTTTGATACAAAATATAAATAAAACGATCTCACAACAAGGTGAGATTAACAACATTACATAGTGAAAATATAATTTCTTACTCGAAACCGTACATTGTGTTCTGTGGAATATGTTCGCAGTTCGCAATGTCATCTTCTATCGAATCAACCTTACTTTCGATATGATCCAACATATGTCTGGTAACGTAATCTGTCCTAAACAGGTTCCAATCAACAAGTGCTACTTGTTGAACTTTGTAAGGCAAGTTGGCCAAAAGCTGAAGTGGCTCAGCTTTCGCACGATTGTACCTGCTTTTGACTTCTTCACGACTACGTGGAATTGGATTAGGATACTCCAAGCGTCCATAATCATAAAACATCCTACAAACCACTCGATCAAAAAAAGCATCGGTCGTATCATCGGACATTGTTTGCTTAACAAACTTCACGGCCTGAAGCAACCGATGGTCTTCGTGATCATTAAAGTCCATACCTAACTCCATAACCTGTAAATAGAAACGCAAATGTGAAGGCGTGCTTGAAAATACTAAAACTCACTTGGATATCTGTTTTTGTTATAAAAAAAATAGCATAAACACATATGATCGACACCAACAAACAATATGAAACCGGTCCCGGGCCATTCCGGTAACTGTAGCATCGCAGCGCCATCAATGTGGCGCATAGCCTGATACGAACGCCATACCGATGGCGTGTGTCATGATCCCTACGCCACGCCATGGCATAGGGTTGGTTCCATACGCCATGACGAAGGCGTGGGATCCTGGCTATACGTCATCCTGAAGGCGTAAATCCAGGATCCCACGCCTTCGCCATGGCGTATGGAACCAACCCTACGCCATGGCGTGGCGTAGGGATCATGTTCTTCGCCCCCGTGTGGCGAAGAACATTTTCGCCATGACAGAAGCTTTAAGCTTCTGCCTTGGCCAAGGAACAGCCCAAAATCCGGTTTTTTCTACAGATCTACCCTAACTAGACCTATCTAAACCTAACTAACCTATCTAACAACAACATAATGGACTTACAGTGATTGTTCGATTCCGGTTGCGCTTCCTCTTACTCCGAACAGACTCTCCGGCGACGATTCCGGTGTATATGGGTCCTGTGGTGGTCGTAATAGGTGCCGGTGGGTGGGTGTGGTCGTGTAGATTTCGGTTTAGGGTGGGTGGGTGGTTTACGGCTGTGCGGCAGTGGGCAGTGGGTAAGGCGGGGAAGGAAATCACGTTAGGGTAAGGTAAGGCAGTGGTCTGATTTTCAATTTTGTTCCTTTACACTTTACTTTTAGTATATAGGTTAGTATATTAATATAGTTAGTATAGTTATATATAGGTTAGTATATTTAGTTTTAGTTTAATATAGGTTAGTATATTTAGTTTTAGTTTAGGTTTTATTTATTTAATTTAGTTTAGGTATAATTTGTTTTAGAGAGAAGGTAGAGGAGAGTTTGAGTTTGAGGTTTTTTTTTGAAATTATGATAACTTCGCGGAGTAAAATTGAGTATTTATACGATTTCGGAAGGGCAAAATCGTCAAACAAAATAACTTCACGGAGTAGTTTTGAAGAAAATATTTAAGCGACTTCGCGGAGTAATTTTGGCCCTTTTTTAGCAATTCCCTAAATTTTAATATATTTATTATTTAATTTAAAAAACGATTATAATTATTTTATTTTATTTGATAAATATTATGGTTTTATTTTTTGAAAAATAAGATATTTGGTTTTCTATAATAAATTAAATATTCTATTATATAAAATAAAAGAATAAAAAAATTAATTCATTTATTTTATATAATATTATAATTATATTATTGATGCATTTTATTTTGAGGAGATCATGTTTGAATAAAAAACTCATAACTCTTCTTATAAATAAAAATTCTAACACATCAAGATCGAGACGACCAGAGAGTGAAGAAAACAGAAACACGTTTTATTAATTCTTATTTTATTATTATTTAAAAAAAAATTATATATCATGAACAAGATTAGAATGAGCTAATCCTCTGTGTTCCTTGATTAGAAAAATTATCTATGTGATTTTTAATTGTTTTATTTATATTATTTGGCATTGATATTAAATTTAAAGCTTGCAATTACTTACAGGTTCAATTGCCCGATAATAGATTTATAAGTGAGATTGAAAGGTAAAGTTTATATCTGAACTGTATCAATGTCACAAGGTTGAATGAATAATACACTCTGCCATGACCTATTGAAATTTGATTTAGATTCTTAGTTTTTATGACCCAATTATAGGAGGTAGTGGACTAGAGATATAACCAGTCATACAAAAGAGTTATTTGTCTCAGATCAAGAGATAATCACAACACCCTTAAAAAGAGAATTTGATTTTAAAGAATATAAGTTTAATTTAAATTATATAAATTAGATAAGAACCATAAAATTTGTTTATACATGTCTAATTAACTTCATAATTGTTTTAATATAAATCTCTTTTAGTTTAGTTAAGTGTTTTTATTTTATTTTTTTAAAACATCAATTCTTAATCTTCGGATCTTAATTTTATTATTTATTCTTAGTTTAATTTTTATTTTGTTTATTTTTGTCTAATTAAATTTTATTTACTTTATATTTATTTTTTGATTTAGTATATTATATTATATTATATTTTATTTTAGGTCTAGCAAAAAAAATGATTCCTCATCGCAGTTTGATATTCTGATTTCTAAATACTCTAAAACTACAGTGAAAATCGTACACGTTAGACTTCACCAAAGTCTCATCCACATTCTTCGAAATCCAAAGGCGTTATCCATAATGTTCGTTTTCAATCTCTCTCCGAAATAGAATATAACAAACTCATAACAAAAAGAATTATTTATGTTGCAATAATGAGTAAATATTCTATTTCTAACAAAAAATATATATAACAATTGTAATTTGCACCTTATACTAAGAGTCATAGTTAAACAGCTCAAGTCCACGACGATAAACACGTGGCTAATGCAAACGTTACCTCATCTATTGTTTTTCAGTCTGAAGTAGTCATCGTCTTGTTTGAAGGCCCCCAAGCACATGACCTCGCTCGACTTTACTGATGTCTTCTAAGCCAAAACAACCAATAATTTTTCTGAATGCTTCCTGAAAGATTTACTGACTCGGTTTGACCAATGGCTTCCAAGTCAAAACAACCAATGCCTTAGATGATAAACTTATTGTCTAAAAAGTTGCTCGACTTTACCAAAAACTTCCTAGGTCTATACAATCGATTATTTGATGACAAAAATGATGATAAAGCCAATACATTTCATCGATTAAGATTTATCCCGCCAAGTAAGAACCATACTTTCACATACCTTAATGGAGAGTTTAAGACAAAATATATAAGAGATGCTAGAATGATACTTGGTATTGATATCTATAGAAATATGCAGAATGAGTATTTATTCTTATCTCAATAAGATTACATACATAAGGTATTTTGAAAGTTCATAATGTTTAAATCCAAATATGTTGGAAATTTTATTGATGCCCA
Source organism: Limnanthes douglasii subsp. nivea (assembly GCA_036936605.1). Taxonomy (NCBI): domain Eukaryota; kingdom Viridiplantae; phylum Streptophyta; class Magnoliopsida; order Brassicales; family Limnanthaceae; genus Limnanthes; species Limnanthes douglasii. The sequence goes on along the minus strand of JAUPFV010000005.1, from coordinate 2,745,837 downwards.
TATCAAATTTAGTACCACTATAATACCACCAAAGTATAAGATAAGAATTTCATGCACGAATTATAAAATATTAATGTTATTAGAAATATTATGCATATAATGATATGCACGAGACCTGATCTTGCATAGTCTGTTAGTATTTGAGCAGATTTATGTCAATTCCAAGGATGACTCATTAGCATGCTTTTAAGTAGCTCATGAGATATTTAAAAGGTTCGTTGGAAGTTAGGTTGTGCTATAATAAGAATGATACAATTGATATAATGTTGAGAAGGTATATTCACTCTGATTATATTGGTTGCCTTGACACAAAGAGGTCAACTTAGGTTTATATGTTTGTTGTGCTCCGAGGAGTGGTTAGTTAGAAATCTTGTATACAAAAAATTGGTTCTTTGTCATTAATAGAAGCCAAATATATGGATGCTACGAAAGCAATAAAGGAATGTATACTCGAGAAATCGTCTTTTACAACAGAGTGAAAATACACAAATCATCACTACTATGTTGCTATTGCATGTTAATAACCGACTTGCAATAAATAATACCTCCGATTGCATATATACGTTCGCTAATCAAAGTCGTTTGCGACGAATTTGTCACAAAACATGTATCGCAATGATTTTACAACAAAATTCTTTTGCTAATTTGACACGACTAAAAACAGATTTTATTGTGGAAAATCTATTATTAAACAATAACAAGTTACAAACAAAGATCCAACCATGTGTAACTATTTCCGAATCTCATATAATCATTTTTAATAAATAAAATGTAAATAAAATTATAATTTATAGCTTAAATTTTATCATAATAAAATTATTCAAATCTATAGTAAGAAACAACAAGATATATTGTTGAAGTTACTTTATATATTTGAAGTAAAGCTATGCAACTCCATACAAATTGAGTTTTAACTTAAAATATTGGCTTATCATTCTTCTCCTTAAATAGAGACGTTATATACTTTCACAACTTTGAACCTTCACACTATGTTGATCCTCTTGTTTTGAAGTGTATATTATATAATATTCCTTGGTTCGGACGAGAAATATTTCTTTGGCCTCTTTGATATGCTATAAAACGCCTGAAATTTAAGCCATCAACGATGACATTGTTAGTTTTATATGCATTTTTCTAATCCTTAAGACTCAAACTAAAAGTTCAATTATAAAATAGCTTGAAAAAACCAAAACTCTTTTAAATCCCTTGATATTATTATTATCAAAAGTAAAAGTTATGATCTAGTACAACAAATGATAATATCGTATTATTGATATCTAATATACTTATAGTCAAATGAGACTTGATGAGTCTCCGTTTGGTCGTCTGGTCTAGTTAAGCAGAATGGGTGATGCGATAAAGTCGAGAGAGAAAGTAACTAGATAGAGAGAGTATATTAAAATCTTTTAGAATATAGGAATAATTATTCACCCATACCAAGTGATGTGATAAATTATATTTATAGTGGCCAATGTGGGCATTTGAGAATTAGTGGCCTATTAATACACATAGTCTTGATAGAACTTACTTTTTATAGTCAATAAATACAACTAAACCTACTCAAAAATCCTGTTTAAATCTCTACCAATAATTCCCTAATCAACACTGATGTGGATTATTTTGGTCTAAAGGTAGTCTGGTCAAGTATTTTGTGATGTTTCAAGGGTATTTAATGTTTAAGTGGTTTGTAGTGAGAGATTTGAGCTGTCTGGTTGTATTAAATGTTCATTACCCTCATTAATGAAAGTGGTTGGGTATTTATACCCTTAATTATGGGCCTCATGGATTTTCAGGTCAAACTCATGAAACCGGGTCGAATTCAAAGACCCATTAGTTATTTAAGCAGGTTGGTAATTAGCTTAGTCATAAAGTGATTAGTTTTTAATACTTTAGTCCTGTTCGGATGGTTCAGTGGGTAGTTTTTGTCCGAATTTCCCCTGTCTGGTTTCTACAGTAAGTGGTGAGAAAAACCATACTCATCAAACACTATCTTCAACGAAAAACCAATCTTTCTCTGATATTTTGAGTTATTTATGATCACTATAAGGATCAGAAACCCCAAACTTTTTATATGCATAAAATAAATTGAATCTAACAATAATATAAAGGGTTTCTATTAGAGTAAAGATGATGACATAAAATAAAGAATGAGATCTTACAAATATTACAAACATATGTTTTATGAAAAGTTGATCTAGTATAAATATAAATAGAAAAAATTAAAATTTTAAAATAAATACTTTGTTTACGAATATATAAAATATAAGTTACTTAAATTTAAAAAAGTTAAGTTTCCAGACATAAGTTTAAGTACCTCAACATCTGTTAGATATACAAATGACCATGCTTTTTTTTCCTTAACATCATCACCTAAGTAGCTCGTCAGAATTCAGGTAATTCAACAATAAGAGCAAGCCCACTGCTAGGGATCCTATGATTCATACGTTCACGTGAGACCCGTTATTCTATTGATTAACTGACATAAAGAAATAAAACAGTTTTAGACTTAATGGATTATAACATACCCGAGAAAATATTGAATTTTAAGAGATAACTTAAAGCATTAATAAATTTATAAGTATATATGATTATCGATTTTTTATACTTTATATTCTTTCATATATGTCGTCATTGATCAAGTAAACGAAAAGGTTCCTTGTTACACCAAAACATCACATTTTAAAATTTATATAATTAAATGTGGTGTCAAAACCTTCATCGTCAAAACATGATATCAAACCCCTTGAATGTAAAATCAAACATATATGAGAGAACATTGCATTTTAAACTTCATATGTGTCAACGACCAGTTGAACAAGCATTATTCATATAGATAAACACAATCAATATAATTAATAGATAATCAAGACCAGTAAAAATTAAACTTAATTTGAAATCAATTTAAACAGAATCCACAATTAGTAGACATATATGTATGTCTCTACTAAAATTATTATCACAAAAAACCAAAGAAGTCAACAATATCTACTAGATGCGTAGTATGTATGGCTAACAGATACAAATATTTTATCAAGCCAACATCAAAGCCAATTATGTCAATTTTATCTTGGTATTTCCTCAATATTTGACAAATAATACAATAACAGAAAGTAAATAAATCAACACATGATAAGGAATTTTGGGTGTATGATCTAGTGATAAATCAAATACAAACAAAAAATACTTAAAAAACATATATCACCTTATTAGCAAACCACCAAAAGAATAAAAAAACCGATATAATCAAATAAAGAATTATAATAACTTGAAATCTTGAAACAATACTTAAATCAATGTTTTTTAAAATTGAAACGATTTATTAATTTAGTTTGGTCACAAAACAATAATTCCACCTATATACATAAATAAAAACAATACCAAAACGGCTCCAGATCCAATATGGCTCCAGATCGTGTAGTGACTAGAACTGGTCCAAAAAGTTATATGAAAACTGGTGATGAAACAATCACCAGAACCTAATGAACCGTGATGTTTGAGTATATAACTATATGTACTAAAAATTACAAGAACTTGAAGTAAATATGCAAAGAACACCTGTATTTTATTGATAATATGGTTTATAAAGCAAAATCTGTTATTGATGATGTTATTGTTTTCTCTCTAACTTGTATATATCTTTACAAATGAGATACTATCTTTTTTATATAATAGTCTTGACTCTGAGGGATCTTTGGTTGTTGTCTCCCCATTGGTGTAGCATTTTCAAGCTCTTTGGATGCTTTATCAGACGTAGGTACGTCATTAGGTTTTTTTATCATATAATGTCAGACACGACTTTTGTACATTGTCAGACACGTCTCACGTACACTTTGAAAGCACTCATGAGAGAGAGGAGCGATAGAGGATAATTGGGTGTTGGTTAATGATCACGAAAGCGTCAAGCACATGCTTATTTTAAGCTCATTTCACGGTTTTGCGAGTTACTCTTTTCGGATTACAAAGAGGAACCATATGAGGCTTTGATAAGTCGAGTAGGCTACGAGAGAAGGATTCCTCCATATTAAGCCAATTTGGGCATTAAGACAATTTTGGGACAATTTGGGTCATCAGGATAATTTTGGCCATGTCCTAAGGAAAATATTGGCCAAGTTTGAGACCCAATGGTCGCTTAAGACCAATGAACTAATGTATTTCGTCGCATGTCTTTCCTTCATGGACTTGGGCTCAGTTAAATAACCTCGGGCTTATTTATAATGTATGAAGGGTCATTATAGATTAAAAAAATCATACAATGATCAAGTTGTAGATCGTTACTTGACTTTGGTCGTGCGCACTTAGATAATATTTCATATCGTATCTAATAACCCCCGCTCTCATTTGCTTGCTTCCAAGTGATTGGAGTGCTACGATCCTGATAGGCACGGGCATTTAATTCTCCGGTTCGGTTCTTTCAAATCTTCAAAACTGGTACCCATTTAAAAACCAAATAAAATTCGATTCGGTTCGGTACGGTTCCTCTCGGTTCGGTTTGGTATATGTATTTAATTTGGTTCCAATCAAATATTTTTCGATACTTTAAATTTTATGCAATATCAATAGATCTAAAACTCATTTTATAAATCAAAATTATAAAACTATGTTAGATTATGAAAAAAACTAAATACTAAATATAGGAGAGATCCAAGATTAATATATTAAATAAGAATGTTAGCAATATAAAAAAACAGAGATGATATCAAGTTTATTAGATTATATAAAGGTTGATATTTTGTTATTTTGTCTATACGCGTAATTGTTTATGGATATGTTTCCATTTCGAATTAAACATGTTGTTATTTATTAAATAGAATATCATTAGAGGTTAGTGATATAAAACAGATTTAGAGGAATCTAACTTTGGAGAAGAGAAATATATTTTGAAAGAATGTTAAATTTAGGGGTTAATACATGTGTTCGGTTCTTAACGTGTACCCATGGTTCTTCGGTTCGGTTCCGGTTCCGAACCGAGAACCGTGGATAGTTGAAACTGGAACCATTTAGGTATTATGATGGAACCTAATCCACTTCGGTTCGGTTCTTTCAGTTCGGTTCGGTTCTTTTGGTTCCGGTTAAAATGCACATGCCTAGATCCTGATATCTCACGGTTGTGTGTTTTAGTAGCCTCTGGTCTCCAAACGGAGGTTGCATTGTGTATGAGCTTCATTTTTAAATTTTATTTTAAGATAATTCTCATTTAATATGACCGAGTCGATATCAAGTTGAGCTCGATCAAGGTGGAGTTTATTGAGCGAAAGTCTTTCGAGTGAGGTTTTTAAGCTCCATTTACTTTTAAAATATATTTATTTATATTCATTGAGAGATGCTCGCAAAAAAGCTTGAGCTGAGGCTGAGCGAGGACGGGTTGATCTTATGCCTTATTAAAATCAAGAAAGGTTGAGCTGATGTTGAGTTGATGTCGACCAAACCGATGCCAAGGTAAGGTCAACTGACGCCGAGTTTAGGTCAACTAAGGTTGAGCTTTATTGAGCGAAAGGCTTCCAAGTGAGGCTTCTAATCTCCATTTACTTTGAAATATATTTCTTCATATTCATTCATCAAGATACTCCTAAAGAAGCCTGAGGTGAAGTTGAGCGAGGATAGGTTGATCTTATGTCGTGTTAAAGTCGACTGAGGTTACTTTTTTGCATCCGATTATGTCGTTGCATATCCGTGAAATAACTATTCTTCTCCTTTCAGGAAACCCCGAGAAATCTTACTTTAGGCGACTAGAGTGGCCCGGATCAAGCTCATATTATCGACATATGCCCACTCCCCTAGCTTATCTTAAATTGTAGCAATCAAAGTTGTGACTGATGCTTAAATTTGGCGGGTATATGTGGATGTTTTCATTTAAGTATGGGAGTAGTTGACCTTTGCTTTTCTTTATTTGGGAGGAAGCATGTGTGACCCTTCTTTGTTATAATATAAGCGTTGTTTTTCCTTTTCAACCAAGCTATATTCATTAAAATCTTGTTAGTAAGTAAAATGTTTGGATATGTGATACCTTTGCTTGTATTGATTATCCCATCACATCTCATCACTTAGTGTGCATGTTACTCCATATAATTTCTAGTAAGATTGGAGCTGCATAGGCGGACTCGCATATTTCGGGGTAGAACTTTGGTTCTTTGTTGTTCCGTGTATATTTTTAACATAACATTTTCACCTGTTGTTTTCTTCTTTTGTGTAAGCTTGGCTCAACTCTATCGATTTACCGATATATCTATAATACAAGTTATCGCTCTAGCTTATACCCGATGTTGGCCAGACAACGGTTTGGGGCGTGTACTTGTATAAAAGAGGGTATTCATTTACCTTGTTGTTGAGAGATCATACTAATTCTTCTACACGTGACATATAAAACGCTTAATTATGAAAAGTTTAAACAAAAGATGTGCTTCCATTGATCAAAATAAATTAGATGCAAAAATTGTCAGGACGAGTTATAAAATAATAAAACGTAAGATTAAGGGTTAAGAGATCTCATTTTAAATTCTCGGAACCTTTCCCATATATCTGTCTCAATTGACACCTTCAACGACGTCGTTTCTACGGGCATATAGACTTGCCCATTAAAACCTTGAACATAGGATGATCTCGAATGAGAGTTGTTTTGTGGCTGAGCTGAATAACAGATTTACCATTGCTTCCGTGTTCACCTAAATTCGTCGAAATTTATCTCAGTAATGTTGGTCGTGATCATTGTATATAAAGAGATTCTTATCCGTAAAGAAAATGGCCTCGAGACCCTTATCCATGAAGAAGATATTGGAGGTGGATGTGGTGAGAGTGTAAGCTCTAATCAGGTTACCCGTGATATTTTGATGACCGAAGTTAGCCCCCGAATGTAGTGCTTGCAAAGTATATACGTAACCCGTATGGCTAGTGCCTCAGTGGAAAACTCGGATGTAGGTTGTAAGCTTCTCGTTTTTATCTTATTCTCCCTTAGAATGAATCTCAGGTCAGTCCAACTTATATCAATATTGCTTACCACGGGCTTGGGAGCGCTGAGGCACGTTTCAAAGGGTATGTGGTCGTTCTTGCTAGCGTCCGTCGAGTTTCTTGATGAACTCCCTCAAATGCTATATTTCTCGGTCAGTCGTTGGATTACTATTTTTAGCGTTCGAAATTCCTCCGTGGTATATCTGTGGTATCAGTAATGAAGGCGTGGAGAATGATTAGAAGAAGAAAACAGTAGATATTACCCTAACCCTAGGTTAGAGAGTAAATGAGACTCGAAGAAATAATCTCAAACTTTATTAATCAAAGTCTTATGGAAAAATAGGGTATATGATGCTTTATATAACGCTACCCAAAACCTTAATTCCAAATAAGGGAAATTACATAAATGTTTTAAAATAAATAAATAAATAAAATTAACGCTAAAATATTAAAACTGGTTTTTGAAGGATTTACAGGTCAAATCTGGGTATCAGACTTTGTGAAAAAGTCACATTTTTGAAATCTGACGGCCTCGTTGAAATCTTCGATTTGAGTACCTGTTTGACCCAATTCCGATACATGGGCAAGAAACCAGTTTGTTCGCAGTCTTCGCTACATCAAGTGATATTCGCATCATTTGTCGATATCTAATGTTACTGGTTGTGTGAACATCTTTCCCGGATAAGTTAGAAGGTTGGTGTTTATGTTCTGATCATAGAGATAGGCATCAAACACAGTTGACAACGAGTGGTCGGCATGCTCGCCCGGGTGGGAACGTTGCCACAAAGGTATGGGCGTCGAGGTCTTTTTGGAAAATGTCAATGTGTTTTCCTTTTGAGGGGTATTTTATCCTTTGTGCCCATTATATAGCTCGAGCTATTAGGTCAGCTACGGTGAGGGGCGCCGTCTTGGTGCTTTTATCCACACCTTAATTGTTTTTCGAAGAATAATGATCAAGCTTGTATGAATCTTTCTCCGGAGTTTCTTCCGAGTAGTAAGATAAAAAAAACTCATGTGTCTTCTCATGTCTTTAATTCAAGATGAGTATTATTTCAAAACCAACGGTGGTACGACCCATACTTAGCTTAAGTGCATCATAATCACTTACTATTTTGGCAACTCCATATTTAACTAAGGAGTATGATGCGTGCGAAAGTTATGAAACACCTATTCTTTCAACACGTCGCGCATGTCCAAACATTAAGTCGTCATTATTCTTCTCCCGGTGGCTTCCATAGGTTGTGCTTCGGCATCTTCTAATAATGTTGACTCATTTTTATCAACATATTCTATCGATGGTTAACCACCCTCCAAATTTCTATTTATAAACTAAATGCACGGTCTTTTGGATCTTCATTTTCATATTGGTAACACTTCTATTTTAGGAAAATATTCAGAGGGATATTCACCTTCTTGGGTTATAGGAAAATTAATAATGTTTTCACTCAAATTTGTCTCAATGTTCACTACAGGATCAAACTTTTCTTCTCAGCATGTTTCATTTAATTTCTTTGTTGCGCTGAATTCCAAATATTGCTCTCGAGAGTAGTCTGCAACAAGGGAAATTCAATGGTTACATGATTGACAAATTTATCATCGGGCCAACTTGACCAGGTCTCAAGACAATCTTGTCCATGTTTTAACGTCACTCAGGTCTCGAGGCAAGCTTTTCCATATCTCGACGTCACTCAGGTATCGAGGCAAGCTTGGCCAAGTTCTGCGAGTCTTCCGTCTATTTTTTGGTATTACCTTATGCCCCCCACATTATTTCCAACCACATACTTCATATTTTATTGGTAAGTCGATGGTGTTGTCCCAAAGTGAAGCAAACCAAGAAGAGGTTGTGATGGGAGACTATATGATGGTATGACGATATGAATTATGCCATCTCCATCTCGTTATACAATGTTATGCAAGACTATAAGATGATATGATGGTATGTCCTTCAATGGGATGCTGACCCCGACACTTGATCCATTTTCTAGCTTCTTGATAGCTGGTTATGATATATAGTTGAGATCTAATAGAACTATATTCGATTGCATATTGTCATCCGGTGATAACCGTACTAAAAACCTGGCCTGTAGGTCGAGTTTTTATTTCTACTCATCATTAGGTATCCCTCCTTCTTAGGTTACTTCTCTAGTGACCAACTTCAGATTGGTAAAATGAGGCAGGGCCTAATGATGGGAGACCCACCGTCGCAACATAGCTTTGTTGTTTTTCTCAGGTCATGTCATTTCTAGATAAAACCCTGATGAGTCTCTATTGAATGAGAAAATGAGGGACACGGTCTTCTGATCGCTTCTTAGGCCACCAACGCACCGTGATGTTCCCGAGGACTTGTACAAGCTTGTTCACTTGATGAGCTACGTCGTCAATTCGCTTGTTAATGAGAATTATGAGATCATCGTTATTTTTGTCATTATCGGATGGCATACAAATGACATCGCTCGTGGGAGCGGCAGACATGGAAATTGACTATTCCTCGTATAGACGTTTTTCCACTTCGACGGGTGGACAGTTTCATAGTCGATGGTTACCTCTAGAGGTGAGGTAAGTTGTAGTGTCGATACTCTTAGCTTGGTTGGACACTTTTCTGTATTGTAGTTTCATAATTTACAACAATGGAAGGTTATAATTGTTAGTAGGTTAGGATGGCTAAACTGATTCGTTCCTGGAAATAGAACCAAACTGGTGGAGGGTGAAGAAATCACCCAAACCTAATGAACCATGATGTTTGATTAGATAGATATATGTACTAAATATTATAAGAACTTGAATTAAATGTGCGAAGAACCCTTGTGTTTTATTGATAATGTGGATAACAAACCAAAATCTCTTATTGTTGATGTTATTTTTTTTCTAAGTTTCACCCAACCTTACAATGAGAGAACATCTTATTTATATAGTGATATTGACTAGAGGTATTTTTTATTGTTGCCACCTCATTGGTGCAACCTTTTCTGGCTCTCGGGATATTTTATCCGACAGAAGTACGTCATTTGGGGTTTCTTTATCATACAATGTCGGATATGGCTTCCGTACGTTATCAGATATATTTTCTGTATATTTCAAAAACAGTTATGAGAAGGGGGAATGACGGAAGCTAAGTGTGTATTGGTTAATGATCGTAGAGACATCAAGCACATGCTCGTTTCGAGCTTATTGCACGGGTTGAGGAGTTGTTTTTTTAGATTACAATTAGGAACCATATGAATCTTGACTAAGTCAAGTAGGCTTCGGGAGGAGGATTCTTCCATATCAAGCCACTTTTGGAAATTGGAAGAATATCGGGAAAATCTAGGTCATCGAGACAAGCTTGGCCAGCTTTGGCATCAAGCGACCCAATGGTCGCTTAAAACCAGTGAGCTGATGCATTCGGCCGTGTCTTTTTCCTTCATAAACTCGTACTCGATTAACTCACTTCAAACTTATTTATGTCATATGAAACGCCATTTTAGATGAAATAAATCATATAAGGCTCAAGTTGTATATTTATACTTGGCTTTGGTTGTGCCCCACCTATATGAGATCGTATGATGTATCAACAATTAGTCTATCTATCTTGGGTTCACTTTCTAATTTAATCTCTTTTTATATATAAAACAAAACCTACCACCACAAAATAAATCAATTGTGTTTCTATAAAACTTGAGTATTATATCAAAGCATATATACAAGTACAATATCGTGATAAACATAAAACAAACAAAGTAATCCTTTGAAGAAAGACAGGGAAAACTTATTAATTTTTTAACTCATATTTTGATATTTGTGCTTTAATATGGGTTCTTCTAAGATAAAATAGTTCATGAAAACAAATAAAGGTTTATTAAGGTAGTGTTGCCATCTCACTATGACTTTCATTCCAGAGAATAAATATCCAGAATTGGCAGAATGAGAAACCAAAACAAACAATCGTCAAAATAAAATTAGATTCATTTATGGATCCTAAAATTCTAAATTTATATCTAGAAAATATGTAAATCGTTTCATATAATAATAATAAAAATCCATCTCATGAATATTTAAAAAATCACTTGAAAATCTAGAATCCAAACTACGAACCTTAATCATGATATCAAAACAAAAGTATGACATGCAATATTAGCATTATTACATCCTTGTAATAAGTTACCAATAACAACAACAACATCTCCACTAATATATATATATATATATTCTTGTTTTATTGACATATATTCTCAAGAAACATTCACAACTCAGCCATTAACCATAGCATGACCTGCCAAAACAATTAGGCACATATCAAACCAAAAATTACTCACTTAGTTGAGTTCAAGTTGGCAAGAAATAATGTGAACAAGAGAGAAACAACAAGCGGACTAAATCTAAAATTATATCGGGTATAAAACAAAGTAAATTTGCTATAAAAGTGAACCAACAATTATTTTTCGAAGCAACCTAGATGACCAAATCAAACATGAGAAATAAATACAGTTATTTATTTCACCTAAAGGAAAGAGAACTTCAATGGCTAGGTCAAATGAGGAAGATACATGAAAATAACTTATGTAAAATTAAAAAAACAGATGCACTCATAAGGAGTCTTGTGTAATGTTAAAAAAACATCAAACGGTGACCCATCAATTTTGGCCATGTCTTTAGGGTATGCAAAAGAAAATCAATAATTACAAAAATGAAGTTAAATACTTTAAACCAACCATAATTTCTATCTAAATAGGTCAGATAAGAAAATCAAACAATAAAAGAGAAAGGTGAAGTGTGATAGAGTTGAGTGAATATAAATGGAAGATAAAAAAGATGTGAAACTAAGAAAAAATAAGGAAATGTTTCTAAAAGGAGAAAGAGAAGGATTCACCAAATAAGTGCCAGACTAATTCAACATTTGCTAAATTAATGAAAGTTTTAGCAACGACATGTTAAAACCGTTTTAAATTCGTGGTAATTATCGATAAGAAATGAGTTTAATGGGTAAAAACCACTTTTGTTGCAAATTCGTTAAAAAACCCTTGCTAATGGGTATCGACTTTGTAATTGATTTATTGACGGTTTGTAAAATGCCATTTTTACAAAGCACGATGTGAATTTTTTCTGTGATAGTACTAGTGCTCCTTATTTAATAAAAAATCCAAAGTTCCATGGAAAAATCCAAAGTTTGATAGTGGATTTTTTTAGTGAGATTACTAGTTCAAAGCACGATGTGATTTTTTTTTCTGTGATAGTACTAGTGCTCCTTATTTAATGAAAAATCAAAAGTTCCATGGGAGAACCAAGGTGCACTTCATATGAGACGCGATTGAGAGAAAACAAGTGAAGGTGATAAAGTTTGTAAGTGAAGAAAAAATCCTTCAGATGCTCTGACCAAAATATTATCGATTTTAAAGTACACGAACTGCATGAGAATTGTGCAAGTATTGGATGTAAGTGAACTGGTCTATATAGAGTAGTTAAACACCGGGTGCAATAAATGTTGGGAGTTACTATAAACCTAGGTGGAGAATTGTAACGTATAAGATAAAAGTAATTGAAAACATATGTAATGTCAAAGGCTATAAGTGGCTAAAGATGGACAACCAAAGACTTATAGAGTAAGAATTATTTTGAATCTCTAAATATATTTTTTGGAACTTAAGGGTTAGCTCTACAAATATAATAAGAATATATATGATGTAACCGAAGGTGCAGACTGGTTACCCGCGGAGAAAAATGTGCAAAACATGTTTGCCGAAGTACTTCCAAAGATATGTATTTGTTTGTTGAAGAATGTGATTCACTATAGGATATGAATTGATGTGAAACCTCATCCATTGATCAAAGATCCATTGTTTTTTCCATTCTTATCCCGTGACAATATAGTACAAGGAAGCGCCACTAATTGTTATACAGATGTATGCGTTGTCACTTGTCTTTTGTGATTATTTCTTTGGCCAATAGAGGAAAGAGGCTGTCAGGTGCTAATGTGAGCATGAAGAAAAAATTGCATACATCTTTGGTTCTTTATAAATAGTGAGAGAGTGATATGAAGTAATTATCATATTTCTCAGCTAAGAATTGGTACACAGAGAAAGCTGAAAGTTTTCGGATATTGAGAGATATATAATAAACACTTGGTATACTCTGAGATGCATAGTTTGTTTTGTAAATTATACGTGCTTTGTAACGAAAGATAAGTCTTTGAGAGAGTCTTTTTGTAATCTTATATATATACAATTGTCCGTGGACGTAGGATCCGAACCACATTAAATCTTATGTGCGCTTTGTTATTTTTTATTTGAAATCGCATCAAGTTAATATAACAAATAGCGGAAAAAATAAATATAAACTCTTATTTGAGATTCAACTAAGAATAAACAAAATAAGATAACTTACGAGTTTGCATGCAACTACCCATCTAGTATTTTGTTCCTTTTCGTTCCTTAACGATTTTGTAGATGAACTTGAGAAACCCGAAGAACCAAGTTAGAAAAGAAATTGTTTGGTTTTTTCAGACACCGCAGGAAGTGACATATTTTGTGTTTAGAGTTTAAGATGATGAAATTTCTATACCTAACCCCTTATTTATAGTCTTTTCAATGTGAAGAACAACATTGTAAAACCTATCTTATAATACTTCCTTGTGTTCGTGGACCATAACCGAATAAATTGATAATTCAATTTATATCGTGATTTATTAGTTCAGGCTTAACTGTTGATATTTGTGTCAACTTCATCACAGTTCCCAAATTCAACCCAGTTACCACACATGAGCCCATAACGTCATTTCACCCATATGTCCAATTTAGTTAATTAAATAAATATATTGATTACTTTTTAATTTAGACTTCCTTAAGACAATAACCGAATATGTTTATTTAATATATCGGTCCAAATTATTGTAGATCTATAAATATATTAAATAAATATATTCTACCACGTTTGATTTGACATTATCGTTGTTATATTATTTTATGTTTTGAGTTTATAGTTTAGTTTTGAATACGAGCCGAAATTGTATTGTTTTTGTGTTTTTTGTTGTAAAATCTACTCTATTAACCAGTTTTGGTTGAATAGTTGTTGAGTTTCGGCAAACACTATTTTTAATCCAACTATTGTTATCAAATTGATTATTCTAAAAAGTTTTTAATTCAACCATTGTTGAAATTTGATATTATTGATTATTCTAAAAAAAAGATTGTGCTTTCATAAAAAATTTCCTTTAACACATATTATAATAATAAGATGATTCATAACAAAAATGGTAGATATCATAATAGTTGCCGAAATATGAAATATATTCACTTAAATATATAAGAAGAATTCAAGGTGAATGATGAAGAATAGTACACCGGTCTTTCAGAACATGCAAGGAGGTAACTTGTAACTTAAGCTACATGTATCTGTCTAATTTATATGTAGACAACTGTTGGTACCACCATAGGATTCCTCGAAAATAAGACAATGTCAATGGAAGATTCACCATATAATCTAGCTAAATCTCATATGTCCTAACATAGCAAAAACAACCTAGCCTATTTCTCTTTTAGCTATCCTCACATGAAAGGGTTCAAGGGCAGAGAGCAAACCTATGCACAGGTTGCTATTGATACAACAGCTCATTTCGATTTTGCTGTTGGTGCTGAGCACAATGCTGAAAAATTCAAGCTCTTTTCTTTTGCTATTCATCACATGAGAACTTTCTGCGTCTCGTTGTATTCGTTCTTCTTCGTATGTTTTGTCTCGACCTTTGCAGGTCCTCCTCTGGTTCCTATAATCCGCGACAACCTTGTTTTAACCGAACTAGACATTGGTAACGCTGGTGTTGCCTCTGTCTCCAGTAGATTTAGGCTTGTAATGGGTGCGGTCTGTGATTTGTTGGGACCGCGATATGGTTGCTCATTTCTTGTTGTGATGTTATCCGCAACTAGTCCTACCGATTTTTGGAATAATCTTCTTGATAATTCGATTTTTTGGCAAATTTTCTCCATTTCGCTTTATTCTATCTTTTTTTCGTATATTTGAAAATGAAATGTAAAGCAAAGCAAAGCAAAAATAATAGATATTCAAACTTCGAACAAAAACTTGTAAACCTTTAAAATAAAGTTTACTACTTGATACCTTTGATATATAAATTAATTCATGACATTATATTTATTATTCATCAATAGCACGACTTGCAATAAGAAAATGAAGGGTTTCGGCAATATATGTTGAATTCTTGTAAAATGAAACTTCCAACAAAACCTCATTTATTAACGAAGATGATGAGTAATTCTAATGTTAACCGGTCCATAGAAACTTTCGGTGATGGTAAAAGTGAGTGTGTGACAGTGTGAGTAGGGACGCGATCCAGTCGCTGTCCGATCTGGTCCGGTCGGGTTTTATCCGGTCCGAACATAAAACGAGTCGGGTCCGAATTAAAAAATTACAATCTGCAACCGGGTGAGTTTTTAATTTGTCTCATCTGTTCCGGTTCGAAAATTATAAAAAATATAAAAAAATTGATATTATTATATATAATAACAATAACATCGATCTTTTTTTTTTTTTTTTTTTTTTTTTTTTTTCCGGAGGGAACCCGCAGCCGCTACTCAGAGTGCAATGAGTGCGCACAGGGTAAACCCTCAGTCTGACGCGATAGCCTGCAAACCAACGCCAGAAGGTAAACACACAAGGTGACAGGCTCAGCCGAGAAAGCGTAGGTAGAGGGACTCGAACTCATGACCTTTTGGTTATAAGAATGCCATACTCAACCAACTCGGCTACCCCCTTGGGGGTACAATAACATCGATCTGGCTTTAAAAGGAAAAGCTTTAAAAGGAAAATAAATTACACAGAAGCAATAATTTAGTAAAGGTTTATAAAAGAGTTCCGTTTAGTTTTGAAAAGAAAATATATCGTATAATAACAATAATATATATATATAATAAATTAAAATATAAATAAAATTAATGTTCGCGGATCGGGTCGGGTTAACCGAAAGACATGAACGGAGAGAATCGGATTTGAAAATATAAAATCAGACACGGTTCAGGATCGAGTATCCAAAAAACGGGCTCAGACGAATCTGTCAGGATCCGGCCATCGGACGGCCCATTGTCATTCATGGTTTAAACTAGAATGTTATATATATATATATATATATATATATATATATATTATTTTGCTAATTTAATGTATTATATAAATTAATAATATTTATTTTACAAGATCATAGGACAATCTCCCGTGAGGACCAAGAGTCTCATAACTAAGTAGAATGAGATTATCCTGAGATAGTTTATGGAGAAATTAAAAAATTGAAAGGGTAAACAAGAGCAAAATTATTTAGTTAATTTACAATAAGATCGAATAAAAATGAACAATTGATGATCGTGGAAGAGTTTTAAGAAGGTTCTGGGTGATTTTGTGATACGAGGATTTCTTAGTGTCAAAATAGACTTAAGTACTTCGTGTAGGAGTTTTTCTAGAGAGAGAAAGTAAGAATTTGGTTACGTAGAGAGAGAAAGTAATATTATATTCATCTCGGGATCTGTGAAGCGTGTGTGGTCATTTTATAGTACAATTGCGGGTCTCACACGCTTTAATTCCCGTTTATTACATTTTTTGTCCCTATATTTTTTCATCTTCTTTAGTAGTCTATACAATTTTCCCCTAATACAATTTCTTCTTTACAATTCTTTCCTAACATACTTCTTCTTTGCAATTATCTCCTTAACAAACTTCTTCTTTACAATTTTCTCCTTAACAAACTTCTTCTTTACAATTTTACCATGTCTTTTATTCTCCCTCATCAATCCTGAAATGGTATGATGTTTTATGGTCAGGATGAGAGACAACAACCGGAACAACAGTGAAGCGCTAAAAGATGAATGGAAGGCCGTAGAACCCAACCATTCGAATCAACAACCAAACAATGTTAGACAACCATGAATGTCACGCAACATATAGGTAAGAGGCGACCGTCGAGCATAAAACCAAAATACAATAGTATTACAACACTAACCATAATACTACAATAAAAACAACCCAAGTTCAAATACATAAATACACAAAGATCTAAAACTGAAACCACATGCTACAGATCTGGAACCCAAGATCTAAATATGAAACTCCAAGATCTAGATTAGACAATAAAAAAACTAAAGGTAAAACTAAAAGAAATATAAAAATCAAAAGATCATTACAAATCACTCATCAATTTACAGAAAAAGAAATACACTTGATCAGATCGAGAAGAGAAGAAAAAATATATATCTAACAACCAGATCTATTAGATCTGACAACAGATGGTGGTACCATCGACAACATAAACAAACCTCCAAACAAAAGAAGTCGAAGAAAAAAAAAGTATTGCTCTGAAACTTGAACACGCGAAGGGAGAAAACCCTAAAAAGGAGACCACAAAAAAAATCGTTGTGCTCTATGCACCAACATGAAACTCTGAATAAAACTACATCCGTGAATGATATTTTCTGAAGCAGACATATCGTGGCCCAATTAACCTTAGTCTCCCATCTAGGTATTGTTATCATACATCTATCATATAGCCTTTATGTCCCGCATCTATCAACACTATTTTTATAGTGATCTCAGATCTAACATCCAAAAACTAGGTCTTACCTCTATCATCGACCCTTTATCTCTCGCATCTATCATATCTATTTTACAATCATCTTGCATCTACCATCTAAAAATTTAGTTCTTGCATATATGAGATAACATTTATGTCTCACATCTACCATTTCTATTTTACAATGGTCTCAAATGTATTATCTAAAAAACTAGATACACTTCTGTCATATAGCCTTTATGTCTCGCATCTACAATATTTACAATTTTTATTGGTCTCACAACTAACATCTAAAAAAAAGAAAACTATTTTGGT
This sequence comes from Limnanthes douglasii subsp. nivea, assembly GCA_036936605.1. Lineage (NCBI taxonomy): Eukaryota > Viridiplantae > Streptophyta > Magnoliopsida > Brassicales > Limnanthaceae > Limnanthes > Limnanthes douglasii. Next base: position 2,728,043 of record JAUPFV010000005.1, on the reverse strand, counting down.
AAAAGAATAATTAGAATTATATAATCAATAAAGATATTTGTGGTATTACAAAAAAAACAGTAAGTAGTAATTAAAAATTAAATAAATATATGCTAAGAATAAATGATAATAAGGATAGTAACTCGAGAATAACTTTATTTTTAAATAGTTATTTTCACTTTACTCAAAATAATAGTTTTACTATTATGCTTGGGTTGCTATCACATATCCACCTACTAAGTATATTATCATCGAACATTAAAAAATATATTATTAAAATATATATCTACCAAGATTCTTGTTATAAATATTTTTATTTTTATGTTTAAAATATATAAAAGTTTTTATTTTTTAAATCGTAATTCAAAAAAAATATTTTTTGGTTTTGATTTTTTAAGGTGAACAAACTAGATCGATTAATGTTTTTTTTAAGATACACTTATTAATCAACGATGATTTCATAATTTATTTAACCCTCATTTTATAATTTTCAATTCGACTTATTTTAGCTGTTGCATTTTTTTTGTAGTTAACATTTATTTCGTATTTTGCTTCATTCAACCATTATTTCATATTTTAAAATGCATATAACCCTTATTTCTTTTTTTTAGTTAACCATTATTTACATTTCATGTTTAAAAAAACATTTAACCATTATTTGACATTTCATTTTTATTTCTTATTTCACCATTATTTTGCATTTTGCATTTAAAAAAAAGAAATTTAATATTTATTTCTCTTTTCATAATTCATTTCACCATTAGTTTGCATTTCACCGTGCATTTTACATTCAATTTTTTTAAAATAATTTGAATCGTAATTAAAATAACTTAATGATAATATTATTTGTTTTAGTTTTTTTAAAACGAACAATTTTTTAAAAAAATAGTTTAACCGTTATTTTGTATTTCGTAATTCATTTAACCCTTAATACGCATTCTTAATTTGAAACTTATTTCGCATTTAAAAAAATAATAATTGTATCTTACTTTTATTTGATATTTCGCAGATTATTTTGACATTTACCAATTAGTTTTTTGTTTGTATTTGGATATTGCAATAACAAACACGCCTCAAACTTTTCGAAACTCGATCCAATAACTCCCATCAATCAAACTGGAAAATAGATTTTTAATAAAAAAACAAACCACAAAACAATGATGGCAAACTCTATTTCAAAACAAAAAACATACAAACAAAAATAACAAACTCATACCTAACTCCAAATCGAATCTCCATCATCGTGGTGTCATCTGTGTGGACTGTTAAAAATAATTGGTGAGGATAATAATTGCCTGAGGGTAGGCCATCAATTTTAAGTGGAGTTTCAAGGTGGTGTAAGGGTGTTTTACGGTGGTGTAAGGGTGTTTAACGGTGGTGTAAGGGTGTTTAACGGTGGTGTAAGGGTGTTTAACGGTGGTGGAGAGATAATTAAGCAACTTGGTAGCAGTTAATTTTTATTACCCATAGTTAATGCTGGTGGTTGGGTATTTATAGTATGATGTTTGGGCCCTTATGGGCTTTCAGGTCATGTTTAATGGACCCGGGTCATGTTTAAAGACCCATGAGTTCTAAGCAGGAGGGCAGGTAGCTTAGTCAAGAAGTGTTTAGGTTTTTTAGTACTTTAGTCATAGTTCGAACAGCCTTAAGTTTACAGTGTTCAAAGTGATCTGTCCGGTCCAAATGATCTGTCCGATTTACGTCCTTGTAGCCTGTCCGGTATTCGGAGAGACTTAGACTGATTTGCCCTTCCGGGGAGCATGCTGAATTCGGACTCATCAGGAGCCCCTTTTTTAGGTGTTTGAGCGAGTGTCCTTGTCAAAGAACTGAAAAACAGTCCGATGTATAAAGTGGTTCTTAATCCGGACAGAGCTGTGGGTATACCCGGACAGATTAAACGTTACGAATTCCAAACGGTTTTTGCCAGAGTTAGTGGGACACGTGTCGCTTTCTGATTGGCCACTCCAGCCGTTTTTTCACCTTGAATTTCGCACCACCTTCTTTAACAAGTAACCTCTTTAATTGCCAATAGTGACATCAGCGCCGTCTTTTAATTATTGCCCAACTTTTCGGATTCTCCTAGGAATCAACTCTTTTTTTCAAATCTATTATAAATTCACATTCATTTTCTACTGTTTTACCATCTCTTTCAAATCTTACTCTGCAATTTTACTCAGAGCTTTCTCTCTCTAGAACAAAAATTCCCTTGGTTGTTTATCTTTACAGCAAGAACAGCATTGATTAAAGGTGGTTGGCTTAACCTTTCAGAGTTGGAGAAAGCGCAGAAGGTCGAAAAAGAAAGGCGAATAGCAGCAGGGCTACCATCATCACCAGTTGATAGACCGGTTGCTTTTGTTACAGAATCAGATCGAGGCTCATCCTCCTCCAAAGGTACCAAGCCCAAAAAGCTCTTTCAATCCACCCTTTCTCCCATAGTATCTGGTTCCTCAGTTCAGGAGTCAATACCTGCTGTTGAACCAGGAGTCACCGCTACAAGCGTTAGGAAAACCTCACCTTTTATAGCTATGGGGTCTGATTCTGACCACTCCCCGGAGAAGCTAGTCGTTAAGAGGCCTAGCCGGTTAGTCAAAGGACTAACCTCGAAGAATACTCCCTCGAAATCGGGGGCAAAAAATAGTGACTCTGGGTCTGGAGTGCCCTTTAGAGCTCCCCGGGAGAGGCTTTCCGGTCCGGAGGCCAGCAGCCCAGTACCCCCTAGAGAATCTTCTGCCTCAGAAACCCAACTTGAGGTGAGAAGTCAGATGAATACGGGCAGTCAACAGTCCGGAGGGCAGGCTATGCCAAGCTTCAATCCTCCCCGAACCACTTCCACAGAAGTCCCCCCAACAATTATGGAGGAGAGAATGAAGGACTCTACTGAAGAGGTCCCCTTTGAGTCCGAGTCCTCCGGACAGGCTGATACCACTGCTGTTGCTGCCAAAAAGGGAAAAGAAAATTTGTATCTGAGGTATCCGGACCTGCCGGAGTGCCTTGAGGGGAGAGTGGGGCCGTGCTTCCACAAAGTCGAGTTTAAGTACCTCTTGGCCTTGCATAAGACCAAGTATGCATTCATCCATACCTCTGATCTGGGTAGACTGCGCACCAAATGGGGGATCCCTGAAAACGTGAAGATAAGGATCCCCATTGATCCGGAGACCCCAATGGACTGTAAACGAAACGAGATAGTCTTCTTTACGGAGCTATTTAACTGGGGGCTCAGGTTCCCACTAGACCCGGAGATCGTGCGCTACTTCCACCTGGTCAAGCTCTGCCCAACACAGTTAAGCCCCAATGGTTGGTTCACCTTAATGTCATGTATCATGGCGTCTAGATTATCTGGGATCCCTCTTCCTATAGAAGAGTTCACAGCAGTGGCCAACCTGTGCAAGCATCATCAGTTCCCCTTCTACCATTTCAACATGGGGAACGATCTCAAGGCTGTTGATGATCTCCTGGAATCGGAGAGTAAGTGGAGAAGCCAATTCCTGTTCGTTAGTGGTGCCTGGGAAAACGGCAAGAAAATCAAGGCCGGAGAGAACCCAAGCCTCCTCAGGAGTAGGTGGAGGAGTGACCGTAAATTTCTTAACTTGAGTCTCTGTCCGTTTTTCTCCCTTTTTTTTAAGTTAAGTTTATATTAACCAATTTTTCTTCTGTTCTATCAGAGCTGCCAAAGGAGTTCGGGGACTACCTGAAGGCCGGACAGACTACTTGTGGCAAAATCAATGCTTGGGCCGCAGAGAATTGGGAGAATCGATTCCACAAGGCCTTCACCCCGGGGAATCTAGCAAGGTCTCACCTGTGGAACACCACAGGTCGGAGAGACCTAACTTGGGAGGAGCTCACCACCCAGCCTGATGAAGACACTGTGCTGAGAAGGTCCCACGAACTGGATGAGACACTCTACCTGCCTGCCCGGGCCAAAGCCCCAAGCAAAATGAAGGGCAGAAGAAAAGGCAAGAAGGTGGCAGGTGATGCTGAGAAGGATGCCCCAATAGATCTAGAGGGGCCAGCCCAAGTTCAAATTGATGCAACCCTCTTGCAGGTGATGGAGCAGGAGACCGAGAGGCAGGAAGTAGACCTTCCAAAACCTCCAAGGGCTCCCAAGAGGACTCGCAAGCAAGCAAGTGAAAGCGCTGACCGGGTAGTTAAGAAGAAAAAGACTTCACAAGGAGATGAGCTCGCTCTCCGGGATCCGAAGCCCTCTTTTCCCACTGGCCCTTCAGACCCAACGCTGGCCGAAGAGATCCCCAGAGAGTTTCACACTGATGAAGTCGAGGGGGGAGAGCTCAACTTGGATGAAGTGGACATCACTGGTCTGGGCGGGCTTGGTGAATATTTCCTTGGCCTGCCCTGAGACGAGTTTGCAGGGCCCTACATCCCTCCGAGCAGCTCCAATACGGTCAACTTTAACGGTAAGACTTTCGTGGTTTCTAGTGAGAAGGACACTATTGCCCATTCCCTGCTTAGTAATGTACAGCCAGTTCTTACACTGGAAAGACAAGTCCGGAGCCAAGCAGACACCATCAAAGACCTCAAGTCTGAGAAGGATAAGCTGTCCGAAGACCTCCGCATTGCTACTACCAATGCTGATTTACTTAAGGAAGCACACGAGGAGCTGAAGAGGAGTCATGATGAGAGCAACACAAAAGTTTCCACCCTAGAGCAAACCATAAAAGATCTCCAGGAGAAGTTGTCTGGTATGGAGAAAGATCTCACGGTCTCACGGGGAGAGACCACTGCAAAGGAGAAGCTCATCACCAACCTGACCACTGATAAGATTGCTTTGGAAAATGCAGTGACTCAGGCTGCTGAAGAGAAGGCTGCTTTGGTAAGGGACCAAGAGGCCACAATCAAGGCCAAGATCAACGCCTATGCCAGGAAGATGATACAAAGTGAAGAGCTAATGATTCAAAGGGTGAAGTCTAATATGGTTCTCCTTTTTCACGAAAAATTCCCGAAGAGGAGACTGGGGGACTTATGGCTCTATGTGGATGATGATGACCTTCCATTTTATACTATGGTTGATGAGGGATTTTCCGGTGAGTCCTCTTCTGATAATGAAGAGAAAACCGGAGAGAGCCCAGGTGAAGAGGAGAATGATCCCAAGGGCAAAAAAGTGGTCGAAGGGGGGAGCGACATCAAAGGCAAGAAAGTAGACGAGGGTGAGCCATCTTCAAAGGCTCAACCTTAATTTATGGTGTACTTTATTTATCCTTTACTCAAACTAAAGTCCTTGGAAGGCCAAGGCACTATTTTTGTTGTGGTGTCCGGTATTATTCGGACAGATTTTTTTTACTGTGCCTTAACTTGTTCAAAAAGTCCTTGGAAGGCCAAGGCAATTTTAAGTTGTTGAATGAATGTTTCTATTTTGCTCAACCATCATCTTCTTTCATTATTTGTTTTAGTTTAGATAGCTGGAATTTAAGTAGCTTTGAGTTATTGCATTGTGAGATGTTAAGATTCTCCGGCTAGAGTTTAAATAGCCCTTAGACCTTTTAGTCCGGGTAGTGTGACAAGAGATAGAATTTTGAAAATACTTAGAAAATTTTGAAGAAGGCATCAAATTTCATTGAAAGCTCTCCGTGCCACCGAAGAGGGGAAGGTATGCCCCCAAATATTTACATGGATGTTTAAACAAGTAAATATTTACACAAGTGTTATTCCAAGTACATTCGAAGGTGTTCAATATTCCAAGGGTGAGTTAAAACCCTGCCATCTTTGTCTTCCAACCAATAAGTCCCAGGCTTGATTCTTTCAACTACAGTATACGGACCCTCCCAAGTTGGGGCCAGCTTTCCGAAGAGCTTTTCCTTAGTATGCAAGAAGACCTTCCTTAATACTTTGTCCCCTGGTTGGAAATCTCTTCTTTTAACCTTAGAAGCAAACCTGCTTCTCATCAAGCTCTGATAGTGTGCCACTCTTAGGCAGGCTTTAACCCGTCTTTCTTCTATTAAATCAAGTTGATTTCTGACGGCCATCTCATTAGCATGTCCGGAGAAGTTATGAATACGAAAGGAAGGGAGTGTCTTCTCTATGGGGGCTACTGCATCCATTCCATAGACCAAGGCAAAGGGAGACTCTTGTGTTGCAGCCCCAGGCGTCGTCCGGTAGGCCCACAAGACCTCTTGTAGATAACTAGGCCACTTCCCAGCAGCCCCTTCTAGATTCTTCCTTAAACCGGATAGTATAGTTCTATTAGCCACTTCAACCTGCCCATTGGCTTGTGGGTGGAAAGGTGAAGAAAAGCAGTGTTGTATACCCCTTGAGGCACAGAAGCTTTCCATTTCTCTATTGTCAAACTGTGGCCCATTGTCTGTTGTTATCTTTTGTGGGACACCAAATCTGCAACATATGTTGGACATAATGAATTTTATGACAGCTTTCGATGTTGTCCCTGCCAGGGGAGCTGCTTCTATCCACTTTGAGAAGTAGTCAATGGCTACAATTATAGTTTTACGCCCTCCGGACGCCACAGGGAGAGGCCCAACCAAGTCCAATCCCCATCGAGCAAAAGGGATGGGCTCAGAAATTGACTCCAAAGGAATGGCTGGTACATGAATTTCATTGCTGTACCTCTGGCACGGGTCACACCTTCTTACCAGCTCCTTAGCATCTTTCATGATTGATGACCAATAGTATCCGGAGAGTAACACTCTTCTTGTTAAAGCTCTGAATCCACAATGGGCTAATCCCTCACCATCATGCAATTCGGAGAGGACCACTTGTGACTCATTATCCCCTAAACAACGTAGGAGAGGTTTACTATAGGATTTTTTGTATAATACTTCTCTCAACATAATGAAACCACGAGCCTTGTGTTTCAATGTTCTGGCTTGTGACTTATCTAGAAGGCATAATACCATCGGATAGATATTGTATGAGAGGAGGTCTCCAGTCTTGAGGCCGACTCACTTGTATTTCAAAAACTTCCTCTTTTCCACCCTCACTAAGTTGAATAGAAGGGCTTTCAAGCACATGGATCCATGGGTAGGACTCCGTATATGCTATTGTTGCCAATGAGTCTGCTAGCTCATTTTCTGCCCGGGGAATGTGCTCATAGACAACAGCTTTAAACTTTAGCGCTTCATTTTTGAGGAGGAGTAAATATTTTACCAACTGCTCCTTTTTAGCCTCAGATTGGCCTAAGGCATGGTGGACAAGTAACTGGGAGTCACTTAGAAGCTTGACCCTTTTAGCCCCACAGATGTGTGCCAACTTTAACCCAGCTATAGCTGCTTCGTATTCGGACTCGTTATTAGACGCCCTGAAAGCAAAACAAATAGCTTGGTACATGCTGTCCCCATATGGGGAAGTGAGACATATTCCTGCACCACATCCCATGGTGCTAGACCCTCCGTCTGTTCGGACAATTCACACTTTCTTGTCTTTTGAATCAGTAGGTTGCTCTAAATCCCTATCGGAGTGGAATTCAACCAGAAAATCAGCTGCAGCTTGGGCTTTTACTGCTGTTCGGGGAGCAAAGTCTATGTCGAAGTCCCCCAACTCCACTGACCACTTCGTCATTCTGCTTGAAATGTCTGCTTTTTGAAGGACATTCTTTAAAGGGAAAGATGTCCGGACGACGATAGGATGAGCCTGAAAGTAAGGCCTCATTTTTCTTGCAGCTATCACCAGAGCTAATGCCAGTTTTTCGAGTTTCAAGTAACGCCTCTCAGCATCAATCAAGTTTTTGCTGATGTAGTACACTGGGTAGGGACAACCATCGACCTCTCTTACCAACACAGCACTGATGGCACAACTTGAAACGGTCAGATACACAATTAGAGTCTCCCCGTCAACTGGTTTGAACAAAGTTTTGGGAGAGGAGAGATGTTTCTTGATTTCATTGAATGCCTCACCACACTGTGGGGTCCATTCGAACCCTTTTGCACCCTTCAAAGTTTGAAAGAATGGAGCACACATGTCCGAAGACCTGGAGATGATTCTGTTCAAGACAGCTAATCTCCCCGTTAATCGCTGTACTTCTTTAATGTTTCGAGGAGGCTCCATCTGGAATAAGGCATTGAGTTGGTCCGGGTCGGGCTGTATTCCATGCTCACTTATGATATACCCTAAGAACTTCCCGGACTGCACTCCGAACACACACTTTTCAGGGTTTAGTTTTAAATTCACTTTTGCCAAGTTGGCAAAAGTTTCTTGGAGATCGGACAAGTGCAACTGCTCATCCACGCTTTTCACCATCATATCGTCAATGTAAACCTCCATATTTCTTCCAATTTGATCAGCAAATACCTTGTTGACTAACCTTTGATAAGTAGCCCCAGCATTTTTCAAGCCAAAAGGCATCACCTTGTAGCAATGTAGACCCCTATCAGTGACAAACGTGGTATGCTCTTGATCTTTTGGATCTACTTGGATCTGATTGTACCCGGAGAAGGCATCCATGAAGGAGAGCAGCTTGTTCCCAGAAGTAGAGTCTACTAACTGATCTATTCGGGGAACCGGATACAAATCTTTTGGGCAAGCTCTATTAAGATCTGTGAAGTCAATGCACATGTGCCATTTGCCATTTTTCTTTTTTACCAGGACATGATTGGTAGTCCACAAAGGGTATTGAGATTCTTTAATATGCCCCATCTTTGTGAGTCTGTCAACCTCTTGCACTATGACATCAGCCTTTTCTTTCGAGAAAGCTCTTCTCTTTTGAACCACTGGTGCCACATCTCTCCGGACAGATAGGTGATGGGATATCACCTCTGATGGAACTCCAGTAACATCAGCATTGCACCAAGCAAAAACGTGTTGATGGTCTTTCAAAAATTTCAACATCTCTTGTTTCAATATTGGTGGCATCTTGGACCCTATCTTGACATTTTTTCCTTCTTCCAAACAGTGTGTTTCAACCTCTTCAATTGGGATCAACACTCTAGGGGTCTCTCTGGGGTCATCGATTTCACCCTCACCCCCAGAAAGACCCTCAAACTGCTATTGATCGTTTATACGGACTGCCCCCAGCGTTCGTGGAGCCAAGGCAGTAGCATAGCATTCTCTTGCAATCTTTTGGCTGCTCCGGACAACCCCAACCTGTCCCTGAACAGCATACTTTAAACACTGATGGACTGTTGAAGCCACTGCATGCATCCTAGAGAGCCAATATCTCCTTAGAATAACATTATAGCAAGTGGGACAATCCACCACGATGAAGAGTATTCTAACCATTTTCTTGAAAGGGCCCCTGCCCAATAACACTTCTTCTTCAAACTCCCCGATCACATCGGCTGAGCTGCACGTGAAGCCCACGATTGATCTGTCTGACTTTTGAATCACATCTGGATTTTTCATTTTCTTGTAAGTGGTTAGGAAAAGGATATTAGCAGAGCTTCCAGTATCCACCAGAATTCGCCTTATCTCAATGCCCCCTATAGATGCTCCTATGACAACAGCATCCTCATGAGGGCCAGCAATATCTCTCAAATCATCCTCATCAAAGACTATGAATGGGAATGAGTTTGGTGATTGATAAGATGTCATGCCTCCTTCTAGCTGGGAGGCTAAATTATGAACATGCCTCTTTCTTGAAGAAGCAGTAGGAGCTGTCATAATGTCCCCTCCGAAAATCGTCAGTGACTCGAAGAATTTAATGAGCCCGGAGACCGTCCTAGAACACTCCTCTATAGCACCCACCCTATTTCGTGTTGGATCAGGATCCAAGTATTCAGATTCCACATCAAACCTTTCAACTATTACCATGGCCCCCTCCGGGGCAGCATTACTTGGACCAACCCGGTGAGTGTTGTCAGGCATGTTGCCTCCTCTTCTTTTAACGTATGCTCCTAACTTTCCCCTTTCAATCAAGTTTTGAACCTCTTGTTTCAACGCTATGCAGTCATCAGTGGTATGGCCAATATCATTGTGGTATTAGCAAAATGAGTTGTTACGATGCTCTCTGGGAGACTGCAAGGTTGCCGGTCTCCGGTAGTGCACCTCAGCTTTTGTTTTATCGAAAATAGTGGCCACACTTTCTTTGAGCTCTGCGAACCACTCCGGTTGGACCCATGGCCCTCTTTTGTTTCTGGATTGTTGACTTTGAGCAGGAGCAGCTGGCTGAGACTGAGCTTTTGCCCTACCATGCCCCTGTCCGGTTTCTCTTGCTTTGTTCCCGGACTGGTTTTGATTTGGAGTTGGTGCCACCGGGGTGGATCTCACCTGTCTGTGCACCCTGGTTTTCTTTGTTTCATCAACGTTTATTTGCTTGCCAACCTGATTTAGCAATCCCCCCCAGGTCATGGCCTTCTTTCTAGTCACCGAATCAGCCAGATTGCCTGGGTTCAAACCTTGCCTTAGGGATGCTATTGCCACCTGTTCGAAGCAATCAGCCAACCCATTCTTTGTGTTTACAAAACGACTTATGTACTCCTTCAAAGACTCATTTGGCTCCTGGGCACAATGGATTATTGTGTCTCCATTGCCCTTCAGCTCCTTACTCCCTACAAACTGCCTTCGAAAGGCCACCCAAAACGTATCAAAATCTTTAATACAACCTTGAGGCAGGCTGTTGTACCATTTCAGAGCGCTCCCCATAAAAAATTGGGAGAATGCCCTACAAAGTAGTTTATCATCGTCATCAAAGTTCATCATGAAGTTCTTGAATTGCTCCAGATGATTGTCCGGATCAGTACTGCCATCGTACTTCTCCATCTTAGTAATGTCAAACCTCTCGGGGAGGTTTCCGGACAGGATTTTAGAAGACAGTGGAGACTGCCTCCAATTCCTTCCACGACTGAACACAGTATCCTCATTAGGAGTTGCAAAGATACCCGACTCATCGTGGAAAGCAAAGGGATCCATCAGCATCTTGTCCATATACCTCCGGTGGTGAGATGACCCCTTTTCAATATGCCTTTTCATTCTTCCATGGTGGTCTCTTTTTCTTGAATATTTCTTAACCTGCTTTTGCTTTTTCTTGGTTCGACCCTCATCGCTGCTAGAGGACAAGGATTTTTCATTTCCCTCACTGTCCGAAGAGCTGCCTGAAGATTCTGAGCTTGAGTCAGAGCTCTCCACAGGCTTGGACCGCTGAGACTTTTTAGAACTGGCATGTGTCTTTTTGGTACTCACATGAGTTTTCGAAGCCTCAGGCTCTCTAGGGTTGTCGGTATGATGAGCAGCTGATGCTTTGGATTTTTCTTTCACGCCTATCTTGGCCTTCTCAGCCTTCAGAGCTTCTATTTCAGCCCTCAGCCTGTCACGCTCTTCGATAGTGTATTCGTCATTCTCTCCCACCACTTCGAGCAAAGCTGGTGGCACTTCTGGATTGTCCGGATTCATACGGACAGAATTTCTTGGCAGGTTTTGAATGCTTGATTCAGGCACCTCTCTGCTCCCACTGTGGTCGCCAATTTGGTGAGGATAATAATTTCTTGAGGGTAGGCCAGTAATTTTAAGTGGAGTTTCAAGGTGGTGTAAGGGTGTTTTACGGTGGTGTAAGGGTGTTTAACGGTGGTGTAATGGTGTTTAACGGTGGTGGAGAGATAATTAAGCAGCTTGGTAGCAGTTAATTTTTATTACCCATAGTTAATGCTGGTGGTTGGGTATTTATAGTATGATGTTTGGGCCCTTATGGGCTTTCGGGCCATGTTTAATGGACCCGGGTCATGTTTAAAGACCCATGAGTTCTAAGCAGGAGGGCAGGTAGCTTAGTCAAGAAGTGTTTAGGTTTTTTAGTACTTTAGTCATAGTTCGAACAGCCTTAAGTTTACAGTGTTCAAAGTGATCTGTCCGGTCCAAATGATCTGTCCGATTTACGTCCTTGTAGCCTGTCCGGTATTCGGAGAGACTTAGACTGATTTGCCCTTCCGGGGAGCATGCTGAATTCGGACTCATCAATAATGATTAAAAAAAAGACTTTTTAATTAAAAAAAATAGTTTATATATTTAAACAAATATTCAAAATATTAATAAATTCAAATAATAAATAATAATGAAATCGTATATTTAAGTATTCAATAGTAATTAATTAAAGTTAAAATATTTAATACTTATTCTTTTAGATTTGGATACCCAATAATATTTTATCATTTTTTTTTACAAAAATAATAAATTTAAATTAATAGATGGATTACATCTATTTTAAGGCATTCATGAGAATATAAAAATTAAAATATATCAAACATGAAATAGAAGACTCAACAACGGATAAGGTAGTTCCAACCAAAGTAAAGTAATAAATGATCAGAGTCACGGTGGTGGCATACCATGGAACCAACATAAACGAAAGAAATTGAAATAAAACACAAAATGAATAGAAAATTAGTAAAGTTTAGCACGACGAATTAATTCTTGAGTCGTGGAATCTGTAACAGAGGTCTAAGAGGATACGGTGGGAGATTGCAGACCCCAACAAAAAGGAAGTGGCACACCAAATATCACCTAGGCCAGAAGGTGAGCGGGTCCAAACACTAGTCGATATATAACCAGAGGGTCAATAGGAGGTCGAAAATGAACTAAATATTTGAATAATAATCATCCGAGACTAGTTCAGAGTAGGGAAAATCCACCAAAATATGGTTAATGGTTTCTAAGAAGCTATTGTACAAGATATAGTATAGGACCATGTTATAACCTCAGGCGATAAATTTATTTATGGTAGCGAGTTTTCCCATGATAGAAATCCAAACAATAAAGAAGTATACATGGATGTTGTGCTTGTTCCAAATGAGATTGACTCAATAGACGTGGAACGCTGAAGACTGAATAAAATGATAAGTATACTGATTGTAAATGAGTTAGGGTTCTGATTAAGGATCCAAACCTTAATACCCTTCTTGTCTGAGGTGGTAGGAATGAGACTGATAATGTTACTAATTTCAAGCATGTGACATTAGTGAGGCATCTATCCAAGCAGAGCTGAGTGGGCCAGTTCCAAGACCCGTAGTTGATGATATCAGAGACCATGTTATTACTGCGCATTCTAGCATAATAGATAATATTATTACCAAAATGGTCAACACAATAATTAGAGAAGTGATAAGGGTCATACTAGAGGGATGTGGAAAGCATGTTCCCGACTTCAGCATTGTAGCTTTTAGTGGAAATGGGTATTAAGCTAATGATTTTCCTCCACTATTAACTAAGAGATGAGCCAATATGAAGGTTCCAGAGATATTTATCTTTTACTTTTTAGTAAGAACCCAATTAGACCAAATTAAAGAATAATTATCACTCAAGATGGACGAGAAATGTTTGAGGTCGGCCGCCTGATTCCAGACTCTAAGGTCATTGAGGATCCAGACTAGAAATATAAATACGAAGGACCGATAGACTTGTCCATCGAAAATGACGATCTTGATAAACTAGAGCCTCTACGTATAGTGTTTATGCTTAAAAGTCCATGAGTTAGTACGAGTGATGATTTAATTGAACAGTGGCATACAATCATTGTAGTAGAGACAGGGAGTAATGAGAAGAATGTCTTGGTAACGAACAAGAAGTGAGCGTTCATCAAACCACAAAGAATATATGATGGGACGACATATCGAGTTGGTTACCCTTGAGATGTAAACATGACTCTTATAGGGTTGATTTGAAAGCAGAAAGAGGATTATTAACTTCTCTATTTGAGAAGACTAGAGATTAATTACACGATGAGAATGAAAATGAATGGGGATATAAGATTCCCTTGTCCGATACCTCTTTTACCGTAAAATAAACCAAAAACATTACCGTGTATGTTACTCGGGTAAGAATGAGCAAATATACATTAGATGATCCAATAAATTATTCAATTATGAAAATCCATGATATAGAGGACATGCAAGAGGAGACACCAACAAACATTATCAAAGGCTTTCATAAGGTAAATCTTAAAGGGTGCCCGATGACCTTTCCTGTTGGTATGATAACCATTGAGAAGCTCATGCAAAAGGAGAATTTTTCTTAAAAATATTATGAGCATGTATAGAAGACGATTGAGAAGGGTAAATGAGAGAGATGAGAGAGTTCTTAATAATTTTTTGTAAGGATTTTGGAACTGACCTTATAGATATCACTGAGGGTTGTCTGACTACATGATCAGAGCAATGAGGGTTTTATTCCATCAAAGGATGCAATTATGGTGGAAGAAATGATTGGACAACTTTGCAAAAATCGCTATCAATAGTAACCCAGAAACAACACATAAATTAACTAGTGTGGTAGTCGTTAGGCCTGGGCTCTTTGTTATTGTCGATACTGAACAAATCATTTTTTATCTCATCATCGGTAACATATTGGATCTTATGATATATTTTGAAGTTATTAAGCCTGGTAGTGATCAGGCTTCTAACTTTATCGATGCCAAAGTAATTGAGGAGGGGGGTGGATCCTTGACACAAATGAGATTGGTGAAGTGGTTAACAAATATGTTAGTGGAATATTTAAGGAAATAACAAATGTTACCCTAATGATCATTAATATAAATAAATTTGGTTTTGGAAATGCAGAATTTGATATTATTGCGAGATAATTTGAAGTTACTGTCCTCCAACTTGAGCCAAGTTTCGCAGGACTTCTGCTTGAAGAAAGAGACTTCTACGTTGCTGAAGAAGACAAAGTTTTTTTAGGTAGTGATTTCAACCTCAGTGAGAGAGAGGTTAAGAAATTCATTTGTCATATTATGTTGGGCTTGAATGAGAATTGATTAAGCACCAAAGGCTTATATAATAATGTTACTAAATTCTTTTTTACTAATATATTAGTGTTCACTTTGGAGACGTTTTAGCTTGGCGAGGATAATACACATGACAGAACCGTCGATATGGAGATTCCAGTTACCAGTGACAATAGTTTGATAGTTAGGGTGAGATTGCCACATATTGAAATAATGAAATAATTTTTTGGTAAAGTGATTTATAGTATAAGAAAAGTAATTATGGTGTGGTCAGATATACAAGGATAATCGTAGTAAGCAAAAGAATTGGAAAAATGATCATTCTAGTGGTTGTTAACAAGAACTTGATTGATTCTAAAAAAAGTATGAATACTGGGCTGCTTATTAGACTATGAGAACCGAAAACCAGTGGCTCAAAGGTCGTTGAGCTCACCACACTAATACCAATTATTAATGAGGGTCAAAAGTTCCTAATTACTCGTTCGATCGTCTACCTTACGAATTAAAGTCACCAAGATCAATCCATGGAATATCTTGGCGACATGATGAGATGGAAGATATATCATGTCATAGGGGGGCAGAATCAGAGGAATCGTTAAAACCATAAATTACTGAGAGAAATAGAAGGAGGTGTTGGACGAGATATGGGTAATGGAATAATCTATAATCAAGGGGATACATAATCAACGGAAACTCTAAAGATAATATGGTTTAATACCAGTCATATTTTACCTCAAAGGTGCATATTATAATTGGTCTTAAACTTCCAAAAAAAACATAGAATACATAATATAATTTACTTTGTTTTCTCTAACTTTAGTCTTTAATAAACAAATTACGATAATGTGATTAGAGAAAACATATTCGATAACGTCTTTTTAAAGAGAAAATTCATTAAAACCATACACATTCTATAAAACAATAATCAAATTTAATAATAATTAAAACTAAAACTAAATTAGTTGCTAAAAACATATATTTGAAAGAAAAAAACAAGGATAAAAGATAATTATGGACAAAAAATTCCCCTCCAAATTATCAATTAATTTATTGATAATATGAGTAGATGACATATGAAAACAAACATATTGTTATGTGTTTTATTATAAGCATGAGCTCTTAATTTTGATGGCCGAAAGAGAGAATAAAGATAGTTTGTGGGCTAAAATAATTAGTCTAAGGTAATATCAAGAAATGAATTATGGTTATGCAGTAAAGGTCCATGGTTCTTTAAATCTGAAAAGTCGTCGCTCATGGTAACCTTTAAATATTTCATAACGTCCCGGGCCATTAAACATGAAAGGTTGATTAAGAGACGTTGGTTGACATAACGAGCATCACTTCTCCATCCTTTAAACATTTAAGAACATCCCATGTCATTAAACATGAAATGTTGATTGGGAGATGTTGGCTGACATAACGAGCATCACTTCTTCATTCTTTAAGGTGCTCGACATGGTGGTCCAGAACGAGACGCTTCACACTCGTAAGAGTGAGCATCCTATCAAATGAAACGAAGCAAGTCGATATGATCCAAGGAATTGCGACAAGGTTAAAAACAGGGAAACACATAAGAGGGACAATATGGGACTTGCCTTTATTTATCGTGACGATGCACCAGGAATGTGCTCCACCGCGGATGACTCAAGAGAACGGAAAAGAACACTTATGGTTCTACTCATAATGACTTTTATTGCAGCGCACTGGTTCATATTATGCATTGGTCAGGTAGGTAGCGAGAATCAAGCAGCAGAAATGGGGGGGTGTTTGGTTGAAATTTGATGAAAAAGTCCCGCAAGAGGATTTGGAACCATAACCAATTTTCCAAATATTCCTTAGGAATAGATCTACCTTCTCTTTCGATTGCAACTATTTTACATGCGCAAGATAACCCATCATGCTACGCAATCTATGCCTATTTTTTTAGCACATCTAATAGCGTGGGAAATTTGTTCCATGCCCGCATGTGATACATAACTTAATAGTTGCAAGTTCAATATGTTTCCATTACTCAGGTAAATACAAAAATTACTTCGCTCAAAAAATTCAAGAATCGAAGAATGTTGCTTAAGTAGGAGCTTGTGAACTTTATCCGAGAAAAATTTAAAATTGTATTGGTTAGTACCAAAGTATTTTTAGGGTCGCTCAAGCACTTTCGCACCTAAAAAAACAAGCTATTTTTACAAAATTAAATTTTTGTGCTAAAAATGGTAGCATTTATAAAAGAGTTCGGGTTTACAAATTGGTTGTTTTATTGCCATAATGTTTATCTCGTTCATTTGATGATTAAGAAAAATATTTTTGTATTTTGTTATCCATGATGACATAACATATTCTATACATTTTGGGTAACCGACGAACAATTGACACAATAATGCTAGAATTCGATCATAAGCTTCTACCGTGTTTGATTCGACAACAAAATTATAAAACTCCATAAATTACTTTGAAGCGTCGTTGGGCATCAACTTTCGAACCGTGTCATGAACATTCTTGTTTATATGAAACTTGCAAAGAAAAATCATTATATCTAGAAATATATCTTCAATAGCTAGCATCAATTCAAACTCTCTATCCGTCAAAATGACGCTAGGAAACACACACACACACTATCCATCATCACACCTTGTAGAACACTTAAAACTCACCTATAATGGCTTCATTCTCTCCACTCACAAACACATAAGCAATGCTAAATATAAGCGAGGTTGAAGTTACTCCACCTATCTCAAACAATGACATTTTATACCTAGTCGTCTTGTACGTACAATTCATGATAAGTACATGCAGAAATGTATGTAACAACTCAATACTTGTAGGATGCCCAAAAAATAAATTAGTGATCACGTCCGATGTATCACTTGTTTGATCCCACACATAGTATTTATGTTCCTTCAATTTCGCCAACAAATATTGCATTTGAGATTGACCACTTTGATCAACATCACGATGTTTTTTACGACAATTGTATATCGTACGCTTGTTGTGAATACTTTCCGGGTTATGCATCTTCAAACCAACGTTTATTACCCTAGAACGTGAACCAAGAGAAAATAAATTATGGACTAGCTGCTCTTCATCAGCCTTGAGTCTACAAGCTTGCGAATGACCGTCTAACCGAACTTTTTTTTTTCTGTAGTTGTGTTTTCCGTTTTTGATGGTCAATCGCCCTTGTTGAGTTAGTACATCAACTAGTGCATTTTTAACGCGAATTTTAGGTTACACACTTTCTTTTCTTCAAAGTTTCCGTTTTAGTTCTCGAAGCATAAATATTGTACCTCTCGCATTGGTAGGTTAACCTAGAAGTTTTTCTCCATCTTTCGTCGTATATAGAGTAATAATATTGATAAATCCTATCTTATTCTTTTCGGAAAAAACTCATTCATCCAATTTTGATTTAGTAAAATATCTATCAGTTGTAAAAATATATGCATATCAACCATCATAAATGGTTGTGGCCCAGATTGCTACAACATATAAACATACACTAAATATAAACAATGATGCATAAATCACACCAAGTTATCGACAAAAATTAACTAAATCGTATATACCTTGCCATAAACAAACCCTAACCTCCCATGAATATTTGTACAGAAACTACCCTAAATCGCACTTTACATGCGTAATTCACCATCCATATCACTTGATTCATTGTTTTACAAGAACGTTTAAAAATTACCTCCTATCGACAAAATCTTCCATGCAACGAACCACGATATTTAACACCTTTCTTCGTCCTATGTTTTTTAATATTTTGGAATTGTTAACTGTAGATAGATGTTTCTTGATATTTTGGAGTGGTTAACTTAAACTAATGTTAAAGGCCTATGAAAGACTTCGATTTAAAATTGTTAGTATTCTCAGTCTTAGATTTTCCTTTAGTAAAATGAAAGAGTCGACAAAAACAAGCTCAAATCTAATCGTACCTTAAGAAAATTTGCAGAAAACAGGCCATTAAAAGAGAGGACTCTTAACAAATATTATAGTACAAAGGTAAGAAGAAATATTCTAAAAAATGAATCTCATCTGTCATTACGTTGAAAACACACAAAAATTTGGAAGACAGACAACAAGAAAATCTTGAATAGAATGATTAAACAGCATTCCCTAACATGCCAGCCCCCTTAGTTCAATGTACTTAAATAATTCTTATACATCCCAATGAATCAAATCAAATCAAATCAATTTGATCTTGATCAGGCAGTCTCCGTCTCCATTGGCTCTGTGGATGCTGGTGCGGCCTCACCACCATTACCATCCGCATCCTCACCAGCAGCTTCTTCTTGTTGGTGTGGTGGGGTTGCTGGATTTTCAGGAGCAGCAGCTGCCTTAGCCGGCTTTGGTTTTGGTTTCGTCATTATCGGCCTGCACACCCTGATCAAACCAACATTCCCATTCAGCATTTTCCAATTAGTTTTTGCTATGCACCAAAAGATAGAGGTATTACCTGTCCAATGTTTCACTCTTTTTTCTGATATCACCTGATAAGAGAACTGGTGTGGCATGTTTCGGAAGTCCATCCTGCTGCTGCCTTTTCTCCTGCAACCAGGCTTCTGCCTCCACGCACTCATTTAAAACCTAAATGATAACAAAAAAAATGGTACCCAATAAGTCTGGAGAAACCTAAAGAAATCAGATGCATAAAAAAATCAACAAAATGAGGAGAGGATATACCTTTTGCTTATCAGCCATTTCAATGTGATCAAATTTAGGATCAGTTGACATAGCTGCCTCTCTGTAACTGTTAATGCAGTAAACAAGCTGATCAAGCACAGACCCTCTCTCTGTGTGTTCCTTGAAGCGTTCTTCAATAGGGTCACCTGTCTGCAATATTTATCCATATCCAACAATGTTACAAGTTCTAGTCCACATATAGCTCCAATACAACAAAAGAATATGAAACAGAAAAAACACACCTTCTTGAGCTCCTCAAGCTTGGCGACATAAACACCTTTCGTTTCATCCTCACCATCTTCATACAACCAATCTTCAACTTCCTGAAGTTTGGACATAAATGCTTCCTTTTCTTGTTCGACGACAAACTCCTGATATTTGTCGGAAAGCTGATAGAAGAAAACAAATGTTTAGATCAAACACCACATCATATACATCGACAAACTACATCATAGTGTACAAGTGGAAAATACTTTACCTTGTTACGCATGTCGTAGACATAGGCCTCAACTTCATTTTTCCGGTCTTTAGTTTCCTCCATAACTCTATCTTGCAGAGCCATTTCAAACTCCTTTTCAACCGCCTTCTGCAAATCCGCAGGCAACAGTCCACCATAAACAACCTCACTGACTGGTATATTTGCTTTCTTCACCTTCTTTTTGGGAGCTTCCACCTGAAACAGAAAACATAAACACATCAACAATAGAAGAACTGTACAGCTGTCAATATCCACCTTCCCTGAAGTGACAATTATGTTGATTTAGAGAAAGACCATGAGTAAGAAGAAGCACATTCTTACAAACTTACTTTGGTATCAGTCTCCATCTGCACAGGCTTATCACCAGTTTCGGGTACACCATTATCAGTTACCTTAGCAT
The DNA here is from genome assembly GCA_036936605.1 of Limnanthes douglasii subsp. nivea. NCBI lineage: Eukaryota > Viridiplantae > Streptophyta > Magnoliopsida > Brassicales > Limnanthaceae > Limnanthes > Limnanthes douglasii. Next base: position 2,707,901 of record JAUPFV010000005.1, on the reverse strand, counting down.
CTTCCATATTGGCATCGGTCTCATGAGAAGCAGGTGCACTATCAACGTTCATCTTGTTTGCTTCATCTACCTGCTCTTTTGAGACAGGAACTTCCGCTTCTTCTTCCAAAAGCTGCCATAGAAATACAAAAGATTAGATGTGGTCTGAAAACATCACAAAAGAACAGATGATTAGAGCCCAGACTTACAGTTGCTGATTCAACAGACACTATTCCATGTAAATTCAAGCGAGTTTTCACCTTCACCTTAGCCCGTTCACCTTTTTCTGATTGGAAAGGGCCAATCTGGATTATTGAAAAAATCAGTAAAATAAAATTGCAAAACAACATTAAAGTTATAATAAACTTTCTGCTGATTACATACCACATAACTGCTGATCTTTGGAGGTGCTTGCAACTCACTCACATCGGCATATTGCACGTCAACAGAGAATGTGGAAGTCCTGTAAAAGGTTAATGCCTTGACACTAGGCATAGGATTTCCCTTGGGGAATACAATAGTGCTCTGTTGGTTGTCCACTGCACCACCCTGAGTATCTGATGATACAGCTTTCCATGACAAAGCAATTGAAAAAGGGAAGTTCTCATTGACCTTCACAAAGTAAAACAGGTAAAATTGTTTAGAACCGATAAAACAGTATCTCACGGTTACACCAAAAAGAGAAGATTAAATAATGTAAACGAAGCCAAAACACAAACAAGAAGACACCAGCAACATCCTACACGCAATTTATAACAACAATTTAATTCAAGAAAACTAATACATTTCATCTTTACTAACAAGACTAAGCATACATCAGGACTTGCTGATTGCATAAACGCCACATGCATGATATTTCACAGATACATTTATAAAGCTGCAAAATGCAAATTGAAACCGTTTTACAAAAGCAATGCGTTTACAAACCGCAATCCTACTTCTAAGGAGGCATAGTACTTTAGTTGGGAAGAAAAGGTCTTTGACAGCTAAACATTTAAGCTTTATTCCCGATTAATACAATTCATCTTTCATAATATTGGTTAATCAGTTTATAAGGATAAGAAGAAGCTATCAGGTAAGAGCGTTTCCATTACACTGTTAATCCTCATAACTACATATGTTAGCTATTTTCGAAATAAAGTCGAAGTCACAATATAGTCGCAAACGTATACCTAAAATAGAAATCTGTTTACCTGGAAATCTCGAACTTTAAATGTTGGACTCAGAATAGCGCACTCCAAAGCAGCTCCCCTGGCTACGCATTCACTTGCATTCATCGTCCGTCTAGGTTCCTTACCAAAGAATTCAGTTAGTATTCTCATTATAGCAGGAACGCGAGAACCAGAACCAACAACCTCGACGGTATGCACATTCTCAACAGTAAGACCAGCATCAGAAAGAGCCTTCTCCAAAGGCTTCTTCACGCGTTCTAGAATCGGGATGCTAATTTGTTCAAACTCATCTCTCTTGAGAAAACCCTTAACATCCTTCTCATCCATCAAACATTCAATACTTATAGGTGCTTGAGGATTGGCACTAAGAACCTTCTTCAGCTTCTCACAAGCGACCCTAAGCCTAAGACAAGCCCTAGCATTTTGCAAAACATCAATCTTATACTCCTCCTTAAACTTGCCCACGAAATGGTTGAAGAGAACTTCATCAAAGTCCCTACCACCCAAAGACCGATCAAAAGCATGAGACAATATTTTAAGTTGCCCTTTCTTAAAACCAGCAATGCAAACTTGCATACTTGCGTGACCAATGTCAACAAAAGCAACATTCAGCTGTTCGTTTTCTGGTAAATCTGTCTTATATATACCATAAGCCAATGCTGTCGCCGTAGTCTCATGGATCAAACGAAGCGGATGTAACCCAGCAATCGTGGCTGCATCTATAACAGCTCTTCTCTGAAGATCTGTAAAATAAACTGGAATGCCGATGCAACAATCTACAACCGCAGTATTCAGATTCTTCTCAGCAATGCTTTTCAAATCAGAAAACAACATTCCCAAAACTTGAGTAGGCGTGAACGTTCTCATCTCTCCAAGATACCGAGCATGGATCAAAGGATATCCATCAGGTCCTTCAGTCACAGTGAAAGGTAACGAACTTATATCGCGTTGCAGCTCAGGATCAGAGAACTGACGACCAATCAACCTTTTGATCTGAGAAACTGAATTTTTCGGGTTCATCATTGTTGTAGCAGCTCCTGCAATCCCGATAAATCGTTGTTTGTCACCAAAACACACAATCGCTGGGGTCTCACGTTTGGACTCATCATTAAGCACGACATCAATCCCTCTTTGTCTAGCCACGGCCACAACTCCGGTCTCGTTGCCGAAATCAAATCCAACCACGCTCATCTTCCCAGCAAAATGTACCGATCTATCTCTCTAAATCAGTCTGTTCTTGCTTCAACAAAAAAAACAACCTGAATACAACAAAAACATAAACAAATGAGCTTCGATCAACTCTACCATAAACTCATCCGAACTAGCTTTGCACCAAACGTCAACAAACAAAGATCTATCACATCATTTTCTGCTAATCCTAATCCAATCAGGACTAATCTCGTTGATTCCAACATAAATTATCATCGAAATCACCAAATCGTAAACCAAAACCACTAAAACCTCAGACACTGTGACAACAACAGGCTAAGAAGATATACAAATGGATTACTCATGGAATCCAACAACAAGATAATCGCTAGCTAATCTGAAATGAACATCAAACCTTGCAATCGAACAAACAATTACCAGCGCGAGAATGAATCTAGATGAATATGAACCAGATCTACGAGTTTTGGAGGAGAAAGTAAAGCAAACTGACAGTGGGACTGGGCTGAGAGGTTTAAATATAGCGAGAGAGGTAGGGTTTGTGTGATGGCTTACCAAATGGAAGCGCAGGTTCTGGAACAATCTTGAGAATTCGTTTCCCTTCTCGTTTGTGTAGAAGACGAGACTGAGATTTTATAAAATGAAATCAGCGTACTCTATTTTAACTTTTTTTTTACTTTAATTAACTTCGGTGTAATTAAGAATATCTGTCGGACCTATATAGAAAAAAGTTGTTAGTATATTTATTTTTGGAATGTTTATATATTTATTTTTAGAATGTGTAATTAAGTTTTTTTTTTATCATTATCCAATATTCAATATCGGTAAACAACAAATATCTATTTGATCGAACAAAAAAAATTAAACTTTTATTTTAACTGTAGTTTTGAGCAAAATCTCAAAGTATTTTCGGTTTTGTTTTTTTTTAAAACGAACAAAAGTAGATATATAGATAATATTTTTTGATATTTTTGTGTCATATCCGTTAACTCTAGTCTCGCATCTTTATCATCAAGTTGTATTTGTCTGGCATCTCTACATTTCATTATGTATGATCTTGCATCGATCCATTTAGATCATGTGTGGTCTCGTATGATTTAATAACGTTTGGTCTCTCCACTTTATCATGTTTTGTCTCACATCTTTATCACCAAGTAGTACATGTCTTACATCTCCCACTTCAACATGCGTGGTCTTCCATCTCTCTACTTCATCATGTCGAGTCTCACATCTATCCACTTCACGATGTCTGGTCTCGCATTTTTCCACTTCATCATTTCTAGTATCGCATCTATCAACTTCATTATGTCTAGTCTAACATATATATCTGTTTCATCTAACATCCCTTAACTAAAATCGTATAAAATCAAAGAGCTCTCACCTAAATCTAAGATGCTTTAACTAAAACTTTATAAAATCTAACATATCTTACCAACAATCTAATATGTTTCACTAAAATCGTATAAAATCTTACATGTTTTACTTAAAATCTTAACAAAATCTGACATGCCTTAACTAAAGTTTTCACATAATTTAACAATGCAATAACTAAATCATGTTAAAAAACCGAAGAAATTTGTATTGATAAAATAAATTTCCTTTAAATAATCACGTAAGATATTAACTAAAATTATTTTAATAAAATGATAGAGTGGTTTTGTGTTGTTAGGTATTGCTAACGTTATATTTAATAGATTTTATACAAAAATTATATTACCTGTATAGTCTGCATCTACTTCCCACCTAGATCTATTATAGTGTACTTCAGACCATCATTCGAGGACATATTCATATATCTTGACACTAACTTCAAAGCTTGCTAGTGAGCTTAGCCCTAGTTTTCTCTAAACCGACTTACCACACTAGTTGCATAGGATAAATCTGGTCTACTACAAAACATACCATACATGATTTTTCCAACTCTACTTGCATAAGATATACTCTATATGTTCTTTTTCTCCTCTACAAATTGATGATACTATTTAACTAATAACTTTGAATGATGGCCTAATGAAGTATTTACTACCTTATAATTTATCATTCCAAGTTGCTCCACCACTTTCTTCAAATAACTTTGCTGGGATAAAAATAATTCACATTTACTAAAATCCCTCATGTTAGTAATCCTAAGTATCCTCCTTGCATTACCAAGATCTTTAATTTCAAACTCACCATTTAAATTTATCTTGAGCTTCTAAATCTCTTGCTTGTTAAAACATTTTTTTAAGGATGTCATCTACATAAATAAAGAGATACATAATGATTTTCTCATCCCTTTTTATCATGTACACCAAAATGTCATAGTTGCTTTTGACAAAACCAGTCTTTGATAATAAAAAATCATCAAACGGACCATACCATTGCCTTGGACTCTACTTCAACCCATACAAAAATTTATTAACAAACATACTTTTGAATTTTCTTCTATAAAACCTTCACGGTATTGTATGTAGATTATTTCATTTAACTCTTTATGCAAGAATGCAGCCTTCACATCCATTTATTCCAACTCAAGGTCATACATATTTACAAATTTTATTAGAGTTATTATATAACAATGTTTCACAATCGGTGATAAGATCTCGTTGTAATTGATCCATTCCACCTGAGTAAAATCATTTGCCATAAGTATTAGTTTATACTTTGGTGCTTTGAACCTGTTATACCTTCTTTCTTTCTGAACACCCACTTGCTACTAATTACCTTTTCATTCTTAGGTAATGGCATAAGCTTACAAGCTTGGATTTTCTCCAATGAAAGCATTTCATCTTTCACTGCCTTCAATTAGTCTTTTATGCCATTACTTTTGAAAGCCTCCGTGAAGTTCTTTGTTTTTAAGTCTTACACATTTTCAACTGCATTTAAAGCATAACAAATAAGTTCATTATAATATCTCTTAGGTGGAGTAATTATTATTCTCTACCTATTTCGTGCTAGCTGATAACCCAAGTTAGTTATTTTTTTGCTTCCATATTCTTCATGGTCTTGAGTTTGATCCTTTTATTCCCTCTCATCAGTGAAAATCTTTACTTCAAACAGATCTTTCTCTACCTTGACTCTGGTCTTGAATATAGGTTTTTACACTTCATCGTCATCTAGGTCTTATCAAAAGTAACATCCCTACTTATTATAAACTTTGATCTTCCGAGTTTTATCTCCCATAACTTGTAACCCTTCACAAATTCAGGATAACCAATGAAAACACACTTTACAGCTCTAGCATCAAGCTTGTATTGCCTGAAACTCCAAATACCCAAAGACGTTTAAGTTTGAGTAGTCCGTCGGTCAGCCACTCTAAACCTTCATAGGTGTGTTTAGATGTATTCATGTTGATAAAAATATGTTGATCCAGTATGTTGTAGTACTTATAGTTTATCCCCCATAAACTTTTGGGTAGTATAGCTCCCAACAACATATAACTCACCCATTCCAACAAGGTTCTGTTAATTCTTTCTACAAAATCATTATGTTGTGGTGTGTATGTGACAACCTCATGCATAAATTATTTATCTAAATTAGTGAAAAATTAAAATAAACATTTAATAATTACTAATGCATTATTTAAAATAAAAGTTTAGCATGCCTTAACTTAACACTCTATGAATTACGACTAAGGAAAATAATAATAAAAAATATGTGTTCTTCAAGCTTTTAAAACGACAAAAGAACTGGGTCCTAAACGACTAACTATGATTTTTTTAATATAACTATGAAGGAAGTTTGATTACCAATTGAAAAATTAGATACTATGTTGGGTTATCAAAACACAGCCCGATAACAAATTGAAAGAGACGATTACCCAATTCCATTATGCAAACTATTAGGGGCCACACAATAATGATTAAAATTATTACTAAATTTATTTTAGTAAACTTTAGCCGTAAAATATATGTATAACAACAATAAATATGTTTATGTATTTATTTTATATACTATAAATTAAGTCATGATAAAAAATAATAATTTTTATACTAGTAAAATAATTTTATCTTTAATATACTATCTTTATTTTAATATAATATTATAATATTAATCGAGCTCAAAGCCATCAAAATTCATATTATTACGTAAATAGAATTCAGTTTAAAATTATATTTAATTTTAGTTTTTTCAGATTTAATTTTTGTTTTATTATTATTGATGTATCCAGTTGTTTATGTTTACCTTTTTTATTTTGATTCTTATATTAAAGTATTGGTGTGTCATCTGACTTTTGCGACAATTGGCGCACTGAGGGCAAATAGTCAATCGAATTAAGCACAACGGTTTCAAAGTGGGATATTAAGAAGTTCATCGAAAGTAACCACTTCAGGTTATTAAAGATGAAGATGAGGGAAATTATAATTCAATATAAATATGTTGATGCATTAAAGGAAGAAGCACATATACAAACACATCTTTCAGTCCTAGAGAAAATTGAGATGAATGATAAGGTAAATAGTGCCCTTATCGTGTACCTCAGAGATAAAGTACTAAGAGAAACTGGATATATAAACATCTAATGTATTTATATGGTATAAACTTGACTCACTGCATATAACCAAGTCATTGATACATACGTAATATCTTAAATAATAATTATATTCATATCGTATGGTGGAGACTAAGTTGATAATGGAGAAGTTAACGGAGTTTAACAAGATTATTGACGATTGGGTAAATATTAATGTGAACTTAGAAAATAATGATAAAGCCTTACACTTGGTGTGTATTTTATCCCAAGCATATAAGAATTTCAAAGATACAATATTTTATGGAAAAGAAGGTACTATCACCTTAGATGAAGTCCAATCGACTCTAAAAACCAAGAAATTGACAAACTTTAAATATTTAAAGTTTGGGAATAATGATAAAGAATGTTTGAATGTCTCAAGGGGAAAAATCGAGAACAAATAAAGAGAAAATGGGAAAAATACATGTCCAAGTCTAAGTCAAGGGTTGGTGGTGACATCTTAAATTTTAAATGTTATCATTATTTTCTCTCGATCATTTCAATAAGAATTGTCCTTAGAGAGGAGGCAGTAGTACTTTGTCTGCCCAAATTACCGGCAGTGAAGATAAAGGTTATGAAGGTGCATGAGCACAAACATCGCAAGTTGGGTTATGGACTCATTAAGCTCATATCACATATGTCCAATAAATGAATTGTTTGAGACCTTGAAATTAAAAGAAATAAGAGTTGTACGTCTTCATAATAATAAAGTATGCCTAGTTCAAGGTATGATTTTTATCAGACTTAAAAGGTTTGATGATCATGATTTCTTTTTGAAATATGTGAGTTATATTTTCGAACTTAAGAGAAATATAATTTTCATTAACATGTTTGGTGATCTAGGATATGTCACTTGAGTTGAACGTGGGATAATGAGAATTTCTCATGGTGAATGTAGTAGCTAATGATCTAAAATAAATAGTTATATATTTTAGAATTTTCTCATGATTGGTCCAAGTAAATGATTGATAAATGTATTTACTGGTGCATCCTATTGTCGGTATATTTGGTAGCATCGCTAAAACGGTTGGGGAAAAACCATGAGAGAGAAAAGTGGTTAAGGGGTACGTTAGGTTTAATTTGACTTTGTGATATATAAGATCTAAAAAAAAGGCCAACAACTTGGTCCGACGATGGGGCAGTCTTCTTTCCAACTTCGTCGTTTTTTTGAACTCAAGATTTTATTAACTAAAATCTAAAAGCTAACATGCCTTAACTAAAATCTTATAAAATCCAACATGCATTACCTAAGATCTCAAAAATTTATAACATGCCTTAACTAAAATATTATAAAATCATTCACCTAAAATATAACATGCCTTAACTAAAATCTTATAAAATCTAACTTAACTTACCTAAAATCTAACCTACCTTGTCTAAATTATTTTTCTCCTTTTTAAAAAAACAATAAAACACATGGATTTGCCAATGTTTAAAAAACACGATCGTTACACTAGTAAAAGTTATTCAAAATCATTACATGATAATAACTTATACATTAATAGTGCGCCAAAGCGAATATATATCAAAAGTTTTTAGTGAAATATAAGATAAAAATTATAACTGAATTTTATTGTAATTTTACAACATGAAGTTTTCATATATATCTCTGCAAAAATCATGATGTTGTTTAATGCATTGGATATATAGAACTATCATAACCAAAACATTTTTATCAAATATGTTGCTTATAAGTAATATATCGTCTTTTACAAAAAATTGGATTTCATCATTTCCTCAAGATGTTGGAATAACGATGAGAATAGTCCTACACGAAGGAAAAACTAGTAATCAACTTATAAGATTTTACAAGTTTCAAATTAGATTCATTCAGGATGTTAATCTCATGAAACAAATTTTTAAGTTAATATATATATATATAATATACTTATATTTGGTAACAATCCTCAGTAACCAAAAACAAAAAGGCAGAGTAAGAATAGAAAACCTAAATTTAGATGAGAAATTACCATGATTCACCAACAACAGAAGACTATGAGTTAACTTCCATAATGTAATACAAGTTACATATATTAATTCTCAAATCAAATCGGTGAAAAAGAAAAAAAAAGAAACTACGCCAAAAATAAAAATCGAAGAGGATGACATTGGATATGGGCATTCTGACTACTTGAGAAAAAGATTGAAAAATTAAAAAAAAGCTTGTCAAAATATATTTTCAAATTGTACGAGTAACTTGTATTTAAAAATTATAGAAAATAAGAATATGAATTTAAAAATATATCATGAAGAATACGAAGAAGATGGTGTATGAAAAGAAGACGGTTACATTCACAAAAATAGAAAAAAAGATAAAAACAAAATATCTAAAATAAAAATATCTTATTGGTTATTGTTGGTTTAGTAGGATACCTTAGTGGTATGAAATTTCACTTTAATGGTCCTTTAGTATTGTGGATACACTTAAATAGTCAATAACCCATAATTTTAAAAAATAATATGTGATGAATTAAGAAATAGCCCAAGGGTAAATTTGTATAACACGAATATACGAGGGTCCAAACAGTTATAACAAATTCTTTGTAAGGGTGTCTTTTTTAGAGAGAGAAAGAGAGAGTTAATTTAAGTAGAGAGAGAGAGAGAGAGTAATATTATATTAATCAACCAAATCTATAAACTCGGGCGGGGTCCTTTTATAGTACAATAACAGACCCCACACGCTTTAATTCTCACTTATTACATATTTAGTCCCTATATTTTTCCACTTATTCATAATAACTACGTCTATTATACCTTTTATAATATTTCTCCAATAAAAACACTTCCTTACAATTTTTCCATGCGTCTTTTATTCTCCCTCATCAGTAGCCCCCAGTCCTAGTAAAAATATTTTTACTAGGATTGTGATGACATCCTCGAATTTCATCTTATTCGTTTTAATTCTCCTACCTCTTCGAACAAAAACGCCTCTTCGAATTTCTTTTAGCTGAAAAATGCCTCTTCGAAGATCCTCTTATTCTTTTGTGTTACACTGATCAGTAGCCCCCCAATCCTTGTAATGCTTTAGCAAAACTTAGACCATAACTCTCATCGGAAACGATTATATGGATAACCTGATTCCTTCAAAATGTCATCTTCGAAATTAATCATATCAATATAATATAGCATCTCAGACTTGGCTAATAAATTGCAAGGATTGAACTCATCGAAATTTTTAGCATCAACTCGCGTATTCCAATCAACAATCTCCCGCCTTTTTTATGACGTCATTAGTCGTAATTCCTTATCACCAAATCTTTTTAGAGATTTTATTACACTTCCCAACATTTTTCATCATTAGATTGCCTCTTCACCTTCTCCCTCATTTCTTAAATCAATATAATTGTGCCTATGTTACCCATAACACCCCTAGGCAAACAAAGGAAAATATCCACAGGCCTATCTTATCCTAAAAGTCCATCTACTTCTATAAATACTCACCCCTTTCATTTATACTCCAAACTTTTTGTTCTAAACTTTCTAGAGAGAGAAATCTGGCTTATAAATCTCGTCGGATTCCAGAGTGGCTATTAATCAATAAAAAATTCCAAGAAAAAGTTACTGCTGGTGTATACGTTGAACCTCATCCCCAACCTTATGTTACCATATTTTTACGGTTCCTGGCCTCCATCAGAAAACTCTCCCGCTATCATACCCCTCAAAATTTCTCACAAGAACCAAACTTCCGATCTCGGCCCCCTCGAATCCATGGGTAAAGACAGACACCATAAGCATTCTTCTAGTAAGAGGAAAAAGTATCACAAGGATAAAAGGAACTCTCAAGAATGCAAACGTGCTAAATGAACTCCCTCGGAAACCCCATATCCGAATTTGACTCTAGTTTGACAATCCTACTCTGAAAATCTCCACCTCTGGATCAAGCCTTCCAGTTACCCCTTCAATAACGAGAAGTGAAAGCCCTCGATTCTATCCCTCAAGAACCAATATTACCGAAGACGATCTTCAAACAATGCGAAACAAATCCTTTGCCAATAAAGGGAAATCAATCGCCTCAGATAACCCCGAGCCAGAAACTCAACCAATTTCTATTACAGAAAAGAGCAAATCCAATAGCTTCCCTTGGCCTCTTCTAGTCAAATATCTACCGTTCCCCCAACAATGTCCGAAGAATAAGCTCGACGGATCGCCCCAAAATCCAAGGGTGACATCACTCTTCCCTTGGAGCTTGATGCTATTGTAGGCAATAACATTCGAGGAATTGAAAACAAACACATTTTCGCACTTCACAATATCTCCTACAAATACTTTTCGCCTTCGGAAGAAACCATATTGAGGACCCGATGGTGCATCCCCTCGTACATCAACATCAGATTCCCCTCGGAAGGTGAGACTCCTTTATCAGTTAGGGATAATGAGTTACTTATTTATACGGAAATCATGAACTGGGGGGGGTAAGGTACCCTTTAGATCTATTCTTTATTGAATATTTTTCCAAAATCGACCTCTGCCCTTCACAAGCTGGTCCAAACATGTGGTTCACACTCATGGCATGTATCATGGCTTCAAGGATTTCGGGCAACGAATTTTACTTAGAAGAGCTCATCAAATTATCTGGTTTGGTAAAGAATCCGTTTTTTTCCATTTTACTCGCTAACTTTTAGTCGAGGACAAAAAATATTGAAAGATTTGCTAGAAGCTGACAAGAAGTGGAGGCAATAATTTATCTACTTCTCTGGACAAGCTGTCTCTCTTGTGGACCAACAAATGTAAGTCTGCTAACTCCTTCTCTTATTCTTCCTCAAATAATGATTTAGTAACTTAACTCCTCGGATAATGATTTAGTAACTTAACTCCTCGGAACCCTATGCAGCTATGACCGGAGTTTCAAAACCATACGCTGACTATGTGGAAAGTTCCACCATTGTCTTCACCAAACTCAGCGAGTGGGCCAAAGAAAATTGGGACAACAAATTTTGAATGTGCTTCATGAACAATAACTTGGCTAAAATTCGACTCTAGAGGTTGAACCCCCTTGATCGGCTGACAGTGAAAGAGTTAATGACTCCTCCCTCTCAACAAGAAATCCTTGATCGAGTGGAAAATAAAGATATAGTCATTTATCTTCTAAAGCATTCTAGTGCCAAAAGTCACCTTGATGACTCCGAAGAGGAATTGTCCACGAAAGACCTTCAGTCAGACTCTGAAGGATTAGCTACTAACCAAGAGCCAATCCCTACAAACACTGCTGTAACAACTTCCCCAGCGTCTCCCCTTCAGAAAACAATCCATCTTATCAAAAAGATAGAAGCAAAGAAAAAGTAACCAAAAAAGAAAAAAACTGTCTTGGAACCTATCCAAGAAATATCCGAAGATACCAAAACACAAAATGACATCCAAGAAATATCCAAGGATGTTGAAACACAAGATGTTGAAACTGAAGATGAAGATAAAAGAGAAAACTCAAGTCAGATGCCAAACTCTCCACTCTCTTTATCTTCAAGTCCCTTTTTGAACGATGGTCCCCTAAAACTTGCACCGCTCCCAATTCCTTGAAGCAACCTTCCACAATCCGTTGATCCCATCATTCTAACGGGCGAGTCTTCGAATTTCGACACCACATCAATAGGTTCTCCTACTAGCTCCTTTGAAATTTCTCAAGGTGATGAATTTTCTTTGCGTGTTCGGAACTTACTCCATGCTTCTGTCAACATGGGAAGAAAAATGCAACAGCTGGAAGATTGGAAAAACCACTACAAGTTCCAAGCTTCCCTTGCTTCTGCATAGCTCGAAGAGGCAAAGAAACAACACTCCACTTTAGAACAACATGCTGATGCAATTTTTGAAAAATTGTCTGCCTCAGAAAACTATGTCCTTGTCATCGAGAAATGCTGTCAGGAAGAAAGAGATCTCTACCAAAAGAAGATAAGTGCTCAAGAAAGACTCATTACAGAACTAAAAAAAGCTCACCAACTTTCATCAAAAAATTTTAAGGATTGCCTTGCTGATTTCGAGTTTATTGTAGAGGAAAAGAGAAATATGTTGAAGACGATTGCAGGATTTCCTGAACAGATAGAAAAATAGAGAGAGGTAGTTGTGAATGCTTATGTAGCAAAATACGTGGACAAGCTTAATGCCCAAGATGCTACCACCCGGGCAGGACTGATCACCCAAATTCACGAGGAGTTCCCTGAGTATGAATTGGGCAGTTTTTGGAAGCTTGTCTCCCCCAAACTTCATCCTCCTAACATTATTGTTAGTGATAGTGAGTCATCAGATTTCGAGGAGAGCGACTCACCGGAACATTCTGAGTAGACAGACTTGAAATAATAGTTTCAACATGTTTGTACAAGTTTTGTATAAGTCCTTGTCAATTTGTAAGGAAATTATTGTTATAGTTTCTATATGTTCCGAAGAACATCTTCCTCGACTTTCCTAGTATACCACTTTTTGGAATGCCAATTTTATAACTTTTTAACTTCACATTTTGATATGAAAATAATTGTATGCCAACTTGCGTTGAATAGTTGCTTTATGCCAACTTAGATTGATCATAATAATCATTGTACGTTGCTCTAAGGCAGGCTTATAAAATGTCATAATTATTAATCCTAACAACTCAACCATAACTGGTATCTTAGAAAGAATAATTCGAGGCAAAAGTTCAATTGTATTGATCAGTTGATAATGATACCTCGTCAAAACCTTCCTGTTCCTAACAGGATAGGAAAAAGTATGACCTAGCTGTTTTTGTAAACCTGAAAATACACATAAAAGATAATCGTTACATGCCAACTTCTTTCTCATTCCAGATACAATTTTAAATATTCTATATTCCATGGATGTTTAAGATATCGCCCTTCCTTATCTTTTAATCTATACGTTCTCCGTTACTTCATAAGGGCCCTCTCATTTTGGCCCAAAATTTCCAAGACTTTTCTCCTTGGTGTGCAGAAAAACTTTTCGTAATACTTTGTCCCCCACCTTGAAATACTTTTGCTTTACTCTCGAAGCATACCTACTCCTCATCAATGTTTGATAATACAAGGACTTTAACTGTGCTTTTTGTCTCTTTTCTTCTACCAAGTCTAACTTCATAGCCCTACTTTGATCGTTCAAATCTTCTGTATAGGCTGCCACACGGTATGATGGGAAAACAACTTCCGAAGGAACAACCGCATCCATACCGTATATTAAGGCAAATGAAGATGTAGCAGTTGAAGTTCGAGGCGTCGTTCTATAAGCCCACAATACTTCTTGTAAACAATAGGGCCATTTCCCAGCCTTGCCTTCCATTTTTTTTAATCCATCCAAAATCGTTCGATTGGTCACTTCCACCTGATCATTAGCCTGAGGATGGAACGTAGCAGAAAAACATTGTTGTATGCCCCTGGAAATACAAAAGCTCTTAAACTTCTTGTTATCAAATTGAGGCCCATTATCCGTTGTGATCTTTATTGGCACCCCAAAACGACAACAAATATTTGAGACAACAAACTTGATAACATCTTTTGCTTTTATTCCTGCTAAAGGCTCTGCTTCGACCCACTTGGAAAAATAGTCAACTGCTACTATTATCGTTTGCCTCCCACCAGATGCCATTGGTAGAGGTCCAACTAAATCAATGCCCCACCTATCGAACGACACTACTTCTGAAATACTTTCGAGCAGCACCCATAGCTTGTGAATTAAGAAATAACCCAAGGGTAAATTTGTATAACACGAATATTTGAGGGTCCAAACAGTTATAACAAATTCTTTGTAAGGGTGTTTTTTTAGAGAGAGAAAGAGAGAGCTAATTCAAGTAGAGAGAGAAAGTAATATTATATTAATCAACCGAATCTATCAACTCGGATGGGTCCTTTTATAGTACAATAACGGGCCCCACACGCTTTAATTCCCACTTATTACATATTTAGTCCCTATATTTTTCCACTTATTCATAATAACTACTTCTATTATACCTTTTACAATATTTCTCCAATAAAAACACTTCCTTACAACTTTTCCATACGTATTTTATTCTCCCTTATCAATATGTATATTCATATTCATCAATGATGTGTTTAGGCAAAACAAATCGGTTTAGATTTGTCAATTATTTTTTAGGCTCATTTTTAGTTTCAGAATAAACTTATGTAATAGAATAATTGTTTTGAAAGTTTATATTTTTTCATTGGTAGTATCATTTTTTAACTTTTAAATTTTTATCTATGGCATATCATATAGATTTCATATTTTATTATGTTGACTTTGCAAATATAGTATATCATTTATATTTATTGTTTAATTTATTTAAGAATCCATATGCTTATTTTATTTTTAGGATTCAGATAAATTTTAGACATAATTTATAGTATTTATTCTTTCATCAAGTTAAATATAACTTTTATAATTGATATGTATGATTTTAAACGGGTTCTAAATACAATGAATTTACTATTAGTGAATATTGAAGTTTATTCATGATATAATATGTATTGGAGCATTTACCCGAAGATGGATTCAAAGTAAAAAATATCATGTAAAAAACACATAAATGGATATTTATCATCTATAAATAATATATAAATAATTATTGGAAAGTTAGTAGAGTCTCAAGAAAAAATATTTCATGTTTGATGGAAATAACAAAATAAAAGAAAGTGTAAAAAAACGCGTACGACAATATATAATGTAGTTCGGACTGTGAAAATAATCTTACATCCACAGATAACGGATACTCTCTTTTATTAAACAATGAGGTTACATGAAAAAATTTCCAAATGCAAAGGGTTCGATCACTCTTTGTTACGAAACTCTCATATTTTACAAAGATAACGTTATTCACATAACTATCTATTAAGTGTTTATATCTCACATCCATTCTCTTTTGAAAAAATCTAGAGATCTTTCTTACTTATAAATAATTTTGATTTTCCTATCAAGTCATCGTCTTGCCAATATAATTGTAATCATAGTTGTGTGTTTCTTCTCCTGTCTATAAACTTAGAGAAAACCCTAATTCTTTAATAGATGATGCATATTAAATCTCATTAATTAAAGGCATGGACGGGTATTTATACCCAACGATATAAAATAATCTCCACCGTCGATTTATTTTATTATATGAATTGGATTACTTGCAAAATGGGTGGTTCGAATTCAAATAAGTATGGATGGCCATAATTGGAGAAGGTAAAGAGGATGCAACTTACTTTTTCACCTAAGTATAAAAATAAACCCTCAATCTTTATAAGTTTTACCGTTGAAAACACTGAATGATACAAATCTCATATAACAAAATATATTTCTCTTTAAAAACATCCACTACCATATAACTTCACCCATGTATACAAACAGAAAATAGAAACTTCGGTTAATAAGAAAGCTGGAGATATGCCTATGACTTGATTAACCCTTACCTCAGTCTTTAACAATGACTAGGAGGTTCAAAAGCGAATCAAAACCGAAAACGTATCAATATCCTTGACATTAAAGAATTACAAAAATGGATGACTAACTGATAGAATCCTTACCTCATCATTCATCAAGGACTAAATGGGTTACTCAACAATAGTCAATGAAGAACCGGAGAATTTTTAAGCTAGCCCGTAAGGAAAAAGTAAGTTAGTAAATAGTTAATAGGTAATATCTTAACAACCTACTAACTGTTAGTTGTAATCTTTTCCCTTAACCAAAATATATTTTTATTCTCAAGGGAGGTATCAGAAGACGAAGATTTTTAATAAGGTATGAATATTTTAATATGAACCAAATCAAAGACGTCTATGGTAACAGTTCGACTACGTAAACTAAAATAAATAGACCTTAAGACTTTTAAGAGTCTATCCGAAAATAACTAACATAAACATTTCAATATGTAAAATATGCAAAATGTAGTTCTTCAGATGTGAAGACAAAACTTTGACAAAAAATAGTTTCAAATGTATAATCTTCGGCCAACACCAAGAGATGCTTCGGTAAAATTCAATAAATTTTTTGGCCATTGTCAAATATTCCAGACAATGAAAACCAATAAATCCTTGTTACTCGTGCAAAGACTAGAAAGGCTACCAATAAGGTTGTAAGTATCCTAAAATATAAATATTGGCTCATCAACTATTTAAGTACTAAAAGTCCAAAAGACTTGGTTAAAATATGATAATATTATTGGTTAGCATAACATAATATAAAATCTTCCTAATCTACGGGATGTATCTTTTATAACTATAAAATCTATAAATAAAGACCTAAATATCGTCAATAAAGTATTCGTTCATTCATTTTATATGGAATCCTAAATATCGACCCAGTTTCATAAGTTTGACCCGAAAGCCCATGTGGCCCATAATTAAGGGTATAAGTACCCAACCACTTTCATTAATGAGGGTAATGAACATTTAATTCTACCATGCAGCTTAAATCTCTCACTACAAAATACCCAAATATTAAATACCTTTAAAACACCACAAAACATCTGAACAAATTACCCTCAATCGAAAATAATCCACACCAAATTGGCGACCACAGTGGGAGGAGAAGGTGCCTGAATTTAGCATTCGAAACCATCAAGAAAAACCAGTTCGGATGAATCCGGACGATCAGGCAGTGCCACCAACTTTGGCAGAAGTGGTGGGAGAAATTGATGAATATACGATTTAAGAGCGAGATAGATTGAAAGCTGAGATAGAAGCCTTGAAGGCTGCTAAAAGTGTGGAGATGGGCTTAAAAGAAAAATCAAAAGTTTCAGTCGTTCACCACACTGACAATCCCAGAGAGCATGACCCATCAACAAAGACCCATGTAAGTACTAAAAAGACTCATGCTAGCTCAAAGAAGTCTCACCGGTCAAAACCGGTGGAGAGCTCATATTCAGATTCAAAATCTTCTAGTAGCTCCTCGAACAAAGATAAAGTCGAGGAGTCCCTGTCATCCAGCAGTGATGAATGCCGTTCTAAAAAGACGCAAAAGTTGGTCAAAAAGTATTCAAGAAAGAGGGACATGCATGGAAGGTTGAAAAGGCATCTAGGAAAATGGTCATCTCATGGTCACATGCATGGCCGAAGACATGTAGACCGACTGTTGATGGATCCTTTCGCCTTTCATGATGAACCAGGTATCTTTGCAACTCCCAATGAAGATACTGTGTTTAGTCGTGACCAGAATGAAAGACAATCTCCATTGTCTACCAAGATACTGTCCGGAAACCTTCCTAAGAGGTTTGACAGTACAAAGATGGAAAAATACGATGGGAGTAAAGATCCAGATAATCATCTGGAGCAATTCAAAAACTTTATGATGAATTTTGACGATGATGATAAGTTGCTTTGTAGAGAGTTCTCCCAGTCTTTTACGTGGAGTGCTCTGAAGTGGTATAATAGCCTGCCACAGGGTTGCATAAATTTTTTTGATACTTTTTGGGTGGCCTTCTGGAGGTAGTTCGTTGGAAGTAAGGAAGTGAAGGGCAATGGAGACACTATTATCAATTGTGCCCAAGAACCAAATGAATCCTTAAAAGAATCTATAAGTCGCTTTGTGAACACCAATAATGGATTAACTAATTGCTTTGAACAAGTAGCAATAGCTTCTCTAAGACAGGGTTTGAACCCTGGTAATTTGGCTGATTCAGTAACCATAAAGAAGGCCATGACGTGGGGCGGTTGACTGAATCAAGTGGGAAGACAAATAATTGTAGATGAAACGAATAATACCAGGGTGCATAGGCAGGTGAGATCGGCCCCAGCTGCACCAAACCAGAACCAGAATCAGTCCGGGTACAAGGCTAAGGAAGCCGAACAGGGTCCCAGCAGGGCCAAGGCTCAATCCCACCTAGCACCAGCTCAGAACCAACAATCCAGAAATAAGAGAGGGCCTTGGGCTCAACCGGAGTGGTTTGTCGAGTTGAAATAGAATATGGCAACCATCTATGACAAAACAAAAGACGAAGTACATTTCAGGAAACCAGTTGCGCTTCAATCTCCAAAGGAATGTCGAAATATTCGTTTCTGCCAATATCATCATGATATTGGTAATAATACAGAAGATTGCATTGCTTTGAAGCAAGAGGTGCATAATTTGATTGAAAGAGGAAAGTTGGGTGCTTATGTAAAAAGAAAAAGTGAAAATAGGCTTGATAATGCTCATCGGACTGGCCCAACAAACAACGCAGGGACATTGGCTCCGGATGGGACTATGGTGATAATTGAAAGATTCGATGTGGATTCAAAGTATTTGGATCCTGATCCAACCTAGAATAAGGTGGGCGTTATCACAGAACACAGCAAGCGGTGTTCGGGCTCATCACTTTTTTTGAGACACTATTATCAATTGTGCCCAAGAACCAAATGAATCCTTAAAAGAATATATAAGTCGCTTTGTAAACACCAAGAATGGATTAGCTGATTGCTTTGAACAAGTAGTAATAGCTTCTCTAAGGCAGGGTTTGAACCCTGGTAATTTGGCTGATTCAGTAACCAGAAAGAAGGCCACGACGTAGGGCGGTTTACTGAATCAAGTGGGAAAACAAATCCATGTAGATGAAACGAAGAAGACTAGGGTGCATAGGCAGGTGAGATCGGCCCCAACTGCACCAAACCAGAACCAGAATCAGTCCGGGTACAAGGCTAAAGAAGCCATACAGGGTCCCAGTAGGGCCAAATCTCAATCGCACCCAGCACCAGCTCAGAGCCAACAATCCAGAAATAAGCGAGGGCCTTGCGTTCAACCGGAGTGGTTTGTCGAGTTGAAAGAGAATGTAGCAACCATCTATGACAAAATAAAAGATGAAGTTCATTTCAGGAAGCCAGATGTGCTTCAATCTCCCAGGGAAAGTCGAAATAATTGTTTCTGCCAATATCATCATGATATTGGTCATAATACAGAAGATTGCATCGCTTTAAAGCAAGATGTGCAGAATTTGATTGAAAGAGGAAAGTTGGGTGCTTATGTTAAAAGAAGAAGTGGAAATAGACCTGATAATGCTCATCGGACTGGCCCAACAAACAACGCAGGGACATCGGATCCGGATGAGGCTATGGTGATAATTGAAAGATTCGATGTGGAGTCAGAGTATTTAGATCCTGATCCAACCCGGAATAAGGTGGGTGTTATCACAGAACACAGCAAGACGGTGTCCGGGCTCATCAGCTTTTTTGAGGCACTTACCATATTTAGGGTGCACACCATGACTGCACCGACTGTTTATTCGAGGAAGAGGCATGTTCATACCATGGCTACTCAACTGGAAGGAGGCATGACTTCCTATTAATCGCAAATTCCTTTTCCCTTCATTGTTTTCGATGAAGATGAGTTGAGGGACATAACTGGTCCCCATGAAGATGTTGTGGTGATAGGAGCATCCATTGGGGGCAATAACATTAGACAAATTTTGGTGGACACCGGTAGTTCAGCCAATATCCTCTTTTTAACTTCCTATAAACAAATGAAAAATCCAGCAGTGATTCAGCATTCGAACAGGTCAATTGTGGGTTTCACTGGAAGCTCAGCGGACGTAATCGGGGAGTTTGAGAATGAGGTTTTGTTGGGCAAGGGCCCTTTTAAGAAGATGGTCAGGGTATTTTTCATTGTGGTGGATTGTCCCACGTGCTACAATGCCATTTTGGGAAGGTCTTGGCTCTCCAGGATGCATGCTGTGGCTTCAACGGTCCACCAATGTTTAAAATACGCTGTGCAAGGACAAGTGGGAGTTGTCCAGAGTAGTCAAAAGATAGCAAGGGAGTGTTATGCAACAACAATGACCCCTCTAACTTTGGGGGCAGTTCGGATCAGTGAGGATTAGCAGTTGGAGGGGCCCTCTGGGGGAGAGGGTGAAATTGATGATCCCAGAGAGACCCCTGGTGTTTTAATACCAATTGAAGAGGTTGAAACCCACTCTCTGGCTGAAGGAAGAAACATCAAGATCAGATCTAAGATGACATCAGAACTGAAGAGTAAAATGCTATCGTTTTTAACAGACCATCAGCGTGTTTTTGCTTGGTGCAATGCTGATGTAACTGGAGTACCAGCAGATGTTATATCACACCAACTATCCATCCGAAGAGATATATCACCCGTTGTACAAAAGAGGAGAGCTTTCTCTAAGGAGAAAGCTGATGTCATAGTTCAAGAGGTTGACCGACTTACTAAGATGGGGCACATAAAGGAATCCCAGTACCCTTTATGGACAACTAATCCGGTATTAGTAAAAAAGAAAAATGGGAAGTGACGAATGTGCATCGACTTTACAGACCTTAATAGGGCTTGCCCAAAAGACCTATATCCGGTCGCTCGGATCGATCAGTTAGTGGACTCCACGTCTGGGAACAAGTTGTTATCCTTTATGGATGCCTTCTCCGGGTATAATCAGATTCAAGTGGATCCGAAAGATCAAGAACACACTAATTTTGTTACTGATAGGGGCCTTCATTGTTATAAGGTGATACCTTTTGGGTTAAAGAATGCTGGGGTTACTTATCAGAGGTTGGTGAACAAAGCTTTCGCTAATCAGAATGGAAGAAACATGGAAGTCTACATTGATGGCATGATGGTAAAGAGTGTGGAAGAAGAACTATACTTGGCAGATCTGCAGGAAACTTTTGCCAACTTGGTAAAGGTTAATTCAAAATTTTAATCCAGATGAGTGTGTTTTCGGAGTGCAGTCCGGGATTTTTTTTGGGTATGTGATAAGTGAGAAAGGGATACAGTCTGATCCAGACCAGCTTAGTGCTTTATTGCAGATGGAGACTCCTCTGAATATTAAAGAAGTACAAATATTGACAGGGAGGTTAGCTGCTCTAAATCGTTTTATCTCAAGGTCTTCGGATAGGTGTGCCCCGTTTTCCCAAACTTTAAAGGGTGCAAAAGAATTCAACTGGTCTCCACAGTGCGACCATGCTTTCGATGAAATTAAAAAACACTTATCCTCCCCCAAAACCTTGTTTAAACCTATTGATGGAGAGACACTGTACATATATTTAGCAGTCTCCGATTGTGCCATAAGTGCAGTGCTAGTAAGGGAGGTGGATAATTATCCTCGTCCGGTGTACTACATCAGCAAAAGCTTGATAGATGCTGAAAATAGGTATTTAAAACTTGAAAAACTAGCACTGGCTTTAGTAATTGCTGCTAGGAAAATGAGACCCTACTTTCAGTCTCATTCTATCATTTTCCGAACGTCTTTTCCCTTGAAAAATGTTGTTTAGAAGGCAGATGTATCAAGCAGAATGACCAAATGGTCAGTAGAGTTGGGGGACTATGATATTGATTTTTCCCCTCGAACTGCATTCAAGGCTCACTCTGTTGCTGATTTCCTAGCTGAATTCCATTCGGACAGAGACACTAAGCAAGCAATATGTGAAAAGACTAAGAAAGTATGGGTTGTCCGGACTGATAGTGGATCAAGTACCATGGGTTGTGGTGCTGGGATATGTTTAACCTCTCCGTACGGCGACAAAATGTACCAGGCTATATGTTTTGCTTTCAGGGCTTCTAATAATGAGTCCGAATATGAAGCTGCCATAGCTGGTTTAAAGTTAGCCCTAATCTGTGGAGCCAAAAGGCTCAGGTTAATGAGTGATTCTCAGCTTCTTATCCATCATGAACAAGGTCAATCCGAGGTAAAAAATGAGCAGCTGATTAAATATTTATTCATTCTTAAAGAAGTGGCACTTAACTTCAAAGACATCACCTATGAGCACATACCCCAAACAGAAAATACGCTAGCAAACTTCTTGGCAACCATAACATATTCCGAGTCCTACCAATGGATTCACATGCAAGAGTGCCCATCCATTCAACTCAATCAAAGTAAGGAGGAAGAGGAAAGTTTAAATATACAAGTAAGTCAACCTCAAGACTGGAGGTATCCTCTTTTTCAATATATTTCAGATGGCATCTTGCCTCCGGAAAAAACGGTAGCAAGAAAAGTAAAGTATAAAGGTCGTGGATTTGTAATCCTAAGAGACATTCTTTAGAAGAAGTCTTTTAGTAGATCTCTCTTACGATGTTTGGGGATTGAAGAGTCCCAAATAGTGTTGTCTGAACTACATGATGGTGAAGGATCAGCGCACTGTGGTTATAGAGCTTTAACCAGAAGAGTCTTGTTGGCCGGATACTATTGACCCTCTATAATGAAAGATGCTAAGGAATTGGTGAAGAAGTGTGATCCATGCCAAAGATACGGTAATGAAATTCATATCCCAGCTGTCCCTTTAGAGTCAATTTCTGAACCAATACCTTTTGCTCGTTAGGGGCTGGATCTGGTGGGACCTCTACCTATGGCGTCCGGAGGGTGCAGAACTATCATTCTTGCCATCGATTATTTCTCAAAGTGGATAGAAGCAGCCCCACTGGCAGGAACTAGTTCAAAAGTTGTTATAAAATTTATCTTATCTAATATTTGCTGCAGATTTGGGGTTCCATAAAAGATAACCACAGACAATGGACCACAATTCGATAACAAGGATATGGAGAGTTTCTGTGTCTCAAGAGGCATTCAACATTGCTTCTCTTCTCCTTTCCACCCACAGACAAATGGTCCGGTTGAAGTGGCGAACAAGACCATTCTGTCCGGTCTTAAAAAGAATCTAGAAGGGACTGCTGGAAAGTGGCCAAGCTATCTACAAGAAGTACTATGGGCCTACCGGACTACTCCTGGGGCTGCTACACAAGAATCTCCATTTGCCTTGGTATATTGTATGGATGCAATAGCTCTTATAGAGGTAACTATTCCTTCATTTAGAGTCCACAATTTTTCCAAACAGGCTAATGAAGTGGCAATCAGAAGTCAACTCGACTTGATAGAAGAAAAAAGAGTTAAGGCTCATCTCAGAGCCATACACTATCAGGGATTGATGAGAAGCAGGTTTGCTTCTAAAGTCAGAAGAAGGGATTTTCAACCGGGGGATAAAGTGTTGAGAAAAGTCTTCCTACATACTAAGGAGAAGTAGTTCGGCAAGCTAGCTCCAAATTGGGAAGGACCTTATGTGTTAATTGAAAAGCTTAAGCCTGGGACATACATGCTTCAAGATAAAGATGGAAGGATCTTGAATCACCCTGGAACATTGAACAACTCCAATGACCACTTAAACATTTGTCATTGGAGAATTTAAACACTCTCACCTTAAAATACTTGTAAAATAACTAAGGGCTATTTAAACATTAGCCATCAAAATTGGGTAACTATAAAACAATGTAAGAATTGTGTAAAGAAAAGCTGCCCGACTAATACCGGGGAATGATATTAAACATATAAAATGCCTTGGACATCCAAGGACTTTAGTCTGACATAGGAATTAAAGAAAAGATAGTTAAAACTTTAAGGTTGGGCTCCTTTAGATGTTCCAGCCTAATCGGGTTTTTCTTGGGGTCTTTGGGATCCTCATTAGGGCTCTCTGCAGTACCCTCTTCTTCATCAATGGTGTCATCATAACCACTGGAGTAGTTTTTCTTATCACCATCCACCATCTTGTGGAATGGGATATCGTCATATTCAACGTACTGCCACAAATTACCAAGCGTCTTCTTCAGAAATATTCGGTGGAAGAGCAAGACCATATCAGATTTGACTTCGGCATACCTCTCTTCTTGGGAGTCGATCACCTTGTTGGTGTATTTATTAATCCTGACCTGGATTATCTTCTCCTAATCCTTTATCAAATCTTCTTTCTCCTTGGTGGCTCTAGACACAGCATCTTCGAGTGAAATTTTATCACTAGTCAGGGTGTGGATAAAATTATCCCTGGCCTTCACCTCCTCCTTCGAAGTGGAGAGATCATTTTTCAAGCCAGAACACTTAGATTGAAGTTCTTTGTTAACCCCCTCCGAAGTAGCTAGCTTGGTGGCCAAATCCTCTTTCCCATTCTTCAACTCCTTGATCTCTCTCCTTAATACCTCAACACTCTGATTGGCATTGAGGAGGTTGTTAGATAAAGTCTCTTTGTCTACATTTAGTGTGTTGATAAGGGTAGATTGACTTCGCACTTGTCTTTCTAGGTTGAGCACCGGTTGGATGTTGCTCAGTAATGAGTGAGTCACCATGTCATTCTCCCCTGAAACAGAAAAAGACTTACCATTGAAAGCAACCATGTTCGAAGAGCTTGGAGGGAGGTAAGGGCCAGCAAAGTCGTCTTTTTCGAGGTCTCCAAAGTAAAGGCCAATCCCTTGAAGGCCACTGATGTCTACTCCATCGATGTTAATATCCCCTTCGGTACCCTCTCCGGTGTGAAAATCACTTGGGATTTGCTCTGCCTGTGTAGGGTCTGTTGGGTCGACCGGATGAAGAGACTCCGGAGGCCGGAGAGCTACTTCATCCCCTTGGAAATTTTCTTCTTCTTGGCTTCCCTATCTTCATCATCTGCTCCCCGTTTTCGGTATTTTTTGGGAGCCTTTGAGGGTTATTGGAGATCTACCTGCCTCTTTGGTACTCTCATGTTCAACCACTTGAAGAAGAGCAGCATCGATCCCCCTTTGGTCCTGCACCTCCTGGTTTGGTGGGACGATCTCCTCAACACCACCCTGATCGACCTCAGCTGCATCTTGCTTTTTCTTGCCTTTCTTGCCCTTCATCTTACTTGGGGATTTAGCTCTGTCAGGCAAGGCCAGCTTCCCATCCTTCGCCTCTATCATCTGCAGGATGACGCCCGGAGGAAGTTGTGTGGTCAATTCTTCCCAGAGGTGTGTTCTAGAGGTGGGACCTCACCAGGTTGCCGACAGTAAAACAATTGTGGAAGTGATTTCCCCATTTATCGGCCGCCCAAACATTCAGCTTGGCACAGGTTGTCTACCCCTCCTCCAAGTAGTCGGAGAACTCCTTCGGCAACACTACTCAAAGAAAAAAGAAGAGCAATTTAGTAACAAGATTTTTTATAAGGAAAGAAAAACAAACATGATGAAATTTTTACCTGTGCTTTTCCATCTGCTGGTTAGCATGCTTGGGTCGACTCCAGCTTTAATCTTCTTCCCGTTTTCCCAAGCTCCACTAATGTATAAGAATTGAGTCTTCCAATTCTTCTCTGATTCGAGCAGATCATCCACCACCTTAAAGTTGTCACCCATGTTGTAATGATAGAAGGGGATGATGTGGTTCTTGCGGAGGCTGGCAACAGTAGCAAATTGCTCCATCAGAAGCGATATTCCGGAGAGCCTGGAGGCCATGATGCAAGCCATGAGGGTGTACCAAGCGTTGAGACTCAGTTGGCTTGGATAGAGCTTTATCAGATGAAAATATATGACGATCTCTAAGTCCAAGGGAAATCTGAGCCCCCAGTTGAACAATTCTGTGTAGATAACTATCTCACTCAGCTTGCAATCCATTGACGTCTGCGGATTGACCGGTATCCTCACTTTGACAGATATCGGGATCCCCCACTTCATCCGGAGCCGGCCTAATTCAGCAGTATGAACAAAGGTGTAGTTAATGTTCTGCATGGCTAGCAGATACTTTACGCTTACCTTGTGGAAGCAAGGTCCCACTCTGCCTTCTAGGGACTCCAGCAAGTCCGTATGTTTAGAACACAACTTCTCTTTACCTTTGCCCTTTTTATCAGTGGCAACTTCCCCTATTTGACCGGAGACGTCGGTCTCATATTGGGCCTCTTTTATGTTGTCTTCCATCGCCTCTTCCATCACCATGGAAAGTTTGTCAGTTATCGTTAGTGGGAGAGTGCTGGTGGTTGGCTCAAGACCAAACGCGACTGACAGATAAGCCGATGTTAATAGCAGGTCTAATTCCCGATCAACCTAAGAAGAGGTCCAAATCAGCGGAACGTGTAGCATTGGAGAGCGAGTTCGTTCCGGTAAGAGATGTGAAAGCCGGATCCAGCCTTGTGCTTGTGTGGAACGCGTATTTGAGTTACTTTTTAATAAATAACTGGAAAAAGAGCCTTCTAGCTGGCCCCGTCCGCCTTTTCTGTTAGACGAGTGTAATCTTTGCTTTAAGCTGCCTCTCGACGGAGATTATGATAAGCTTTGATGAATAAAAGAAGAATTGATAGAAATTCTCATAGGTGAAGCAAATCAAACCCATTTTCAGTGAGCTGTCCGGACGGCTGAGCATCGCTTTCTCTTTGTGGTCTGGTGTCCGGCTGGGGCTCAGATCCGGAGGGTTCATTTCGAAGGCTTGTTCCAGTAGCCTCCGGACCAGATGATTTATCCTTAGGGACTTTGATAGATGCCTCTGACCCTGTAACTTTGTCCTTGGCCCCAGACTTAGGGGGCCCTGATTTCGGAGACTTAGACTGAGAAACAACAGCTTGGCCTTTTACTAAGCGGCATTTTCGGCGAAGTATCAGTTTTTCTGGGGATTTTTCAGCATCCGATCCTATAGCTATGAATGGAGAGGGTCTCCTTGTGCTTGTAACAACTTTTTCCCGTTCGACAGTAGGTTGTGACTCATGAACCGAGGAGCATGATACGATGGGTGAAAGACTTGGTTAAAATAACCTCCTAGGTTTGGAGCTTCTAGCAGAAGATGAACCTCGATCAGCCTCTGAAGATGGTGTTTCAGGCTTGTCGATTGGAGAAGCTGGAAGATCCGCAACAATGAGCCTTTCTCGTTCAACTCTTTGTGCTTTTTCTAACTACGAAAGATTAAGCCTTCCGCCTTTTACTAATGCGTTTCTTGCCGTGAACATAAACTCACACCAAAAGAATTTTAAGAAGAGAGGTGAAAGCTTTGAGATGAAGGAATGAGAGAGTAATGAAGATGGTAAAACAGTGAAAATGAAGTAATTTATACTAATGAGATAAACAAGTTTCTAAAAACCTAGGAGAATTTGAAAAGACAAAAGTAATGATTGAAGGCGGCGCTGACATCATGAGTATTAAATGAAGAGGTTACTTTTTGGGATTAGTGGGAGCGCCGCTCTAGGAGAAAAATGGCTGGTGAGGCAAATCAAAAGATGACACGTGTCCTACGATCCTTAGTAGAACTTTTCAACTTCTGAGAAGTCTTAAGTCCAGCTATATCCTGAGTAGAACACTTAATCAGTCCGGATAATGTTATTAGTGCTTAAGAATGATTTTTTAGGTCTTGCCAAAGGCCTTCGAACAAAACCTAAAATAGGGGGTACTGATGAGTCTGGAAATTTTCACCACTCACTGAAGAAACCAAACAGGGGCAATTCGGACAAAAGTCACCCACTGAACCATCCGAACTGGACGAAAGTACTAAAAACTAATCACCTTTTGACTAAGCTAATTTCTAATCTACTTAATAAACTAATGGGTTTTTGAATTCGACCTCGTGTCATAAGTTTGACCCGAAAGCCCATGTGGCCCATAATTAAGGGTATAAATACCCAACCACTTTCATTAATGAGGGTAATGAACATTTAATACAACCAGACAACTTAAATCTCTCACTACAAAACACCCAAACATTGAAAACCTTTGAAACACCACAAAACACCCAAACATTGAATACCTTTGAAACAACACAAAACACCTGATCAAATTACCCTCAGTCGAAAATAATCCACACTAACAACAACTTTAATTTTCTTTTATTTATGAACCAAAAGATACAGGCCCAACAAACATCACTCAGATTGAAGAATTGAAAATAAAAAACAATGAACTCGCCAAATAAATTGAAGAAATGAAAAAAAACAATTAACTCATTAAATAGATCTAAAAACTCAAAAAATTAGATGATACTCTTAAAGATCAAGTTCAAAAGATGGAAAAGCATAATGAATCCACGACCATTTTTTTCTTTATTTAAATGATTAAATCAAAGAGATTAGTAATGTAAATGCATTCCTAACTAAGAGAATAAGTGAGCAAGATCGTCTAATCATAGATAAATATGATGTTTTGAAATACAAGAAGCGAAAATTGATAGATATTGATGAGGATAATAATCGCCTGAGGGTAGGTTAGTAATTTCAAGTGGAGTTTCAAGGTGGTGTATGGGTGTTTAACGGCAGTGTATGGGTGTTTTACGGTGGAGAGATAATTAAGCAGCTTTGTAGTAGTTAATTTTCATTACCCATAGTTAATGCTGGTGGTTGGGTATTTATAGTATGATGTTTGGGCCCTTATGGGCTTTCGGGTCATGTTTAATGGACCCGGGTCATGTTCAAAGACCCATTAGTTCTAAGCAGGAGGGCAGGTAGCTTAGTCAGGAAGTGTTTAGGTTTTTTAGTACTTTAGTCATAGTTCGAACAGTCTTAAGTTTACAGTGTTCAAAGTGATCTGTCCGGTCCAAATGATCTGTCCGGTTTATGTCCTTGTAGCCTGTCCGGTCTTCGGAGAGACTTAGACTGATTTGCCCTTCCGGGGAGTATGCTGAATTCGGACTCATCAGGAGCCCCTTTTTTAGGTGTTTGAGCAAGTGTCCTTGTCAAAGAACTGAAAAACAGTCTGATGAATGAAGTGGTTCTTAATTCGGACAAAACACTGGATATACCCGGACAGGTTAAGCTTTACGAATTCCAAACGGTTTTTGCCAGAGTTAGTGGGACACATGTCGCTCTCTGATTGGCCACTTCAGCCATTTTTTCACCTTGAATTTCACACCACCTTCTTTAACAAGTAACCTCTTTAATTGCCAATAGTGACATCAGCGTCGTCTTTTAATCATTACCCAACTTTTCAGATTCTCCTAGGAATCAACTCCTTTTTTCAAATCTACTATAAATTCACATTCATTTTTCACTGTTTTACTATCTCTCTCAAATCTTACTCTGCAATTTTACTCAGAGCTTTCTCTCTCTAGAACAAAAATTCCCTTGGCTGTTTTATGTTTACAGCAAGAACAGCATTGATCAAAGGTGGTTGGCTCAACCTTTCAGAATTGGAGAAAGTGCAGAAGGTCAAAAAAGAAAGGCGAATAGCAGCATGGCTACCATCATCACCAGTTGATAGACCAGTTGCTTCTGTTACAGAATCAGATCGAGGCTCATCCTCCTCCAGAGGTACCAAGCCCAAAAAGCTCTTTCAATCCACCCTTTCTCCCATAGTATCTGGTTCCTCAGTTCAGGATTGAATACCTACTGTTGAACCAGGAGTCACCGCTACAAGCGTTAGGAAAACCTCACCTTTTATAGCTATGGGGTCTGATTCTGACCACTCCCCGGAGAAGCTAGTCGTTAAGAGGCCTAGCCGGTTAGTCAAAGGACTAACCTCGAAGAATACTCCCTCGAAATCGGGGGCAAAAAATAGTGACTCTGGGTCTGGAGTGCCCTTTAGAGCTCCCCGGGAGAGGCCGTCCGGTCCGGAGGCCAGCAGCCCAGTACCCCCTAGAGAAACTTCTGCCTCAGAAACCCAACTTGAGGTGAGAAGTCAGACGAATACGGGCAGTCAACAGTCCGGAGGGCAGACTATGCCAAGCTTCAATCCTCCCAGAACCACTTCCACAGAAGTCCCCCCAACAATTATGGAGGAGAGAATGGAGGACTCTACTGAAGAGGTCCCCTTTGAGTCCGAGTCCTCCGGACAGGCTGATATCACTGCTGTTGCTGCCAAAAAGGGCAAAGAAAATTTGTATCTGAGGCGTCCGGACCTGCCGGAGTGCCTTAAGGGGGAGAGTGGGGCCGTGCTTCCACAAAGTCGAGTTTAAGTACCTCTTGGCCTTGCATAAGACCAAATATGCATTCATCCATACCTCTGATCTGGGTAGAATGCGCACCAAATGGGGGATCCCTGAAAACGTGAAGATAAGGATCCCCATTGATCCGGAGACCCCAATGGACTGTAAACGAAACGAGATAGTCTTCTTTACGGAGCTATTTAACTGGGGGCTCAGGTTCCCACTAGACCCGGAGATCGTGCGCTACTTCCACCTGGTCAATCGCTGCCCAACACAGCTAAGCCCCAATGGTTGGTTCACCAAAATGTCATGTATCATGGCGTCTAGGTTATCTGGGATCCCTCTTCCTATGGAAGAGTTCGCAGCAGTGGCCAACCTGTGCAAGCATCATCAGTTCCCCTTCTACCATTTCAACATGGGGAATGATCTCAAGGCTGTTGATGATCTCCTGGAATCGGAGAGTAAGTGGAGAAGCCAATTCCTGTTCGTTAGTGGCTCATGGGAAAACGGCAAGAAAATCAAGGCCGGAGAGAACCCAAGCTTCCTCAAGAGTAGGTGGAGGAGTGACCGTAAGTTTCTTAACTTGAGTCTCTGTCCGTTTTTCTCTTTTTCTTTAAGTTAAGTTTATACTAACCAGTTTTTCTTCTGTTCTATCAGAGCTGCCAAAGAAATTCGGGGACTATCTGAAGGCCGGACAGACTACTTGTGGCAAAATCAATGCTTGGGCCGCAGAGAATTGGGAGAATCGATTCCACAAGGCCTTCACCCTAGGGAATCTAGCAAGGTCTCACCTGTGGAACACCACAGGTCGGAGAGACCTAACTTGGGAGGAGCTCATCACCCAACCTGATGAAGACATTGTGCTGAGAAGGTCCCACGAACTGGATGAGACACTCTACCTGCCTGCCCGGGCCAAAGCCCCGAGCAAAATGAAGGGCAGAAGAAAAGGCAAGAAGGTGGCAGGTGATGCTGAGAAGGATACCCCAACAAATTCAGAGGGGCCAGCCCAAGTTCAAATTGATGCAACCCTCTTGCAGGTGGCGGAGCAGGAGACCGAGAAGCAGGAAGTAGACCTTCCAAAACCTCCAAGGGCTCCCAAGAGGACTCGCAAGCAAGCAAGTGAAAGCGCTGACCGGGTAGTCAAGAAGAAAAAGACTTCACAAGGAGATGAGCTCGCTCTCTGGGATCCGGAGCCCTCTTTTCCCACAGGCCCTTCTGACCCAATGCTGGCCGAAGAGATCCCCAGAGAGTTTCACACTGATGAAGTTGAGGGGGGAGAGCTCAACTTGGATGAAGTGGACATCACCGGTCTGGGTGGACTTGGTGAATATTTTCTTGGCCTGCCCAGAGACGAGTTCGCAGGGCCCTACATCCCTCCGAGCAGCTCCAATACGGTCAACTTTAACGGTAAGACTTTCATGGTTTCTAGTGAGAAGGACACTATTGCCCATTCTCTGCTCAGTAATGTGCAACCAGTTCTTACACTGGAAAGACAAGTCCGGAGTCAAGCAGACACCATTAAAGACCTCAAGTCTGAGAAGGATAAGCTGTCCGAAGACCTCCGTATTGCTACTACCAATGCTGATTTACTTAAGGAAGCACACGAGGAGCTGAAGAGGAGTCATGGTGAGAGCAACACAAAAGTTGTCACCCTAGAGCAGACCATAAAAGATCTTCAGGATAAGCTGTCCGGTATGGAGAAGGACCTGACAACCTCAAGGGGAGAAACTGCAGCAAAGGAGAAACTCATCACCAACCTGACCACTGACAAGATTGCTTTAGAAAATGCAGTGACTCAGGCTACTGAAGAGAAAGCTGCTTTGGTAAGGGACCAAGAGGCCACAATCAAGGCCAAGATCAACGCCTATACCAGGGAGATGATACAAAGCGAAGAGCTAATGATTCAGAGGGTGAAGTCTGATATGGTTCTCCTTTTTCACGAAAAATTCCCGAAGAGGAGACTGGGGGACTTATGGCTCTATGTGGATGATGATGACCTTCCATATTATACTATGGTTGATGAGGGATTTTCCGGTGAGTCCTCTTCTGATAATGAAGAGAAAACCGGAGAGAGCCCAGGCGAAGAGGAGATTGATCCCAAGGGCAAGAAGATAGTCGAAGAGAGGAGCTATATCAAGGGCAAGAAAGCAGATGAGGGCGAGCCATCTTCAAAGGCTCAACCTTAATTTATAGTTTATTTTGTTTATCTTTCATTCAAACTAAAGTCCTTGGAAGGCCAAGGCACTCTTTTTGTGATGGTGTCCGTATTATTCGGACAGATTTTTTGTGTTGTATCCTAACTTGTTCAAAAGTCCTTGGAAGGCCAAGGCAATTTTAAGTTTGTTGAATGAATGTTTCTATTTTGCTCAACCATTATCTTCTTTCATTATTTGCTTTTGTTTAAATAGCTGGAGTTTAAGTAGCTTTATTGCATTGTGAGAGTATTAAGACTCTTCGGCTAGAATTTAAATAGCCCCTAGATCTTTCAGTCCGGGTAGTATGACAAGAGATAGAATTTTGAAAATACTTAGAAAAATTTGAAGAAGGCATTAAATTTCATTGAAAGCTCTCCGTGCCACCAAAGAGGGGAAGGTATGCCCCCAAATATTTACATGGATGTTTAAACAAGTAAATATTTACACAAGTTTTATTCCAAATACATTCGAAGGTGCTCAATATTCCAAGGGTGAGTTAAAACCCTGCCATCTTTGTCTTCCAACCAATAAGTTCCAGGCTTGATTCTTTCAACCACAATATATGGACCCTCCCAGGTAGGGGCCAGTTTTCCGAAGAGCTTTTCTTTAGTGTGTAAGAAGACCTTCCTCAATACTTTGTCCCCTGGTTGGAAATCTCTTCTTTTAACTTTAGAAGCAAACCTGCTTCTCATCAAGCCCTGATAGTGTGCCACTCTAAGGCGAGCTTTAACCCGCCTTTCTTCTATTAAATCAAGTTGATTTCTGATGGCCATCTCATTAGCGTGTCCGGAGAAGTTGTGAACACGAAAGGAAGGGAGTGTCTTCTCTATGGGTGATTCTTGTGTTGCAGCCCCAGGTGTTGTCCGGTAGGCCCACAAGACTTCTTGTAAATAACTAGGCCACTTCCCAGCAGCCCCTTCCAAATTTTTCTTTAAACCGGACAGTATAGTTCTATTAGCCACTTCAACTTGTCCATTGACTTGTGGGTGGAAAGGTGAAGAGAAACAATGTTGTATACCCCTTGAGGCACAGAAGCTTTCCATCTCTCTGTTGTCAAACTGTGGCCCATTGTCTGTTGTTATCTTATGTGGGACACCAAATCTGCAACATATATTGGACAAAATGAATTTTATGACAGCTTTCGACGTTGTCCCTGCCAGGGGAGCTGCTTCTATCCACTTTGAGAAGTAGTCAATGGCCACAATTATAGTTTTACTCCCTCCGGACGCCACAGGGAGAGGCCCAACCAAGTCCAATCCCCATCGAGCAAAAGGGATGGGCTCAGATATTGACTCCAAAGGAATGGCTGGTACATGAATTTCATTGCTGTACCTCTGGCATGGGTCACATCTTCTTACCAGCTCCTTAGCATCTTTCATGATTGATGGCCAATAGTATCCGGAGAGTAACACTCTTCTTGTTAAAGCTCTGAACCCACAATGGGCTGATCCCTCACCATCATGCAATTCGGAGATGACCACTTGTGACTCATGATCCCCTAAACAACGTAGGAGAGGTTTACTATAGGATTTTTTGTACAACACTTCTCTCAACATAATGAAACCACGAGCCTTGTGTTTCAATGTTCTGGCTTGTGACTTATCTGAAGGTATAATACCATCGGACAGATATTGTATGAGAGGAGATCTCCAGTCTTGAGGTCGACTCGCTTGTATTTCAAAAACTTCCTCTTTTCCACCCTCACTAAGTTGAATAGAAGGGCTTTCAAGCACATGGATCCATGAGTAGGATTCCGTATATGCTATTGTTGCCAATGAGTCTGCTAGCTCATTTTCTGCCCGGGGAACGTGCTCATAGACAACAGCTTTAAACTTTAGCGCTTCATTTTTTAGGAGGAGTAAATATTTTACCAACTGCTCCTTTCTAGCCTCAGATTGGCCTAAGGCATGGTGGACAAGTAACTGGGAGTCACTTAGAAGCTTGACCCTTTTAGTCCCACAGATGTGGGCCAACTTTAACCCAGCTATAGCTGCTTCGTATTCGGACTCGTTATTAGACGCCCTGAAAGCAAAACAAATAGCTTGGTACATGCTGTCCCCATATGGGGAAGTGAGACATATTCCTGCACCACATCCCATGGTGCTAGACCCTCCGTCTGTTCGGACAATCCACACTTTCTTGTCTTTTGAATCAGTAGGTTGCTCTGAATCCCTATCGGAGTGGAATTCAACCAGAAAATCAGCCACAACTTAGGCTTTTACTGCTGTTCGGGGAGCAAAGTCTATGTCGAAGTCCCCCAACTCCACTGACCACTTCGTCATTCTACTCGAAATGTATGCTTTTTGAAGGACATTATTTAAAGGGAAAGATGTCCGGACGACGATAGGATGAGCCTGAAAGTAAGGCCTCATTTTTCTTGCAGCCATCACCAGAGCTAATGCCAATTTTTCACGTTTCAAGTAACGCCTCTCTGCATCAATCAAGCTTTTGCTGATGTAGTATACTGGGTAGGGACAACCATCGACCTCTCTTACCAACACAACACTGATGGCACAACTTGAAACGGCCAGATACACAATAAGAGTCTCCCCGTCAACTGGTTTGAACAAAGTTTTGGGAGAGGAGAGATGTTTCTTGATTTCACTGAATGCTTCACCACACTGTGGGGTCCATTCGAACCCTTTCGCACCCTTCAAAGTTTGAAAGAATGGAGCACACCTGTCCGAAGACCTGGAGATGAATCTGTTCAAGGCAGCTAATCTCCCCGTTAATCGCTGTACTTCTTTAATGTTTCGAGGAGGCTCCATCTGGAATAAGGCGTTGAGTTGGTCCGGGTCGGGCTGTATTCCATGCTCACTTATGATATACCCTAAGAACTTCCCGGACTGCACTCCAAATACACACTTTTCAGGGTTTAGTTTTAAATTCACTTTTGCCAAGTTGGCAAAAGTTTCTTGGAGATCGGACAAGTGCAACTGCTCATCCACGCTTTTCACCATCATATCGTCAATGTAAACCTCCATATTTCTTCCAATTTGATCAGCAAATGCCTTGTTGACTAACCTTTGATAAGTAGCCCCAGCATTTTTCAAGCCAAAAGGCATCACCTTGTAGCAATGTAGACCCCTATCAGTGACAAACGTGGTATGCTCTTGATCTTTTGGATCTACTTGGATCTGATTGTACCCGGAGAAGGCATCCATAAAGGAGAGCAGCTTGTTCCCAGAAGTAGAGTCTACTAACTGATCTATCCGGGGAACCGGATACAAATATTTTGGGCAAGCTCTATTAAGATCGGTGAAGTCAATGCACATGCGCCATTTACCATTTTTCTTTTTTACCAGGACAGGATTGGCAGTCCACAAAGGGTATTGAGATTCTTTGATGTGCCCCATATTTGTGAGTCTGTCAACCTCTTGTACTATGACATCAGCCTTTTCTTTTGAAAAAGCTTTTCTTTTTTGAACCACTGGTGCCACATCTCTCCGGACAGATAGGTGATGGGATATCACTTCTGATGGAACTCCAGTAACATCAGCACTGCACCAAGCAAAAACGTGTTGATGGTCTTTCAAGAATTTTAACATTTCTTCTTTCAACATTGGTGGCATCTTGGACCCTGTCTTGACATTTTTGCCTTCTTCCAAACAGTGCGTTTCAAGCTCTTCAATTGGAATCAACACTCCAGGGGTCATCAATTTCACCCTCACCCCCAGAAAGACCCTCAAATTGCTATTGATCATCTACACGGACTGCCCCCAGCGTTCGAGGAGCCAAGGCAGTGGCATAGCATTCTCTTGCAACCTTTTGGCTGCTCCGGACAACCCCAACCTGTCCCTGAACAGCATACTTTAAGCACTGATGGACTGTTGAAGCCACTGCATGCATCCTAGAGAGCCAAGATCTCCCTAGTATATCATTATAGCAAGTGGGAAAATCCACCACGATGAAGAGTATCCTAACCATTTTCTTGAAAGGGCCCCTGCCCAATAACACTTCTTCTTCAAATTCTCCGATCACATCGGCTGAGCTGCCCGTGAAGCCCACGATTGACCTGTCCGACTTTTGAATCACAGCTGGATTTTTCATTTTCTTATAAGTGGCTAGGAAAAGGATATTGGCAGAGCTTCCAGTATCCACCAGAATTCGCCTTATCTCATTGCCCCTATAGATGCTCCTATGACAACAACATCCTCATGAGGGCCAGCAATGTCTCTTAAATCATCCTCATCAAATACAATGAATGGGAATGAGTTTGGTGATTGATAAGATGTCATGCCTCCTTCTAGCTGGGAGGTTAAATTATGAACATGCCTCTTTCTAGAAGAAGCAGTAGGAGCTGTCATAGTGTCCCCTCCGAAGATTGTAAGTGACTCGAAGAATTTAATGAGCCCGGGGACAGACCTAGAACACTCTTCTATAGCACCCACCCTGTTTCGTGTTGGATCAGGATCCAAGTACTCAGATTCCACATCAAACCTTTCCACTATTACCATGGCCCCCTCCGGGGCAGCATTACTTGGACCAACCCGGTGAGTGTTGTCAGGCCTGTTGCCTCCTCTTCTTTTAACGTATGCTCCTAACTTTCCCTTTCAATCAAGTTTTGAACCTCTTGTTTCAAAGCTATGCAATCATCAGTGGTATGGCCAATATCATTATGGTACTGGCAAAAGGAGTTATTACGATGCTCTCTGGGAGACTGCAAGGTTGCTGGTCTCCGGTAGTGTACCTCATCTTTTGTTTTATCGAAAATGGTGGCCATGCTTTCTTTGAGCTCTGCGAACCACTCCGGTTGGACCCATGGCCCTCTTTTGTTTCTAGATTGTTGACTTTGAGCAGGAGCAGCTGGCTGAGACTGAGCTTTTGCCCTACCATGCCCCTGTCCGGTTTCTCTTGCTTTGTTCCCGGACTGGTTTTGATTTGGAGTTGGTGCTACTGGGGTGGACCTCACCTGCATGTGCACCCTAGTCTTTTTTGTTTCATCAACGTTTATCTGCTTGCCAACTTGATTTAGCAATCCTCCCCAGGTCATGGCCTTCTTTCTGGTCACCGAATCAGCCAGATTACCTGGGTTCAAACCTTGCCTTAGGGATGCTATTGCCACCTGTTCGAAGCAATCAACCAACCCATTATTTGTGTTCACGAAACGACTTATGTATTCCTTCAAGGACTCATTTGGCTCCTGGGCACAATGGATTATTGTGTCTCCATTGCCCTTCAGCTCCTTACTCCCTAAAAACTGCCTTCGAAAGGCCACCCAAAATGTATCAAAATCTTTAATACAACCTTGAGGAAGGCTGTTGTACCATTTCAGAGCACTCCCCGTAAAAGATTGGGAGAATGCCCTACACAGTAGTTTATCATCATCATCATCAAAGTTCATCATGAAGTTCTTGAATTGCTCCAGATGATTGTCCGGATCAGTACTGCCATCGTACTTCTCCATCTTAGTACTGTCAAACCTCTTGGGGAGGTTTCCGGACAGGATTTTAGAAGACAGAGGAGACTGCCTCCAATTCCTTCCACGACTGAACACAGTATCCTCATTGGGAGTTGCAAAGATACCTGGCTCATCGTGGAAAACAAAGGGATCCATCAACATCTTGTCCATATACCTCCGGTGGTGAGATGACCCCTTTCCAATATGCCTTTTCATTCTTCCATGGTGATCTCTTTTTCTTGAATATTTCTTAACCTACTTTTGCTTTTTCTTGGTCCGACCCTCATCACTGCTAGAGGACAAAGATTTTTCATTTCCCTCACTGTCCAAAGAGCTGCCTGAAGATTCTGAGCTTGAGTCAGAGCTCTCCACAGGCTTGGACCGGTGAGACTTTTTAGAACTGGTATGTGTCTTTTTGGTACTCACATGAGTTTTCGAAGCCTCAGGCTCTCTAGGGTTATCGGTATGATGAGCAACTGATGCTTTGGATTTTTCTTTCATGCCCATCTTGGCCTTCTCAGCCTTCAGAGTTTCTATTTCAGCCCTCAGCCTGTCACGCTCTTCGATAGTGTATTCGTCATTCTCTCCCACCACTTCGAGCAAAGCTGGTGGTACTTCTGGATTGTCCGAATTCATACGGACAGAATTTCTTGGCAGGTTTTGAATGCTTGATTCAGGCACCTCTCTCCTCCCACTGTGGTCTCCAATTTGATGAGGATAATAATCACCTGAGGGTAGGTTAGTAATTTCAAGTGGAGTTTCAAGGTGGTGTATGGGTGTTTAACGGCAGTGTATGGGTGTTTTACGGTGGAGAGATAATTAAGCAGCTTGGTAGTAGTTAATTTTCATTACCCATAGTTAATGCTGGTGGTTGGGTATTTATAGTATGATGTTTGGGCCCTTATGGGCTTTCGGGTCATGTTTAATGGACCCGGGTCATGTTCAAAGACCCATTAGTTCTAAGCAGGAGGGCAGGTAGCTTAGTCAGGAAGTGTTTAGGTTTTTTAGTACTTTAGTCATAGTTCGAACAGTCTTAAGTTTACAGTGTTCAAAGTGATCTGTCCGGTCCAAATGATCTGTCCGGTTTATGTCCTTGTAGCCTGTCCGGTCTTCGGAGAGACTTAGACTGATTTGCCCTTCCGGGGAGTATGCTGAATTCGGACTCATCAGATATAATCAATTTAGAGCATATATACTCCTTATATTACAACCTTATTGGATAGTTATACAAAGTTCTAATATGGTCTATACAATAAAAAGTTCAAAGAAAAAAAGGGAAACATAAGACATATTGTGAGAGGCTTCATAAAAAAGAATCAATGTGAAAACAGAGACTCAAAAAGAGAAAGAGAAAAAAAAAGAAAAAAAAGTTTCATGAGTTTTAGAAGTTCTTTTGCTGCATTGAAAAAGAATACGAGGTTAAACGTGTCCAAGCTACTCATCCACCACGAAAAAATTAACGAGTTTCAGCATGTTTGACAAAAGAGGTTAAAGAAAGTGTAAATAAAATTAAAAAAAGATCTAAAAAAATTCAACAACAGTAGAAAAAAAGTACAAACAATTGTTAAACCTCCTCCTCAACAAGAAAAACCCAAGAACTTTCCACCAGCTAAAAGTAAAAAGAAGGTACAACTAGTTGTATAAGATCCTCCGGAAGTTGCAAAAGATGTAGGGGATGATTTTGGATTACATGAACCGACATCATATAATAAATAAATCGTAGACGTGGAATATGATTGGTCAATAAAAACCATTTTTTATATTAGATGAAGATGTCAAACATTTTTTTTTCATTTTGAAGACGGTAGAAGAATCTTTATTTGTTGATATGATCATATATACGAAGAATTTTTTTTGTTCAAATCACAAACATTTTGGAGATTGCAAATGATAATGAATGAACTACAATGTAATTCTGCATCCAAAAATTTAATTTACACACCCAATTTGTTCGTAATTGCACACCCATATTACTCATAATTATGCAATCAATCATTTTATTTTTTCACAACTGGAAAACCTAATTCATGCATCCATTTTACTCATAATTTCATTTTTTTTATTTTTTCTCAAACATTTTTTCCTTATTTCCATAATTAATATCATTTGCATGTCATTATTGCGCGCGCGCACACACACACACATATATATATATATATATTCATCCTACTGGAAGAGATTAATCATAATGTCAATATTAAATATATCTTATTGGAAGAGATTAATCATAATGTCGTCGTTTCACAATCTTATGGCCTAAATATGTCAGATTTTGTAAAACAAATCTAGATATTAAGTAATTCATCATTAAGCCTTATTACGTTAACATAAAAGTTTTAAATTCCTTACTCTTTATTATTAACTTGAATTTATATATCCTATTATAGACATTAATTTAAAATAAAAAATATTATCCCAATGATTAACGATATTTACAAAACGAGACATAGAGAAACAATATATAACATCGTTCATATCGGTATGAAGACCATAATAAAATACGAAACGAATAATTAGACTTTATGTATATTTGATTTAAAAGAAGGCCTTGTATACGAAACCCATTTCGCATAGTGTAATAAAACTGAAATGAGAATGAGGACGACTAAACAATTGGTAAAGATTATCAAAATATAATATTATTGATACATATTTTTTTAAAGCTATATACAAATATATATGTCAATTTTATTTTGTAGTACAAATACTTTATGGAAAGGATACCAGATCCACCAATTAAATTTAAATCCCCGTAAAAATTCCACAACATAAATATGGTTATGTTGATTATGAGGTTTTTTGTGTGCAAATGTGCAAAGTACTTCATTAAAACTAGAAAAATACCAAACACATTTGAACTAAATTTTGCGATAATAAAAAAAGTTGAAATGTTTTTTTTAACCATCAACATTAATAGTATATCGGTAGATGCTTGTATTTTAAATTTACAACCATGTTTTATTTATAAAAGTTGTATGTCTCTAAGCTACACTACTTTTGGTTTGAAATATCAACTTTCTTTTATCGTTTATTTATATATTGATATTTCACAAATGCAACTATTTGTAAGGTAATTCCCCAACTAATTAAAGCATAAGTTCACACCCCACTACACTTGTATATTTCATAATAAAAGTATTTTTACGGAACAAAAATGTTAATACACAACCAATTATAATGTAATTTCGGAACCGATTACAACATAATTTCACACCCAAATTAGACTTGTATTTTTCACAACAACTCTCTTTTTTCCCAACCAAAATGAACGTAATTTCGCACCCAACTAACAATGGTCATTATTATAACTAAAAAATGTTCAATTCTATTTTTTAAAAAGATATAATTAAAATTTAATAAAAAGAACACATCCTATTAGAAAACAAAAATATATTATTTTTTATATTTTCTTCACATGATATTCTATTATGAACCTAGTCTTCAACATTAGATAGATTACTTTCATTTTTAGGTCATCTATCTCTTTTTTGAAGCTATATGAAAAGACAAGATGATATTAATTTTAACTTGAAGCTTCACCAAATGTAGTTAAAGTTGGTAGGCCCAAAAATACATTTCTTTAAAAGAACTTAACTATAGCATAACTCCATATAAGTTAGACTATTTCCGCATCCAACTTTCTCATGTTACCGTAGCAAAAAAAAATTATTATATAAGCAAAGTGAACATAATTACGCAACTCAACATTACTCACTAATTACGCAACCAAATTGAATGTAATTTTGCATCCGGTCAATACTTAGTATTTACGCAACTCAATAACACATAATTACGCAATCACACTTACGCAACTCAATAACACATAATTACGCAATCACACGTTCAAGCTACCAATAATCGCCAAATCTGTTTTTTCGAAGTTTTAACCTATACGCAAACGTATGAAATCAAATAATCAAAATAACTAAAACAATTATATAATTCATGAAACAACCACATAATAATTCGACAGAAATAAAATAATAAATAAGAGAAAAAAAATCACTTGAATCAATAAAGGATCTTCAATTACAAAAGAACAAAATCAATTGATCCAAAGAAAATCAAAGAAATGATCGCAACATGAATCGATAGACGATAGATAATTGCAGAAGAACAAACAAAATTGATCGAACATAAAAAAACTTAAAATCAAGCAAAACCTTTAGAATATCAAAGAACGGTTCGTAAACATAAAATAAAAGTATGAATGATTCTTTCAGTTCAAAACCAGATAGGTATCCATACTTCATCAAACCTTCGATAAGTATTGGGTGTTATTGACGGATTACTCCATTTTATTTGTTTCGCAACACCTGCCAAACTCAAACTTTAATCTTTTCAAATATAGTTTTACTGATTATCGTGTTTTCATCCTGAACTTTGAGAGATGTATTTTCTAATTACTGTATATTGGATGAAAATTTCAAAATAATAATCCCTGGTTTGGTTCTACATTGTACGTTATGGCTGCAATTTGAGTCCGACGTTAGTACAAAGCCCTCTTACGCCCCTAGCCTGTTGCAGTGGCGCATAAGTCTCGTCTCAAAGTGTACCATAATGCCTGAGAGGCATGTATTAGGAATGTCTTAGGTCCAACATCCATTCTAACACTAATAAATCATCTATATTAGGTAATAACTCTAAGTTAAGGATAAAATAAACTCAATCATATAAATATCATAAATAGATAGGCGATAAACCAAACCTTAAATGAATTTACAATTTACTAGAGTAGGAATGCTAGAGCTGCAAATATAGCTAGTGTTATCAGCAAGTTATAGTCCTTCTTCCTCGTTCCTGATGGAGGACTCATCGGAACTTCAGCCGAGTTATTGCCATTTCCCGGGGTCGGACTTGGTTGTATTAACTTAGAATTGCCTGATACACTGCAACCGGGAAATGATGCAAGCATTAACTATAAGTCAGTTGGCATGAAAAGTATAAAAGGTTGCAGTATATTCACTCACTCCAGCTTCAGCCGAGTGTTCTTCGACAGGGAGGCGGGTAGTGATCCGTCAAAGTTGTTATTCGACAAGTTCCTAAAAGAGAGTAAATAGCTGATATGGTTATTTATGCTCATATGGAAAGTTATCTAAAAATGTTGTTTAAGATCGATACACTCACAATAGCATCAGCATTGGTAAATTGCCGAGAAAATCGGGTATAGGCCCTTTTAGACTGTTGTTGTGCAAATCTCTGCAATGTAATACAAACTCTAAATCATTTCGCTTGCGTGATTTTTTCGACAAACAATGAAATAATCTACGACGAGCGAATAAATTTTGGTGTTACATGACTCACATTGTCACAAGAGCATCCATGGAACTAAAATCTGGAAGTTCACCGGTTAGATTAAAGCTTCCAAGAAGCCTGAAAATATAATAAGTAAATAAGATAAACAACATCGTTATCGTTGAACCTTTGAAAGTTAGTTAGTTAATTACAATGATGTGACGCGAGGGGTGGCATCACTACTGCAATTGACCCAATCCCACACGTACGGTGAAGGAAGGCATGGATCACCGTTCCAATCCTTTAGCACGACAAAAGCATCTTTCAGTATGTTCAAACCTCGCACTAATCGAACGAGAAACATAAATCAGTTTTGTTTGGTTCTAGTGGACTAGCTCAGTTGATATGGTATCTTCTAACTGATGGTCCATCTACCATAATGCAATGGCATAAATGCCTACGAAACAAATAGATAAAAAGAAATAATCAGGAAACTTTAGGCACTGACCATCATCGCTATTCGTCCCATCTGTCAAAGCATCGCTCAGCGAATAAACTTCCAAGGCATTGACTAGCACCGGTAGAGTCGAGTTTGCTGTGGCTTTTAAAATGAATACAGTATTCTCAGATGCGGAGTAGTTAGACAGTGTTACTTCTACAACACTCTTATAAGGTGGGATAATAGGGAGTGAGCTAAGGCTATTATCAATGTTGAACGTAAATGATCTTTCCTCGGTTGAATTGAGCAGAAAAACTTCGGAGAAATATAGGTTCAGGTATATAGGGACTTTGAAAGCGGGAAGATTAGTGAGCAACCGCATCTGGATGGAAGTGTTTGGGAATATGAATGCGTTTTTTAGCACAGCTACTGGAGGACTATCGTCTAAGAAACTAACGTTGATCGATTGCGCTGTATTTTTTGCGACAGTGAGCAATCCTGAAGGATTTAATGCTGGAAGCCAAATTCGGTCATAAGCATCAGCTGGGTACCTACAGAGAATGAAAAATGTAATGTGCTTGGTTCTTGAAAATGAAAACTTAAAAGTTCGACAACAACTAGCTAAGACATCTAAGCCAAGGTCTAAAAACAGGTACGAACAAGGAGATTTAAGCTAAGATTGAGAGAGCTATATACATACCTGATAACGTCTGTCGCGCCAAAAGCAACTCTCCTTCTCTTAATCAGCGCGTAGTTCTGGTCGACGCTATTATACATGTTCAAGCTCAAGCTTCGAACTTCAAGCGCTGAAATAAAAGGAAGCTCACCAGGAGTTGCTTGCGCAACACATACATTGATGGTGTCACTCTTTGTTACATATATCGCCTCGTGAAAAACAACCGTGTCGATGGATGTCACGACTCCAATCCAAACGTTTCCCTCCAATAAGAGATTAAAACGAGGGGCGGAAAATCTATCGTCGTAATTCCCATAGTAAAAACTTGCTCGGACAAGAACTTTTTCGCCTTTTTTCGCACCGATGGAGTAACAGTTTTTGGTTCGAGTCGTGAATACTCTTAAAGTGGTCATAGCGCGAGGTAAGGATGGATTTTCGCTAGCGTCGATCG
Source organism: Limnanthes douglasii subsp. nivea (assembly GCA_036936605.1). Taxonomy (NCBI): domain Eukaryota; kingdom Viridiplantae; phylum Streptophyta; class Magnoliopsida; order Brassicales; family Limnanthaceae; genus Limnanthes; species Limnanthes douglasii. The sequence continues at coordinate 2,663,224 of JAUPFV010000005.1, read as the reverse complement.
CCATTGACTCGCCGTTTTTAATGAAGTCGTTGTCGCCAATCCAACTTAGGGAGTTCTCATCGTTGTAAGAATCAGATGATCCGCAGTCAATACTCACTTGAATGCCTATAGCCAAAAATATCTAATTAGATGTCCACCAACAACGCTAAAAACTATGATTAGTCACCGAAATTGGTCAGGTGTGGTCTACTGATGTTAAATATATATCAAAACGGCCACATAGCCTACTTTCACGTATCTTTCGTCAGATACGTGTCCAACTCCGATGACTCACCATGGTTTTTGTTCACCGATCAAGAGTAAACCAAAAACAAAAACATTTCTCAATCCCTGTCTCATAATAAGCCAAAAAAAAGTTAAGCTTACCATCTGCAAATACAAGAGTAGCATAAATAGATACGAAAAGAAGAACATGAAGAAGCTTAGCCATGGTGGGGTTGAATGATTTCATATCTTGGTCTTTGATATGTAGAGACAGAAAATGAACGAGTCAAGACATAGTTCAGGTCATGATCGGATTATTTGACTTCTAAAATGCTGTTGGCAGTACGTACTTCTTTTTATATGGTTGTTTGATTGTTTCTCTTGATATTGACTTCAAATTTGATTGGTCATTGAGTTTGCGAAGGCCTTGTGTGTAAAGTGGCATTGTCCTTCTGAGTTGATATGTTGCGTTTAAAACTACAAACTTGTAGCTGTTAAGGGCTATAGAATTTGGAAAAGTGAGCCAATAGAAGGTCAACCGCAACATTTCTAGGATGATGACAATTTGGCCATAAACTATATATGGTTAGCGATGATCTAATGAAACCTGAGTACGCCCACCCTTAATTTCATTTTCTTATTGAACTTTTTGAGGGCAGTTGGAATTTTTCCTATTCAATAAACCATGACATGTTATCGATACATTTATTATCGTCAATATTAGTCTAATAATAAAAATAATGGGGTACCAAATCAAGAACCAATAAATAACTATGGATTATAAAGATAATCGTATAATTTTAAAATTTATTCTCAATACTGTGAATATTTGAAAAAAAATATCAAACAAGCTTCAATGTACTAAACACCGTAAGGCCAACAAATTCTTTTTCAAGTTCAAATCTAAATGAAGCTCACAATCTTTAGTTGGAATGTGAGATGAGTGAAGAATAAATAAACCATTAGAAGTCTCCTACCATTGAAAAGAACCGATAAAATTGATTTCATATCTATTTAAGAACCGAAAATGCATATACACAAGTTATTAAGCATAATAAAAAATTTGGTTTTCAAAACAGCATGACCAACACTTCTAATAAGATTTGAATATTTTCGGCAAGAGGAGTTTAAAGTAGAAAGTTTCACAAACCATGATCAATTCAACTTTAGAAAAGACTTTCCTGGTTACAGTTGTTTATGCAAAACATATGAAGTAATTAAGGTTGGTCTCTCGAATGACCTAAGAGATATAATAGACCATACTAAGCGTTGGATTATCATGGAGGATTTTAATGCAATCACTAACACTGAGGATTAGCATGCTCAACTTTACGTCAAAGAAACATAAATGACTTCAACAATATGATTCAAGATTGCTCACTTGTAGATTTTGGATTTACAAGAACTAGATATACTTGGTCAAACAACCACAAGTGGAAAAGATTGGACCAAGTTCATACAGCTCTGCCTGGATTGATTATTTTAAAATCACTAAAGTCAATCATTTAGCCAAGAGAGACTCATACCACTCTCCTCTAAGGATAAACATCTCAATTGAAAAGCTACATCTAAAATTAGCTTTTGAGTTCCTGGATATGTGAATTTAGTACCAATAATTTCTTAAAGTACTTGAGTAAAGTTGGATACAAGAAATGTTTGGCTCATCCTTTTATGTCTTTTGGAATAAACTCAAAATACTTAAGCATAAATTATAGGACTCGAATAAGAGTACCTTTGGGAACATGTTTGAAGCCATTGCTAAATCTGAAGAAGAAGTTCAAGACCTTGAACTTTGCGTTGAAATTAACCAAAGCTCATAAGACATAATCAAATATTCACAAGCTAAAGCTATGCATTTGTAATAGTCGACAAGATAATAAACCTATTGGGAATAAAAAAAGAGGAGTGACCTTGATAGAAAATGCAGACAAAAACTCCAAATGCTTCCATAATTATATTAATAAACGATGAAAAAGAAATCAAATTCGTGGTATTTTGAAAGATGGTCTCTAGATTAATAATAAAACAATTATTGGCAAATTAGGTAAAAATAATTTCATTCAACTTCTAAATAGATATCCTCAATTATTAGAGTTAGATAATATACAAGAAACTATCCCTAAATTTGTGTCTGATTAGGATAACGCAATACTTTTATCTCTACCTACGGAAGAAGAAATCTATATCATTTTGAAGAGTCTGAACTCCGATAGTGTTGTAGGTGTGGATGGCTTCAACACCAAATGTTATCAATTGTATTGGCCAATTATATCCAAAAGTCTGTGTGCTGCTATTACCTCTTATTTCAAATACTCTCAAGTTCCTCATGGTGTATGTGCAATGGTTATATGCTTAATACCAAAAGTACATTCTCGTAAACCCTGTGGTGAATATAAACTGATAAGTTTATATAATGTCCTAAATAGAATTTTATCTAAAATTCACAATGTGAGACTTACAACTATTCTCCCTAAAGTAATATCAGAAGAACAATGAGGGGTTATTATAAGTAGAAACATCCAAGACAACATATTACTGAATTACGAAATTGCTCACAAAATAAACAAAAACGTCAGAGGAGGAACTGTCATTAATAAAATGGACACGGCTAAGCCATTTTTCACAATATCATTTGAATTCATCTTAAAAAATTTAAAGGCTTTTGGCTTTGAGAAAAAATGGATTGACTGGATAAAGAAATACATCAGTTCAACAGGGTTCTCAATCATTGTTAAAGGAGTTCAGTGTGGATACTTTAAGGCAAGGATATCATCTTTCTCATACTATTTTTATACTAACTCAAGAATAACTAATTAAGGGATTGAAAATACTTTTTGAAAAATACATTAACTTACATTACAAAACCAGAAAGTCACATGGTTATTCCTTTCGTAGCATATGTTGATGACTTCATCATATTTACCAATGGATCCACAAAGAATCTAAGCAAAATATGTAATTTCTAAAGCATTATAAATCTTGTTCAAGGCAAAAGATAAACAAGGAAAAATCACTCACTATAACTCCCTCCAAAATAACACAAACAAGATCCAATATACTTACAAGACTGACTGGTTTTAGACATGGTAGCCTACCATTACATACTTTGGGATCCATATACACTTAAAAAATAGAGAAAAAAATAATAATAAGCTAGTGGATAAGGTTAGAGCAAAAATTCAGGAATGGGATAGTAAGATTTTATCATTTGGAGACAAACTAATATTGATTCAATCAGTGTGCATGACCATTCCTATCTATTTACTTAAATGTTGTCTACCTAAGTGCGTGATCTCAAGACTATAAACGATTTTCAATAGGTTTTGATAGGAAACTAAGGAAGACAAGATTGCCTGCAATTTCACTTCCTAGAATTCATTGTACAAACCTTACAACGAGGGTGGATTAAACATAAGAAGCATAACAAAGTTTCAGAAAATTTTCTCTTCCAAATAATGGTTTAAATTCAGAAAAAACACTTCTCTTTGAGCCAAATTTACGTCATTCTCTCTATATTATGTAAACACTCATCCTCTGTTAGCTCAACATCTCTTCAATAGTTCTAAAATATGAAGAAGACTAGTTAACATAAGGTACATTGCAGAATACTACAAATTCTGAAAACTGGGAAGGGGTAACATGTATTTATGGATTGAAAGATTATGTGGAAAATAATCTCTCATTCCATTCTAATCATTTTTACCAATATTTAAATAATCTATTGTTCAATTCTGGAAAGATGATAGTTGGGATTTAGACAAGCTAAGAGTGGATGTACTTCCCTCAGATATTGTAAAGATATTTAGACGTAGACTCAATCTAAAGGTAGATGATGAAATAAGGTGGACTCTATCTAATAATAAGGATTTTAACAAAACAAACTTGGAATAAAATCATAGAAAAGTAAGAACAAACCAATTTATTCAAAAAGCTATGAAATAACATCACCCCTAAAAATGATGTTCTTTTCCATGGAGACTATATAAAGGTTGACTTCCTATTGACTCTATCATTAAAAAAAACACTTCTCTTTGGTATCTAAATGCCAATTTGGTAAAAAAAATGAAATCTCTATGAACTTATTTGTTGATTGCAGCATTGCATGGGGGCTATTTAGAAACATTTTTCTATTATGTTTGGTATCTACATATCTAAACATATGAAAATATCCCATCTTATAAGGACTTTGTTTTAGTCAATAAAGAAAGTAACACATATCAGAAATATACTTCCCCTTATACTTGGCTGGACTATTTATAAAGTCAGAAACAAGGCAAAGCATCAAGAAATTTGAACTACTCCTCAATCAACAATACAACAAATTAGCTATCAAATTTACTAAACTTGATAAAGCTAACTTGTTCAAAACATTTCACTAGATAAGACACACCAAAATTGCCTCAAATATGTGCTGTTACCTGCACAGTAAAAAAATAAAAGCAGTACTTTAATTAAATGGTCACATCCTAATGAAAATTGACTAAAACTCAACACTCATGAATCCAACACATCTACAAGTGAATCAAGTGGTGATTGGATATTGAGAGACCATAATGGAAAAATTAATTTGGGTTATGAAAAATTATATGAAAACAATTTGTCTTATTCGCAAAAAGTAGAGCATTATTTGACAGTGTGATAATTTACAATGCAATGAACATTATTAATGTATATATTGAAATCAACTCAAGAATTTTAATGAAAATGATTGCAAACAAGAAAACTCAATGGTTCATGATCTTATTAATTAAAAATTGCAAACTTTTACTAAAATCTAAGTGTCAATATATCATATATTCATAGAGTAAAATCAAACCGCTGATTGACTTATCAAAAAATAATTCAAATAAAAAAGAAAACTTGACTACACTAAAAACACAATTACATCCAAATATTTTGTTATCACATTCTTAGAAAATTTAAGAATGAGCTATCTTAAACGGGAAGAATAAAATAGTTTATTCTCAATTTTTAAATATTCAATCACGTCGCAGAGATGAAGAAAATAGACAAAATAATCTATAGATGGCAAAAACAAAAAAAAAAAGACCTCGACGACTGATTCTTTTCGGAAAAAAAAAAAGAAAAAAAAATCTCAAAAATATCAAAAAAAAAAAAACAACAACAACAACGTGACATCAACCAATTGAATCCACATGCTCTAATATACTTCAATTTATAAAAAAAAAAACAAAACATATCAGTAATCACATACGCTTCAATCAAAATAACTTCTCCTCCTTTGTGTTGTGTTTTCACGCGATTATTAGTGTTTGTGTTGTGTTTCGCGTTATTACTAGTGAATCGAGAATGAAAATTTTAAGGTCACACCAATTTCAATTTTAATGACTTGAAAAGTTGTTGTTGGGTTCTTGACTTATAAGCTAAATTTCATTTCAAACTAGGCTTATATATTTGGATCTCAGGCATGTAAACAATTTAAGCAAATTGGAAAATTTTAGGTTTTAAAGATCGAATTTCAAACCATTAGGAGATCATAATAACCGGACATCAAGATCATCAATTTCAAAATCTCAAAACCATAGTTTCATCCTGTAAATATTTATCCTACCCTATTATATAAGATGGCTCATAAGTTATGGGCGAATAAGTTTAAAAATAAAAATGTAATATATCGGAAAATAGACAAATTTCGGATGAATTGTCCATCTTTTATTACAGAGAACATAAGAACATTTGGAACTCAATAACCCTATGATCATAAAGAATATGCTGTATTCACCCCTCCAAACATGTAACTTACAATGTATAAACGCCAAACTTTATACCAAAAACACCTAAAGTATCATCAGGCCATTACAGGATTCTTAGATCTATTAGCAGGCACTACTGACGATACTATTTTACCCGAACAGGAAAACTGGAGCTGCAAGTACTATAAGAACGTGCACTAAATTGATATGCTTTCGTTCACTGCCCGAAGGAGAACTTGTCGGAGATTTGGCAGTCCCTGTAGTTGTTTCAGTTCCATTAGAAGACTCACCGGACATAGACAAGCCAGGGTTGCCTGATAAACTGCAATAAATAGTCACAAACAGAAACATACAACTTAGTATTTTTGACACTACCAAATGAGACTCACGAAATCGCAGCGCATAGCGATTAACTTACTCGATTTTTAACAATGTGTTCTCCGACAACGTGGCAGGTATTGTTCCATTAAATTCGTTATCGGCCAAGTTCCTATAGAAAGCAAATTAACTCATCCGGTTACACTTCATGACAACGTCAAAGCTGCGATAGAAAGATATGCTTAAACATCAATAAACTCACAATAGTCTAAGACTTGGTAACGTGCCGAGAAAATCAGGTACAGCCCCTTTCAGCTTGTTGTTGTGCATATCTCTGACATAAACATAGACATAGACAAAACAATAGACATGATCAAATGAAGAAATAAAGATCAAAGAGAACGACTCGGATATTATGTTTGCCGATTTATCAACTCACATTGTCGTTAGAGCATCCATAGAACTAAAAGCCGGAAGTTCACCCGACAGATTGAAGCTTCCAAGATGCCTGAACAAAAAAAAAATACACAAAACATGTTTTAACTTTGTCTGATTCAAACAATCAAGATGAAGTTTAAGTCTATTACAATTCTGTTACGCGAGGAGTGGCGTCATCACTACAATTGATCCAATCCCACGCGAACTCTGCAGGAAGGCACGGATCACCGGTCCAGTCGTTTAGCACATCGAACGCGTCTTTCAGTACATTCAACCCTTCCACTAGTTTAAACCAAAACAAGAACATAAGTTAGCTCAACGGTTTGACGACAAACACCACCTAAAAAGTTTCTAAAGTTACCTACCATCACCAACGTCTGTTCCATCTGTCAAAGCATCACTCAGGGAGTAAACTTCAAGGGCGTTGACTAGAGGTGGTAGTGTCGCATTTTTCGTGGCCTGTAGAGCGAACGAAGTATTACCAGACGCGGTTATATTGGAGAACTTGAGTTCTAGTACATCCCCGTAAGGTGGTATGATTGGGTCTGTGGTGAAGTTATCGTCTATGCTGAGTGTAAATGACCGTTCTTCGGTTGAATTTAGCTGAAAAACTTCGGAGAAATAGATGTGCATGTACACAGAAACTTCAATTGATGTGGGGAGATTAGTGCCGAATTGTATATTTAATGATGTGTTTTTGAAAATAAAAGCGTTGCGCACTACAGCTTCTGGTGGATTGTCGCCTAAGTGGCTAATGTTGATCTTTGGCGCGGTATTATTAGCGGCAGTAAATAATTCGGCAGCGTTGCTGGCTGGAAGCCAAATCCTATCGTAAGGATCAACAGGGTACCTAACAAATTCAGAAAAATGAAGTATTCAATAACAATGTTAAAAAAACCGGCAAAAATCGCAAAAAAGTGGCTTATACGGTCGATAATAAGCTTAAACATGTGATTGGATTTTTTTATCGTACCGATTTTTTTTATAATATTTTTTTAAAAAACGTATAGGGAAGGTCATCAGCTATATGTCAATTTTTTCTGAAGTAGTTATTAACTTCACATCAGGTGAACGTAACGTTATATTTTGTATGATGCTCATCTAACCATTTAAAATAAAAATTAAATTTATCGAAATCGACAAGTCGAGAGATCGGTGTTTTTTGTTTGAAAAAAAAAACTATATGAAATAGCTTTTTTTAGTCAAATTATCAATTGCAGGTCTAAGAAACTTCGTTAGTCACCGGAGTTAGTCATTTGTTTCAAAATTATCACTCAAGTTATATTTGTTTCACAATTACCATTCAAGTTATATTTTTTACTAGCGGCGACTAAATATGAAAATAAAAGACCAACATTAGTGACCACCGGTGAAACAAAGTGACTATTTTGATAACAAATTAAATAAATGGCACTTTCGAAACAAGTGACCAACTCCAGTGGCTAACCATAACTTGTAGCCTCAATTGTTAATTTAAACGTCTAACGAGTGAAAATACAACATTAGTTTCCATGTATGTTTCGTGTTTTATCAAACTAGTCATTTTTGTTAATTTTTATCATTCAATAGTCCTAATATTTTAAACCTTTACATGTTTAGTCTCCAATTATTTAAGAGCTAACCCATCAATTTGTTGTCAATAATATTCAAATTTAAAAGACATGTATTACTGACAAAAGATATTTAAAAGACATGTATTACTGACAAAAGATTGAAGATTTATGGGGAATATGTTCTTATTTATATACTACTAATCTTTCATATATTTAACCAATGTGGGATATGAGATTTTATATGAGATGTGAGATTTTGATGACCACCTTACCTCATGACAATTTCTAAAACGTAACAATTTCTAAATAATCGCAGAAGGATGCTACAGAAACTAAACAAATTTTATAATGCGAAAACTAACAAAGACATAAGCCAATAATATAGACCAGTCTGGGGACGAACACTAAATAAGGAAGGTTGATTTTTAGCCGCCTTTGACTATATGATTAGCTAATGCATATTCTAACAAAACAGCTTACCTGATGATGTCTTCTGTCCCAAAAGTAACTCTTCTTCTCTTAACCAAAGCATAGTTTGGGTCGACACTTTCGTACATCCCCATGCTCAAATTTCGAACTTCAATTGCCGATATAAAAGGAACATTATCAGGAAGTGCTTGAGCAACACATACACTAATGCTCTTACTCCTCGTGACATATATAGCCTCATGAAAAACAACCAAGTCACTCGAAGTCGCCACGACATTCCAGTAGTTGCCATCCAACAGCAAGTAAAATATCGGCGGCGACGATTTTGCATCATAGTTTCCGTAATAAAAGCTCGCTCGAACGAGAACCTTTTCACCTTTAATCGCATCAATAGAATAACAGTTTTTCTTTCGAGCCGCGAACACCCTCATAGTAGTCATCGAGCGCGATAGGGTTGAATTAGTAGGTGTATCGACCATAATTGGCTCACCAACTCGAATGAGCTTATCGTCGCCGATCCAGCTGATGTTGTTCGCATCCTTGTACGAAACAGACGACCCGCAGTCGATGCTGACTTGAATACCTATGATTATAACACGAAAAATGTATGAATTTTTTCGATCTTTTCGATTTTTTTATTCGAATGGAGAATAAAAGTATTGAAGTTTAAGCTTACCATTTGCAAATGCAAGTAATGTACATAGAGCTAGAAGTTGTAGTAGTAGTAGATGGTTGGCCATATTGTAAGTTGTGAGATTCAAATTAGTAGTTCGGCCGATATATAAGGATGCAAGATTGACTAAGTCCAAGTCAATGGCTGTTAGTATCGGACCAATAATGTCTTATCTTCTTATTTGTAATGTAATGCCACTGGCCATTACTTTACGACGACAAGAAGTTACATAGGTTCTCACCTACTTGGAATAATAGAATACTGGTTCGAGTTAGTCAAATGTTATATACGTCGATAGGGGTGTCAAAGGTCGAGCCGAACCGATAAAAATCGGGCCAAATTTTAAAGATTTGGTTCGCGGTTCTATTTTAAAAACCGAAACCGATAAAGAACTAAAACAACAAAATCGGTTCGATAAAACTGATAAACTGATGGAACTGATTAGGAACAAAACCGATAAAACGTGTAACCGATAGAACCGATATGGACTGAACCCATAAAACTCATAAACTAGTAGAACTGATAAAGAATCGAACCAATAAAACCATGGTATCCGATTAATTTATTATTATTATTAACTTTTTTATACATTATAATGGTTAAAATTACTAGTTAACTACTTATTTTTATTTTTTTATTTAAAAATGTTGAAAATTAAATTATAATTAAATTAAAAATTTTAAATGGACCGGACCGGACCGATAACAGATTAAACCGTAAAGAACCGAAACAGAACCGGACCAAATTCGGACTAGTCCGGACTAAACTAAAAATTTAACGGTTCGGTCCAGTTTTAAAATATAGATCTGATAAACTTAACGATCCAGTCCAGTCTGAACTGATAAACTTAGGGTGGTCCGATCCGGTTCCGTCGAAACCCGAACCGAACTGGACCAATAAGCATCGTTGATCAACTGCAGAAGAGTTGTATAGTTGACTTTTGGATAAATGTTGAATATTAAATTATAATTAAATTTAATTTTTTTAAATGGACCGGATCGGACCGATAATAGATCGAACTGTAAAGAACCGAAACGGGATCAGATCAAATTCGACCGGACCGAATCAGAATCGGACCGGACCGGACTAAACCGAAAACTTAGCGATTCAGTCCGGTTTTAAAATATAGAACCGATAAACTTAACGATCCAGTCCAATTTAAACCGATAAACTTAACGATCCAGTCTAATTTAAACCGATAAACTTAACAATCAGGGTCGGTTCTGTCGAGGACCAATAAACATCCCTGGTCAAGTGTTATATACGTGGATAGAGTTGTATAGTTGACTTTTGGATAAAGTTAACAAAATGAGAGATAGAGAATAGCTTGATGCAGAAGTAATGGAGTTGTTATTATTTTGGACAGATGCAATCATATATTAGATATTAAAATAGCAACTTGTAAATGTTTATAGCTCAATAGTTGACAAATATTTACATTTATTAAAAGAAATGTATGCGAGTGCTACTAAAATTCCACATCACGACTTGAAAATATCAAGTGAAAATTTATATTTATTAAAGGAATTGTATATGAGTGAGAAATCCTAGTTGGGTTTCAACCCAACCCAACCCAACCGGAATGGTTACAAGTCTGGCCCAAAACAAATAATGCTGGCCCAACAAAACAATATATTTTAAAGAATAGTCCATGCTTTTCAATCCGTCGTTTTACAAAAACACAACCGTTTTGGCTACTAAACTCAGTTGAAAATGTATCTTTTCTAAGTAAGATTTACAACCAAATCTTATTATATTAACTACCCTGTAGTCGTCTAGATTCTTCTCTTATTTTATGTATATATGTACAACCCTGCAAGCAAGAAATCTAAGAAATTAGTATACTAAATTCAATCAAACTTTAAAAAATACACACTTTTGAATTCTCGCGTGGTATCAGAGCAGGAGGTTTTCCTTCGATGGCTAACCAAGATTCACCATTGACATCTGAAACGAATATTAATTTCACCATCAATATTCTTAACAGCAACAACTTTCGTGACCTGAAGAAAAATCATATGAATGTATTCAACTCAGTAAGGTTAGATATAAACAATTATTTGCTTGGAAAACTATGGTGTTGCCTGTTATTCGAGACAATCAGGTTGGTGATTTTATTGCAGGTGATGAGCTTTGTCCCTCTAAGCTAGTGACTGATTCAAGTGAGAATGTTGTAAAAAAATCATGACTATATAACCTCAGATGGTTATATATCACTATGACCACTAAAATAGTATATTAATTAATGGAGGTTAACACAGCCAAAAAACTGTGGGATGTTGTGACCAGATTGTCTGGAACACAAAATAGGTATGGGTTAAATTACCTTAGGTATGAGTTTAAAAGAACTCGTAAGGGAAATAGCTCTATGAAGGATTATCTCAACACTATGAAAAGTCTAGCTTGATAATCTAAGTCTAGTACAGTCTCTTTTACCTTTGGATAATTTGGTTTCACATATTCTAAATGGTGTGGATATTGAGTATAATCCTATCATATTCAGCCTAACAGAGAGAAATGTAACTAATTGGATTGATTTAAAATCCACCCTACTCGCATACGAAAGTAGAGTTGAGCATTTGAATAAGCTAAGCAATGGTGTTTCTAGTCTCAATTTTGTTTCTGGCGATTCTAATTCCAAAAGAGGTAGAACTTCTGATGGAAATAACAGATCAATCAATAGCTATACTAACAACTATAGGGGGTCAAACAATTATAGGCCTAGAGGTTTTCAAAGCATGCTTAATAGCCTCAGAGGAATAAACTTTTACATATGGGGCAGAAGTGGTGAATACACCACCCCTAACAAGCTTACCTGTCAGGTTTGTGGTAGATATGGGCATACTGGAGCCTACTGTTACTACATGGAAGATTTAACAGTGATGGGAAACCTGAACAACAATCAAAACAAGGCTGACAGTGAACCTAATGATTTTCTTACTACACAAGGCTCAAACACAAACTCTTAGCAGATGATGCTTGGTACCTAGATAGTGGCACCACTCATCATGTCACGGGAGGCCTGAACATGATGAAGCATAAAAAAGAGTATTCTGGTAAGAACATTATAACTATGGGCAATGGTCACAAGCTAAATACAGAACATCTAGGTATATCTACCAATAAAAATCTTGATAACAACGCTAACTCTAAAACATATCCTTCATGCACCCAAAATCAACAAAACTTTCTTTGTTCATTAACTTACTTTATCTAACCCTATTTTTGTTGAATTTCATGTTATTTTCTGTTTTGTTAAGGACAAGATCACATGGACAGTTTTACTCACAGGGAAAACTAGGCATGGTCTTTATAAATTTGAAGACGTTGTATAAGCATAATATTATAAAAAATTGCTTTCCTACTTTTCCTAAGGATAAGATTGTTTTGTCGATGTTGTATCTATTGAAGAAGATTGGAATAGGTGTATAGGCCATCATTCTCATAAAATACTATCTTTAATACTCAAGCAACGTAATCCATCTTTTCAAACTATCAATAAAAGTTTTTGTGACTCATATCAGTATGGTAAGTCACGTAATCGCCCTTATACTAGGCCTAGAAAACAAGCTTCCTATGTTTTAGACTTAATACACTCAGATGTATAGGGACCAGCCCGTATTTTGTCTAAATATAGTTTTAAATTCTATATTATATTTTTTGATGACCATAACAAATTCACCTGGTTATATCCTATCAAACAAAAGAATGATGCTTTAATTTTTTTTAAAGATTTCATTTTTTTGTTGAAAATTAGTTTGGGAGAAAGATTAAAGGATTTCAATCTGAATGGGGGAAAAGTTCCAATCCTTTCCTCCTTTAGCAAAAGAGTGTTGGATTTTGCTTCGCACATCTTGCCCTCACACCTCTGTCCAGAATAGGAGAGCTGAGAGGAAGCATAATCATACTGTTGAAACAGGTCTCACACTCTAGCTCAAGCCTCCTTACCCTACTATTTATGGGCATAAACTTTTCTAACTAATATTTATCTAATAAACAGACCCCTTACTAAACTTTTGAACAATATTTCACCTTTTGCTCGTTGACACAAAACCAGACTATTCTTATGTAAAGGTCTTTGGATGTTCCCTATTTTCCATGTCTAAGGCCTTATCAGACTCATAAATTTCAGTTTCAATAAACAAAATATGTTTTCATAGGCTATAATGAGACAAGGAAAGGGTATAAATGTTTAAGTTCTACAAGGAGGTTATACATTTCGAGAAATGTAGTTTTTAACGAAAGAGAATTTCCTTGGGCTAAAGGTTTTTTTAACACAAAAATTTCTGAGGCAAAGAGTGTTATTGATTGGGTACCTATGGTTTCTAAGTTATCTATATCTACTGGTCATATTTCTAACAAATGACCAACCAATGTCTCTAATGAGATAATCTAAGTCTAATGAGTAACACAAAAAGTCAGTCACATAATATACCATACTCTTTTTACATTCAACAACCATCTAGTCCTACCTCACATAACTGTCAGCCTACATCACAGAACACCCACTTAACTCTTCCTAAAACTCATTCACCAGTCACAAACTGTATATATACCTTAGTAATTGATCTGTCCCTACCACCAACCACACAAAACACACAAACATATAATACACACAACATGATCACTAAAGCTAAACAAGGTATTCATAAACCTAAGGAACCCTATATTGGATTGACCACTGCTCACTCAGTAATACTATCAGAACTTACTAATTTTTTTGCTGCTATAAAAAATCCTAAGTGGGTTCAGGCTATGGAAACTGAACATACTGCTATTGTCAAGAACAACACTTGGACACTTGTTCCATACAAGCCTAACATGAACATAGTTGGGTGTAAATGGGTCTACAAGGTTAAGTATAAATCTGATTTGTCTATTCAAAGATATAAAGCAAGGCTCGTGGCAAAGGGGTTTCATCAAACACCGGGGGGTGATTTCACAGAAACTTTTAGTCATGTGATTAAACCCTCCACAATTAGACTAGTTTTGACCTTAGCAGTATCAAAAGACTAGGCAGTTTGACAGCTAGACATTAATAACGCCTTTTTAAATGGAGACTACTGAGGATTTATTATTTATACATGGCTCAACCTGAAGGCTTTGTGAGTTCCAGACACTTGTCTCATGTCTGAAAACTAAATAAAGCCTTATATGGTCTCAAGCAGCCCCCATAGGGTTTGGTATTCTAAAATTACGGGACACTCTAACTCTATGGGGTTTTACAAATTCAAAGGTTGACACTTCTATGTTCTTCATTGTGTCAAAACAAGTTATTGTTATCATCTTGGTTTACGTAAATGATATTATCATTAATGGTAGTAATCCTAGTAATCTACAAAATTTTATCACGAAACTAAATCTGATGTTTGCTCTAAAATACCTGGGTGATCTACACTACTTTTTAGGAATTGAGGTTTCTAGAGACTCGACTGGTTTCTACCTAACACATCAAGCATACATTCAAAATATTACAGGAAATGAGGTACTTACCTCATCTAATGCATGTACTACTCCAATGTTTATTTCTCATGCCATCTTTCTTGCTGAAGGCACCCTGCTCCTCCAACCAAAGAAATATCGCAGTCTGTTAGGCTCTTTACAATATTACTTCACACAAGAGCTGACATAACTTTTTCTACGAACAAACCCACTCAGTTTCAACAAAATCCAACTGAAACTCATCTAAAAGCAGTCAAAAGAGTAACGAGGTACTTATCTAAAAGTCTGGACCTTAGTCTTTATATAAAACCCATCATTAATCTTCAACATAGTGGTTTCAGTGATGCTGACTAGGCTTCATCTTCTGATGATAGATGATCGGTGGGTGGGTACTATGTTTATTTTGGAGACACTATTGTTTTCTGGTCCTCAAAGAAGCAACAGGTAGTTTCTCGATCGAGCACCGAGTTTGAGTATTGTGCGCTTTCTAATCTCTCAGCTGAATTTATCTGGCTCCGTGTTGTTCTTCAAGAAGTGGAATTTCCTCTCTCTCAACCTTATATTATATGGTGTGACAATCGTGGAACCATTTCGCTTTCTTCGAATCCAGTTTTTCATGCAAGAACGAAGCATATCGAGATCAGGTTCTTCAAGGGAAGCTTGTCATCAGGCATGTCCCGTCTCATGATCAAATTATTGATGTTGTGATTAAACCTCTCTCGCAGAGTCAGTTTCTGTTTCTCATATATAAAATTGGGTTGACAATGACAACCCTTCTTTTGAGGAGGGAAGTGAGAAACCCTAATCTAACTAAAGAGACACAGAAAGGAAGAGAAGTTATGTCTCAATAATATATTGTACTTGTTTTATAAAGCAGGCTCCAATCCGACCTGAATTGTTACAATTTTGTCCCAATAAAAATAATATTGGTCCAACAAAACAATACATCTCAAAGAAGATTCCATGTTCTTAAATCTATCACTTTACAAAACACCATCGTTTTTGCTACCAACTGATTTTTGTTAATAATTTGTACTTGTATATATGATCTAGAACCAAATCTTGTTATACTAACTACCTTG
This sequence comes from Limnanthes douglasii subsp. nivea, assembly GCA_036936605.1. NCBI lineage: Eukaryota > Viridiplantae > Streptophyta > Magnoliopsida > Brassicales > Limnanthaceae > Limnanthes > Limnanthes douglasii. The sequence continues at coordinate 2,647,371 of JAUPFV010000005.1, read as the reverse complement.
TAACAGTCTAGATTCTTCTCTTCTTTCATATATATATATATGAATTCTCACTATAGTTAGAAAATAGGTTAAAAAAATATAATGGATTGAAAGTAGTTTGATAATATTTATTATACGGTGATTAGTCTGTTTTAGATGGTGACCAATCATAATTTAAATAGTTTTAAGATTGTTAGACTATGTATTTTAGTTTTTAGATGGTTTTCGAAACTGCTTTTTCAATATCTATTTAAAATGTTGGTTATTAATGAAAAGCTTAGGCGATATATAAACCAGAATTGTAGTTGTTTGAACTATCAAAAATGATAATTGGTTGGGATTAATTTAATAAAACTCGTCTGAAATTGATATGACAGTACTATTGATCAAATCACGAGTCAAAATTTAAAAACGGTCGAACCGATAAAATCAATAAAATTTCCGATATACATACAACTATATCTTAAATTTAAATTAAATTATTAATAAAAAATAGTTACAATTAATTTTAAATATTCCATATACCTAAGGCCCACTAAACAAGAATTTTTAATTATTCTATATATCTTATTGAAAATAACCCATATTTTATTACTTTTATAATATATTAGTCATTAATAAAATCCGTCTAAAACCGATCTATTATCAAGTAGTCAGAAGCCAAAATTTGAAATCAATCCAATTGCTAATCCGGATCGGTAAAATAAAAGACTTAACACTCCAACCTCGAAAAGATCTAAACCCGAACAGTAACAAACCTATAACAGTTCTAATAAAATAATATTTCAACTAATAATTTTTAAAAAATAAAAATTAAATTGTGAAAACTTTGGATTGTTTGTATTTATATACGAAATCAGAATATAAACTTTGTCCATCACATTAGGACAGTAAATTAGCTACTGAAAATAAAAAATAATGAGAAGATTTTGATGATGAATATGACTATTTAAAAAGATATATTTTTTAAGAATCAATTATCATTTAAAATCCATCTAAAACTTCGATTACGATTTACTAAAAAAAGTACATAAACCAGATTTTTTTTCCAAAAACATTATTCTTTTTTTTTCTTCTTTTTTTTGTATTTTAAGGTACATTTAAGGTGCATTTTTTGTATTTTAAGGTATATTTTATTATTCTTTTTTGTATTTTAATAATTTAAAAATGCGTATTTTTTAAATCATAATTCGGAAAAAATATAAAAGTATCATTGTTTTTTTTAAGATGAATAAAACTAGATCCATGAGTAATATTTTTGTGCTTTTTTTTAAAAAAATCGTGAGTCCGGTTAACCCTATATCACATCTAACATTTTGATCTCGCACATATTCTCTAGCTTTTATGTGTTGCATCTACCATTTCTATTTTACACTAGTCTTACATCCGTCATCTAAAGATTAGGTTTTGCATATATGATCTAGCATTTGTGTCTCACAATTACTATTTTCATTTTACACTAGTTTCACACAATTAAAAAATAGGTCTCACATCTATCCTCTAGCCTTACATCTCGCATCTAGCCTTTATTTCTTGTATCTACCATTTATATTTTACATTGGTCTCACCTTTAGCATCTAAACATTAAGTCTGGCATATATCATCCAACATTTATGTCTCGCATCTATCATTTTTATTTTGCAACAACTTATTTGAAAAACGCAAAATCGTAGTAAAACTTACCTATCAAAATCGTTTTCTTTCTCCAAATAATTTTTAATCCTAAAGCTTATAAACACATTTCAATTACAATTTTTATGGTATATCCCTTCAATCATAGTTTGTCAATTTACAGAGAGATTGAGATATTTTTCAATTTTAGTTTGGTCGATTTACGACACTATGGAATTCAATTTCAAATTATTTAAATATTAAAAGAATAAAAAAATAAAAACTAAAAAAATCGCAAAAGATAAAATGATAAAAAAAATAACGATAAAGCATCTCACAAAAATACATAACTTATTAATAAAAAAAATAGATATTTATAATTCAATAGATTATTTATCATAAAAATAAATAGGTAATAAATAATTGTTTTGTTGAAAAAATAATAATTATAATAATAATAAATAAAATATTCACTTTTAGATAATCAATAATATTTTAGCCCCCAATAGAGTAGCCGAGTTGGTTAAGTAAGGCATGCTTGTGATCAAAAGTCATGAGTTCGAGTCTCTTTACATACGCTTTCTCGGTTGAGTCGGTCACCTTATGTGGTTTACCTTCTAAGGTTGGTTTGCAGGCTATTGCGTCAGATTGAGGGTTTACCCTATGCGCGATTGCGGGTTTTCTCCGGAAAAAAAATAGTTGTTAGTCGACGAGATTAAATTACGTTAATGTATGTAATTTCGAATAAAGGACTAGTTTATAAAAGCAAATTTTGTTTGTCTATATTCACTATTGCACAACTACCTAAATTTGAGAGACACTATGGTTTGAGAGCGATGGTCCTTCTACCAAACATTGCCTTTTCTTTTTCGGAAGTTCTCATTCTTCGCCGAATTCCTTTTCGTTTGTTCTTTAAACCTCTTAGTTCTTTTGTTCTTTAAATTTCTTATAGATCGCCAAACGGCTAAAAAGCACTGTTAGTCCCCTATGTTTACCACTTGTATCAACATAGTCCATTTCGTTCACTTCTACATAAAACTCATCACCTTCGTTTTAAACATTTGCACGATTAGTCCCTCCGCATATTCTGAGGGACCAAAAGTGATACAAAACATGGGATTTGGGGACCAAAAGTGATACAAAACTTAGAATTTAAGTGCCACGGGTCATTTTTTAAATGGTTTATATGTGCGGAGGGACTATATTTGTAAATTTTTAAAACGAAGGGGATGAGTTTTATGCAGAAGTGAACGAAAGGAACCATGTTGATACAAGTGGTAAATATGAGGGACTAACAATATTGTTTACCCTCGCCAAACTTTTCTTTTCGTAGTTTATTTTACAAATTTAAGTTTTAAAGACATTTTTTTAGAAACTCTATAGAATAGAGCTCCAAAACTCTAAGTACAAGCTAAAATCACTCTAGAAATATCCATTATTTTTCGGATATTCTCTCATATATTTTAACTAGTAAACATTTAAAATAGTGCATTTTAAAATATATTGTAAGTTAATTTTTGATTGGCTTATTAACTTGCGTGAAATAATGATAAATATAAATGATTGTTTTAGTAAAAAAATAAACATGGAAAGATCATTTATAGATAACTACTAAACATTGACAAGTAGTGGTGATTGGTATCCTTTAAAATGTTCTCACGGTGATGAGGTAAAAACAACTATAAATTATTGTTGGTAATACGTGGGAACATCAATATCGTTTTATTTTCACGTTATATTTTTTTTTATTCGGACTTTTGGAAATTAAAAAAATGACCATTGTCTGACAATGGTTAGATGATAAATTAAAAAACAAATGCTACTGCTCCAGAATCGAATGATAGACTAGGCTTATGAAGAAAAGTAAATAGAAATAACGATCCCAACAAACATTAACTCATTTTCCAAAAAATGATGTGTAACCGATATAAGCGACATCTCATAAAAAAAATTGAAGGTAGAACATCATAAAGACAAACAAAATAAAACCTCATACCCTAACCCTGTAACTCTCGTTCAATAAAATGAAAATCAAACCCCGATCAATAATAATGATATTGATATCATTGATGATGCCTAAAATTTTGCCTAAACAATATCTCTATAAAAATTATCTCATAAAAAGAATAACATTAAGATTCATACCCCTATAATTATATCATCTCGGGGAGATTAGCTTTCTGATAGACTTCATAGGTTTTTCATCAAATCTTCACCCAAATTGTTTTATAAGTCTTCTTTAGCATAATATCTTAGAGGGTCATTAACATCTTCATAATCAGATGTCGAGATCTTGAAGGGGAAAAACGACGTCAGTGAGAGATGTTAATTTATTATCCACGAGACCTAATAACATATTTGTCGTTAAAAACTTTGTATGGGGTTTTGAAAAATGAAAAGGCTGTTTAAGTAATTAAATTATCTATAGAAGTAAATATGGGCTTCTAACGGTTAAGAAGGTCCAAATAATGAAAAGTTTTCTATATATGGTAGGTGCCTAGGAAAAATGAAGAGTTTTTTGGAAGATAGTCGCTCCACCTATAATTTGAAAATGCAAACGTGTGGAGAAGCGTAAGAGTTTTCTGAAACACCTCTTTGCTCAAAGGTAATTTTGGAATGCATGTATGTTTGTGTTAGGAAATAATTGACATGTGGATCAGAAGAGTCGCATGCCTTATCAGTCTGAAATGCTTTAACATATGAAGTCATCATTTCCATTAATAAATTCACGAATCCAATGAGATACATAAGAAAGAATAATCCGAGGGGATAATAAATATGAGTCTGAATAGGCACACAAGAAAGAAAAATCTGATTCCACAAATCAGTCCTTGCTCGAATATCTTCACAAGGTTGGGGGCTTTGGATAAAGGGAAGAAATATTGGGAAGAATAATCTAAATTGGATAAATAAAGAAGTTAATTCGGTTTAATAAAATATTGTGTAAGAAACCTAAAAAAATGTAACATTAAAGGTGCTTTATGTAATAACTAACAATTATGATTATGATTAGGAAAGTAATAGGGTATGAAATGTGTGTAAGAAAGGGTAAACATGTAAATTATGGATCCACCATTTGTACTATATAAAACAACACTCTATTTTGGGAAATGGGTAATCATTAATTATTCATTATCTTATTATTCTATTTATCACTTTATCTTTCTAATTTTCTCGTTTCTCTCTCGATATCCTCTTACGAACATTATTTACACAGAAGGTGTAGAGAATGATTGTTGAAGGACATCTGAAAATACTTGGAAGCTACTATAGAAATATGAGACACTAATGGTCTAAATTGATGCTGAATCTCATTCATTGATTTTAGAGACATTTGTTTAGGCGTGCTATATGAGACAAATAGTACAATGAGACATATATGACCCCTGTAGTATGAATGTTAATGCCAACCTTTTCCTTATGTATTTTCTTGCCTGACCAAATGAGGAAAAATATCTCCAGGCGCTAATGTGAGCTAGAGATTATGCACATCATTAATCCTATATCAATGATAAGTGGTGGCTATGAATTTATTGTTGAGATTGAAAACACTTGAGAAATTTGAAAGAGAAAGCTAGAGCTTTCGGCTGTAGTTGAGGTAGAAGATAAACATTTGATATAAATTTTAAGATCCATAGTTTCTTTGTAAGAACAAGGATGAGTGGTTGAGTGTTTAATTTTTGAGAGAGTATTCTTGTAACATCTTATGTATAAACTTGTGTTCATTGCTCGTGGATATAAGATTTCTTTAAAATCGGAACCGCATTAAATATGTATTATATGTCCTGTTAGGTTTACATTCTTTTTATTTTCTTGCATTTTTGTTTTTAGAAGCATAACTAAGTTTTGAATATGAGTCGAAGTTCTGCGTCTCATCTGTTTCTTGTTACATATTCAATACTATCACCTAACAGGTTTTGGCTAAAGTGGTTAAGCTTCGGCTATCAATGTCCGAACCTTGGATATTGGTGGGACTTAAGTCTTGTTAATTATTTTGAATCACGGGTGAATTTCTTTGAATAATTTCCCTAACAAACGGTGCAGTAAGTGTGGATAAACTAGAGTAAATTTAGTTGTAGAATTGAAACAAAAAAGAAAAGACAAATATCATTTCAGATCTTGAGGTGAAAGAGAAGATTCTCATCGATAACCTTTGAAAAACGACGAAGATGAGTCTCGTGAAGTTAAACCTTGAAAAATTCAACAGAGATAATGATTTCAACATCTAGAGAATAAAGGTTCGAGTTTTTCTTATGTATAAAAAACTGGTTATTATTATTGATGAGAAACATACATACATGGTTGATACTAAAGTGTTATCCAAAGCTTATAGTACCCTCATATTAATTTTGGTGGATGAAGTGCTTCACTAGGTGTCTAAAGTGCCGACAAAACCGGAGACATGGAATTAAACGGAGTCGATTTACATGAAGAATTCAATGGGAAATAAATTGCATCTCAAGAAACAACTTTAGATACTGTCAGTGGATGGCAGCAAGAGATCTGAAGATACCTAGATGATTTTAATTAAATCATTATTGACTTGAATGCAGTTGACGTCAAAATGGAGGATGAGGACCAAACCGTAATCCTCTTAAGTTCTATGTCAAAGTTTTATGGTCACTTTATTGACACCATACTCTACGATAATAAGTCCTTTATGATGGCCAAAGTAAAGAGTGCCTTGGACTCAAAATATCTTCAAATGAAGACTGTTCTGAAGGGTGGCTCTAAAAGTCTCGTACTAAGTGTAAATAGTAGGCCATGAAAAAGAGATTCGACCAAGTGAAGATGAAACTCTCGGTCAAATTCTACAGGTCTTGCAATAGACTTTAAAGTGAGATATTGGCCGTGAAAGAAAAATATTCATATCATTAGGAAATTTCCATAGAGCAAAAAATGGAGATAGTTATATGAAAGACGGACCTAGAGATCCTACAATGGTTTTGGACTACTATGAGTACATTAATAGTTTAATGGCTATTTTTCTTATAGGTTTATTAAAAGTGGTTGTTGGATTCAGGCACTTCATTCCACTTGACCTTCAACAAATATTGTTTTGAAAACCTAAGATTGTTTGAAGTAGAAATGTCATCTTTAGGAATTATAAATCATGTGTTATCAAATGAATGAGAATTTTTCGGCTCAAGTTTCCTACATAACTTAAAAATGTGCTTAACAACATGAGGTATGTGTTACATGTAACCTTATTTCTATTAGAATGCTAGATAAGAAATAGTTTACTTATAAAGATGAAGATACCAGATTTTGGGTGTTATAAGGATCAATTGTTGTTACGAAAGCCTATATGACTAATGATGTGTGAGTTATTAAGGGTTGCGTATTAGTAAGGGGTATGTCTAGTGTATGAAAATGATTCAACCAAGTTAAGACATCTAAGACTTGAACAAGTGAGTGAAAAAATCATTATTGATTTGAGCAAACAAAGGTTATTGGATGGTAGCACAGTTCAACAGTTAAGCTTTTGTGGAAGTCGTGTGTTGTGTATGAGCAATAGTGAAAAGTTTATGCAAAATAGCGATATAACCAATGATGTGCTTGAGTATGCTCATTAGGATATTTGGGGTCTAAACGTGAACCTACTACACGTAGTGTAAGGTTATATACTTGATTGACGACTCTTCCAGAAAAGTATGAGTTCTATTTTTGAAGACAGTGAAGTATTTGATATTTTTAAGAACTGGAAGATTTTTGTAGAGAATGAAACTTAAAAATGTTGATGAAGCTTCAAACTAAAAATAGTTTAGAATATATAAATAACCAGTTCACTAACTACATTTCAAAGCTTGGTATTGCTAGACACTGAACCATGAGTGCGACTTCCCAACAAAATGGGCTTATTGAGACAATGAACCGATGTTTGTTGGAAAATGTTAGGTGTATGCTTTAACCTCTGGAATAGACCGAAGGTCGCCGGGAGAAACCATGACTATGACTACATATATAACCAACAATAGTCCATCTATAATGCTAAATTTTATGTGTCCTTAAGAGGCATGGACTCAAAATAAACCTAAGTTGTAACAATTGATAGTTATCGGATGTGTTGCGTACACACATGTGAAGCAAGATAAGCTTCATCCGAGAGCACTATAATTTATTTTCCTCTGCTAACCAGAATGAATAAAATGGTATAGGTTTTGGTGCCTTAAACTTGGATGTTAGAAAGATTGTGATAAACAAAGAAGTGATTTTTAATGAGTAGTATATGTCACTGAAGAAGGAGGTGAAGACCCAACATAGTACTGTCGAAAAGAGATGTGGAGTTGATGATAAGTCTTATCTAGATAGTGAAGCTAAGGATGCTTTTGTCGTTGATGATTTCAAACATGTTTCAGCTTCAGATCATACAGAGGAAGTTAAACCACTGTATGAGTCTGAAGATGGTCGTAGGTCTAATTTTGAAGGCTTGATAATTATCTACTAGTGAGAGATAGAGCATGAAGACCAAACAAACTTCCACAATGGTAAGGTTTTGCTGATGTTATTGGTTATAATATGTCGATTAAAATACAGATATATGTTCTTGAAATTAAATCACGGTGCTATGAAGATCATTAATAAAGAGAAGTGTCTTACAACCATGAGAGAAAAACTAAGATCTCTCAAGAATATGGCCATCCGATACAAAGCTAGACTGGTAGTTAAGGGCATATGCAAAAATAGAGTATTGATTTTAATAAGATATTCTCAACGATTGTGAAACAAACCTCTAATAGGATTTCATTGTCAATTGTTTCTAGATTTGATCTAGGTTAGATTAAATGGGTGTTACTACAACCTTTATACATTGTAAATTGGAAGAGATAATTTACATGTGTCACCCGAAAAGGTTTGAAAAAAAGAAGGAATGAGATGTGTGTGTTTTGAAAAAACCTCTATATGGGATGACCCAACCATTTAGGTAATTAAATATAACATTTGATTCTTTTATGATATCCATCAAGTATATTCAAATTTGTTATAACAGTTGTGTCTATTGGAATGGGGAAACACATATGGAGAGATACATTTTGTTGTTATTATATGTGAATGAGATCATAACAACTGGAATGAACATGAAGAGTATTTAAACGATGAAGAATCAACGGAAGTAAAATTTTGAGAAAATAAACTATAATTAACTTGAGAACAAAAGTACTACCTAAGACCACATGTGACTGAAGATGGATCACCAAAGACATGTAGAGCGGGAACAGTTTGAATCTCTATGTGAAAGAGTTGGGTCCAAGTCTTAAGTGTAAAGACGTTTGATGGAACCTAAGGGCTAGCTCTACCAAAGGAAATTATAATGCTTATGTTGGACCAAAGGTGCAAACTAGTCATCTTCAATGCTGAAGATGTAGAGCATGTCTGCTGAAATAATTTTGAAGATATATGGAAGCTTCCAGAGGAATTTGAGTCACTAAAGGTCTGAACTGATGTTGAATCTTAGTATTTGATCATAAATTCAGTTATCTACATGTGCCGTATGGGACAAATAATAAAAGGATACGCATCTACCCCATATCATAAGGATGTCAGTGCCAACCTTGTCTTTATGTGCTGGCATGCTTGGCTAAGTGAGGAAATAATATATCATGCGCTAATGTTAATCGGAGAGTATTGTGCACATCATTGATCATTTATAAGTAATGAATGTTGGGTGTAAATTTATTTCTAGATTGTTGCAAGTGATAACCCTTGAGAGATTTGAGAGTGAAAGTTAAAAGCTTTTGGCTACAGTTGAGATAGAAGATAAACACTTAAATAGACATTATTAGATCCATAGTTCTTTATAAGATGAGATTTCTTTGTAAAAAAGATGATTAGTTGAGTATTTTGTGCTTGATAGATTATTCTTGTAACCTTTAATATATAAAATCCCGTGTCTGTGGATGAATGATTTCTTCATAATTATAATCACATTAAATTTATCTTGTGTGTGTGCTTAGGTTTACGTTCTTGTTCTATTCTAGATTTTTTGATTTTGGGTGTATAATTAAGCTTTGATTACGAGAGGAGTTGTGTGGCTTGCAGATTCAATACTATCACCAAACAAATTTCGGTTAGAGCGGTTGATTTTCGGCTAATGTTATTTCAACCTCGGTTTTTATTGGAACTTTGATGTTTTGAATTACTTCAAAGCATGAGTTTCCTTCTAAGAATAGTTTTCTTAACAAGTTCAAAGAAAAAACTTCATATTTTTATAAATTTAAAGAATAAGTTATTCTTCAAACCAATACAATCATGGAAAAATAGTATTGCAAGCTGTAAAATCGTATTATGATGATTGGTAAAAAACTTCTCATATCTTTTTGAAATGTTAAGCTTGAAATGAACTTGAGATCCTACTCAAAACATATTATTATTGAGCTACGATCTTAATTCCAATCTGAAAGAGGATCTCCAGATGATGATGACAAAGCTTTAATAAAGATAACCTTCCTCAAACTAAGAATGTGAATATGGAAGTTAACGATAGATAAATATATCCTCTTATTGACAATAACAAAGATACTAACATGACTCAAGATAAATAGGTTTAGTTTCCATGCCTTAAATTTCATCATTTATTTTATAAGGAAAAATCTTTAGAAAAAACTTCCAAGGCTAAAGATTAATCAAACTCAAGAAACAAAATGAATATTACTCTCTATTTGATTTTTCTCAAGTACTATAATTTAAGAACCTTTAACAATGAGGGAAAAGTCCTTATTTATGTTAATATTCTAGACTTAGTCTGAAATTTATGAATGAATGACATGTGTTTTCGAGTCCATGTGGCATTTATTCAAAAAAAAATAGTCTTATACATTACGAATTTATCCTATAATTTTCTATGGTATTTTTGTAATATTGAATAATATCTTAGAAGGTCCTAGAAGATTCTTGAGTATTATAAAAATATGTTAGCTTGTATCTATTCAATTTAGGCTCGTATCTAAGTCTTCATGTCACTATATACTATAATTTACTTATTATTCATATTGAGGTTGTCATAATACTTACAAAATTTCCTTCTCTTCAACCTTCTTGCAACAAAGCTTCATCATTAGATTATTTATGTCATTAATCTGCTTTGATAAGTTAATTCTTTATATTACTATGATATAATACTTAGTAGATTTTAGGTCATCACATTAATATATCCTTGTTCCATGGTCATCATCATACTTGGGTCCTCATGTCATATATCTACTATAATAAAGCATATTATTTATATCACGTTCGTCATAATAATTAATTTATTTCAGTTTGTCATATTAATGTAGCCTTATTCCAGGGTCGTCATCTTGATATGAGTCATTTTTCTTAGTGAAGCGTAGTCTTAGTAAAGAACATTTACTTCTTGAATAAGAATATAAGACGCCTAGGGTAATATAAACTTATTAGGGATCGCCCTAAGTAGTTAAATATAAATTCATGTTTAAGGACTACATGACGAGGTAAAATTTATCTTATTGTTATTGTTTTTAACTTATGGAATACTACCTTCGCAAACATTGTTTAAGTATAATGTCCAGATTGTGTAATATTCAATTCATTCCCTATCAAGACCCCCTTCATCCTTGTTTAATTCATTTTTATCTTCTTTGATTAATTTAAGCTCGCACCTAGGTCATCAAGTAAAATTACACCCATAGGTATTTATATTACGTATATTCTCTAATCAGTTTTCTTTAATCATACTAGATTTTTTTGTTACTTAAATTTATCAATATATTCATCATATTAGGGTCGTCATGATACTTCGGGTCTTCATGATACTTACTTAATCTAATCAATGTCACCATGTTACTTACTTGAGGTCTTAATGTTCCTTATATCAAGGTCGTTATAATGATTGGGATCGTCATAATACTTTAGGTCGTCATCTTACTCATATGATCTAGTTAGTTTATTCATTATATCAAGGTCGTCATAATACTTGAGAAGTTTTGTTATAAGTCATCCGTTCAACCATGCTCAGATTATCTTCTCTAATATATAAAATAAATCCATTACTTTGGGTTGTTATATAAATATATACTTCTCTTTTGGTTGTCATCATTAATATGACCTCCCTCTATTTAGTATGACATTTTTTTAACTAAGAACCTTTACCTATTGAATAAGGACATGGAACCTCTATGAAAGTATGACCTTCACAAGATTTAAAACTCTTTTATATCTGTTATTATTCTCTTTTTCGTCTTTCATTATTCTCGAAAAACTTGCTATTTATTGGTAGTTTTCTCTTAAAGGCTACTAATGTCACCCCTTCAACACAACCATCTAAACTATTCATTTTATAGATGAATTATTGTACATAATTACTCCAAAATTCTCCTTTATTTTTATATAAGGTCATACTATATGTCAATATTTCTTAATAGTTTTGGTTCAAATGAATTCACTTCTAAAAGAAGTCCATAATATCTCAGAACACTTAATAGATCTAAAAGAAAAACTATTAAACTGTTGAATGCCTTTTAAATCATTAAGTTGAATTCTTTAGATTCATCAATTGGAATGTTTTTTAAGTCATCAAATATAATTCCTTTAAGGTCGTCAAATAAAATACTTTTCAGGTCGTTAGGTTAAATAATATATGTCTCAAGTCGTCAAATTTAAATATTTTCTAGATTTTCAAATCAAAATTTGTCTTAGTTCATCAAGTTAAATACCAGGTCGCTAGTATTCTTTAACACTCACTTCAGATTCCTTACCATATAAATTTTGGTTTGTCAGTTTAGGTTTCTATTTATTATTATCATTAGCATTGTATTATATGTTTTACTTTTTAAAGTATGTTTAATCAAGCCATAGTTTGGGAAAGTGTTTGACCTTTGAAGCTTGGATTATATCCATATTTGCATTTGACATAGTGATTATGCCACAATATGGTTAATTGACCTCATTATCATGAGATTTCTTGAGCTGGTTAATAGCCTTCTGCCCCTATTTCATACTAGTTTGGTCTCGGTTCCTAGCAGCAACTAGTTCAGTTCTAATCCTGGTGCACCTGATAATAATTTGGGCCATATGGGTCCTGTCGGCAACTATTCAAATGTCCTCGAACATAAAGTCAAATGGTTAGAAAATTTCTTAACTCAACCAAAAATAAAAAAACTAAAATATTTACTTCGACTCCTAAGGCAACCTGTTAGGTACATATATCAACTAGACCATTCCCAGTTGGTGCATTGTGAAGCCTTTTGACAGCCTGTTCATATCGGGTGACCATATGACCGAGTAATTGATTTTTAAAGGAGATTCCTTGGAGGTTCAATTATTTATATGTCTTCCTCAATCTCTTGATTATACATTGAGACTATCATACCTCCACCGAGATTTTTATCCCTAAAATTGTACGAGGCTTCAGGATCGCCCCGTTTGACAAAGGGAGTCGTTTCCCTGGTGAAGTTCTCTTGACTAGTAAAAATGTTAATCTTTATCAGATCCTCTGAACCATTCAGATCTTTAACAACCTACTTAACCTTTGATCTCTTAATATTAAGCGTTTCATAGTTGGATTAAACCTGATAGTCTTCGAATGCTTTTTGTACTTTGTGTCGGAATGAAGGCATATTTTGGCTGAGGGTTAGGCCATTGCCACTAGAGCTTGAGCCATATGCTGCTATGAGGTGAGTGAGATCTGGCCCGAATCTCCTAGATTATCCATGGTCCAAGATGTGGATCAAAATAAATTCTCGACAATGAAGAGCCTATGAAATATTTTCTCCTAAACACTTGGATGTGTACACATCGATACCCTTGAGGACCTTGTTACCTTTGGAAGTAGCGACCCAGTATAGAATATTGTACTCTATTCCATATACCAAGTTAAACTTAAAAAACATGAAAATGAATATGATTGGACAAGTATACAAATTAGAGTAAAAGAAAAGTATAGCTTAACATAAGTAAAGCAAAACATGAAGGAATAGTATTGTCACGTGCTAAGAAGATTAATTTTGTCTTACCAACCATTTCTTGTTTGGTGTTGACCCTATCAGCAACCAAGTTCCCACTTTATATTAACGAAATAGATATTTTCGTCAATTTTTTATTTGACTCACGAAAGTCAAACACTTCCTTGCACTCGTTCAGGATTGTTAGATAATAGAAGGATCATAAATTTCACATGCTTAGCTGACTCTTTAATGACACAAATACAGCATGAAAGAGAGTTTTGTTTAATTTATATGTGGATATTATTTGGCGTTGTTTAAAGCAACTATGGAGGTCGTTTGGCTTATAACATTTTTGTCATATCTAAACATCGTTTAGAGTAACTATAGAGATTGTTTGGCTTATAATCTTTCTTTCATCATTGTTTATATAGAGATAATTTATCTTATAGTTTTTGTGTTCTTTAAAAACGTCATTTGTATGAAATATGTACTCCATATGACTCAGTAGTCCTTGAATCAAATTCGGAATATTTGTTCATAGAATAATAATTAATGACGACGAAGTAAAGTTAATAATTAATAAAGGATGGCTTATTACATAATATCTTTATTTGTGATGTCTAATTTTAACTTATTCTATAAAAGCAAAACTATGCAATATTTATGTTAAAATATGTATGAAAATTTATCTAAAATCTTTAAATGTAGGCGAAGGTAATATAAAATCATAGATTTTTCTTAAATATATGCATGTTTGCTAATTTATTTTATTATACTTAAGTTGCGTTTAAGAAATACCTTCCGTTTGAAGTATTATTGAGAGAGTCATAATTTGAAATAACCTTTGACAATGAAATTTTATTAACTAAATCATACTTGATATTTTTGATTTCACGAAGGTATTTTATTATCAATATTATTGTCGTATCTCCTTTATTATCAATATTAACGACGAAGTTAATTATTATCATTACTTATTGACAACATCTTTATATCAATATTATTGACGAAAGTATTTTATTATCAATTTTGTTGATGAAACTCTTTTATCTATCAACATTAAAGACACAATTATTTATTACCATTACTTGTTGATCACGTTTTTTATACATATTGTTGATGAATGTTTTTTAATAATATAAAATATCTAAGTATTGACGTCGTATTCATAAACTATTGTATTAAATTATCACATGATTACGCATCATGTAATAAACTCGAAATGTATAAATGCCAATGTAGTGTAGAGAAAACATCTTCTAAATAATCGTTTGTAACTTCTACATCAACATTGAACCATTATAAAAAATTCGAAGTTATATCTCTCTAATTCCAAGCTTTCAGCATAACCGAATCTTCTTCATCATTCTCGTAATCAAATATATCTTATATGTATAGTTACATTCCCATAAATGATAAGAACCCTAGATTGTTTTGTAGAAACTTAACTTCTATTTTGCCTTTTTACTTCATTCACACCTTCGATGATATTTCAAAGTTTATGGCCAAAGGCTTATCTGTGGTTGTTTCGAGACCTTTTTAACTTTCAGAATATGATTCTCGAGATTAAAAACCACAAGTGTCCAAGATTTTTCCCATAAAAGGTAAGTCGAAGGGAAGTATTCTTGGGGAAATTTTTACTTTTTTAAAATCAAATACACATGATTTTGCCT
Source organism: Limnanthes douglasii subsp. nivea (assembly GCA_036936605.1). Lineage (NCBI taxonomy): Eukaryota > Viridiplantae > Streptophyta > Magnoliopsida > Brassicales > Limnanthaceae > Limnanthes > Limnanthes douglasii. The sequence goes on along the minus strand of JAUPFV010000005.1, from coordinate 2,632,208 downwards.
CATCACTTCTACTATTGAGCTGAGTGAGATGGTTTTAGTCAGAAAATTAACCTAACATCATCAAGTTCTTATGAAATTGATCAGTAAATAGAATAATATAATTCTACATCCGTTGAAGCCTGATCCAATTGTCCATCCTCTTTATAAGCTTCTCCAAATGCTAGATATGATTCTCTAATGAGAATAAAATATTTCCATAACTTGTGCCTAGATTGGTTGTAGGAAGCCATTCCTGAATATCACAAGATTTTATGTAATTGAGATCACCACATGCACATATGAGAAATTTTACCGACAAGGGACTGTTATGCTCAACCAGCACTAGCTTTGAGATTTATAATTATCGTACGCATCTGAAACTTTTTATAACTTTAAACATATGATGAATATCTAAAAGATTATAATATAATGGGTAATAGTTTGAAACCCTTGTGCAGGTGCTCTAGATACTGAACATACTGTAAAACTTTTATTGTTGCTAGAGTTTACTATAGTTTTTTTTATGTTTGTATTACTTTTTGGTACTTTTTATACCATCATCCAAACTTGAAAAAATGAAAATAAACTAACAAACATCAAAATCAAATTTCATTGTTGAGCTAAGATAAAAAAAACTTAGTGAATTTTGTGAAGAATAACATAAGTGTGCATATCAATTAATAAATCAATCGATGGGTCAAAATTAATCATCATCAATTTTGTTGACAGTACAAAAAAGATAGTAGACTGCTCGAAAATTAAATAAAAATTAGCAATATCCAAATTCGAACAATGACACTTACTCAATTTTGTATATAGAAATATATAGAATTATAGGTTTACTAAACTAATCAAATAATAAAAATAAAACGATCAGAATCAGATGATCAAATCAAATAATCAAATTATTGCTCAATAGGATTCCATATATTAACCACTGAAATATAACCAAGTCATATTACATATATTTTAAAGCAAGTATTTTTAACTTGAACCGTCAAAACGTCTTGGAATTTGTCATAATATCACCTGAAATAATCTAATTGAAACAACTAAGCCACTAAAGAATAAATCTCGTATGAAATCATATGTTGAATACTTGTGATCACAAGCATGTATCATGCATTTCTATCCACTATGTCATGTTATCTTCTTGTATTATTAAAAAAATACACAATGTCACTTAACATCGTGTTGAAGAAATAACCAATATTATATATATATTATGCTCAATACCATATCTTTCGAGCTTACATCGATGTATATGATTTATATCATAAGCACAACGATGTCATATGCTTATGTTACTGAACAAATCTATGAATCACAACAATTATATGCACATATTACATCATAACACTACACTGCATGAATTACAAATATAATGTAATGACATTGTATGCTTACATTATAGCGACACATATTCCAAAACCATATTGATATCATGGCAATTCAGACTTTTATTAGTAACAAAAACATTGAAAAACCATATGGTTTTTATACCATTACTGTACACTTTTTATCATCGATGTTTAATATGCCAACATGATAATCTATATGATTAACTTCTTTAAAAACCATTGCATTGTTATTATAAACTAATCAACAATATCCAATAATTTAAGCATAACTTTAGGAAATTTAGAAATTGTTGTTTAATTTATAAGATGAAAAAACTAACATACATCAAGTTAAAGCGATGCATATAAATTGACAACATGATAAATCAAGCAAAACATTTATTAAAATGTATATTTTTGCTAAGATTTTAATAAACTAAAGCATGTGTGTCAAGCAGCTTTTAGGCTTTCTAGATTAAATTTAATGGGACGGTCAAACCTATATTAGTACTCAAACTTCTATGATTTTGCAGTGTATTATTTACAACCATTAACATGAAAACCATGCTTTAAAACATCCATGAAACATCTAACATTTAAAGTTATACAAAAAATATATGTAAATTAGGTCGGTATACCCTTTTACTACTCGGTGAGGCGAGATGTGTTCTAATGTGATGACACAAGGGCAATTATCAATATATATATTTTCCAAAAATAAAAGATTCTTTTTTTATTAAAGTGGTTTACGTTATAAGATTGAATTTAAACAAAATATAAATTCAACATTTAAACAACAAAGTTCGAAGACGATATTTAAACGCTAAAGAAGTATTTTATATTTTTCAAAATTCTAACAAGGTTACATTATATCAAGAACAAATAAAATAGATATAATAGTGATATATAAAGATTAATAAATATTGTACATTTTACAAACATACATGAAAATATATGTTTAATATATTTTATCATATGATGTTTGAAAATGATATACATAAATATATGAGAACAAAATATAAAGCTTATAGGAATTAATTATTTAGGTGGATATTTAAAAAAAAAATTGATATGGAGAAAAATTTAGTATATAATTCAAACTAAAATTTGATATTTTTAGAAATCAATAATGGCTATAAGCAAAGGCCATCATTAAAAACAGTAAAAGGTCATATAGTCGACTAAATCGAACATGGCTATAAGCCAAGCCCAACTTATAAAGTGTAAGGAGGCCACACTTAGAAGGCTGTAAAATTCAAGTAATGACCTTAAATGTGAATATGGCTATAAGCCAAGCCTATCTTTAAATATAATAAGAGGCTACATACCTGATTAACACGAATATAGCTATAAGCCAAACTCGTCTATAAAAGTATAAAATGTCATGTTAAAAATGCTATAAAGGCTAGACTCTAAATACCTTAAATAAAAACATGTCTATAAGCTCTGATACTAAAATGATAGAAAATTGAAATATATGATGAAAGAAGCAAATAATAAAAAGGATAATGAGGTAATCAAAATTAGACGATGGTCAGTTATTGGACAGTTGGCCAACATAAAAGACTTAAAAATGAAGATATGGAGTTAAGAAAGACATATAATAAAAAAACAAGAAGGTTAATTACCAAGATTGATATCGTTGTCCATTAAGCAATGTCATCATAAAATAAAAAACAAGTAAAATAGAACTAACAACATCAAAATACTGTAGCAAGGTATTAACCGGACGCTACCCAACAAAGGTTATAAGCAAATATTAAAGGGTTTACATGCAAAATCCATTCTAATATGTTATATAAAATTAGTAAGGATGTTCATAAAAGCATATAGTAAAAAGCAACGTCTATGATTTGTCATTGGCATTTCTGGTAGCATCGTCAACCTTAAGAATACGAGTATTGTTTCCTTTGTCTTTCAAGCCATCTTTATATTGAGAAACAATATATTATAAAGCAATTTCATCGGTTGAAGAATCATTATTAACAAGTATTAGCGTTGATATTCAAGAATACAACTCAAGTATGGCCCAATTATGATGGATGGGTTATATTAAATGAGATCAAGAAGGAGTTTTATTTGATTTTGTTCAATAATGACTTTAACTTCGATCAGGACATCATAAATCATTTTATTTTTCACTTGTTTTTATTTTTTTTAAGTATTGAGTGCTTTTTTCCTTTGCGTTTGTTTTATTATCATTCTTAAGCTTGCTAACCTATTCTTTCAATTTTTCATTCGGTGTTTGAATTTAGTCAATTAAATCATATTGTGACTTGGTGTTGATTTCAAATTTCAACTTGTCTTTTGTTTAACTTTTTTTTACGGTTATCCAATAAGAAATTTTGTTTTCAAGCTCAAAATTATTTTGTTTCAATGTTAATGTTTATTTTCCAAATTTAATAAAATGGTTAAATTTATTGTTTATCATGTTATCATGGCCAAAAGATAATTTTTTCGGCTAAAAGCATAGAGTTCAAACAACTCTTTAAAAAAATAAGACGATGAATTTAATAACTTATTCAATTAGAAAGAGTTTAAATATAGGATATTTAAATTTTAACATCTCAAGTAATCTCCATTTAGCGTTTGAGCATATTAACTATGGATAGTGAGGATCACTGACCCAACGCAATGATTAAAAAAACGATCAGTTGTGAATTTGGGGTATAAAATTGATGACGATCCTAGGTGGTAACATCTTAGGTTTAACGTTGAAAGAAGAGGGAATTTTACTATTTATAGCTTTACTAAATGCCAATTTAAGATATTTTTTCTTCAAGGGAGAAAGATATTTATAGTTGACATTTGGGGGAGACGATGTCTTTGAAAACAAGCGTGTTAATATTTTTTGAAGCGACATTTTTTTGGAAGATGGTTCACTTTTGACTTTTTTTCTTATGAATATGCTTTTGAGTTTAATAAATATGCGCGTCATTTCCAGTAGCTCGATATTTTTTAGATGATATTTTTTTGGGGATAGACAGTTTTGTACCCCAATTCACGTACATCTCAGATTTAGTTATTTAAAATATTGACCAAATAAACGTCTTCATTATCATCAAGAGGTTAGGAACGTATTCATTATCATCAAGAATCTCTATTTTTTTAAATGAAATTTTAGATTTGGTTTTATCTTTGCTTTTGGGCATAGTTTTTTAGTAAGCGGTGGTTTAGTTTCTGATACTAAGTTACTAGGATTACTTGAAGATGTAAACAATACTAATGATTCATATTTACAATTTCTAGATTCGTTTAAATACCTAGCTCTCTCTTCCTACTACCGCATTGGTCATTTGAGAATCTGATGCTTCATTTTTAGAAAGTTTGATGCAGGTGTTAAATGAATTATGTAATTTTACCATTCATGTTAACTATCTTATTAAATAAGAAATAAAAGTATTCAAGTTATACCTGATAATATTAAAGAAGTTGATTGATAGAGAAATGTTGTTCAAAATTTAAAATATAATAGTGTCGTCTTTGAAAGATGAGTTTAAAGAGAAGGTATGATTTATGAAAATATGATAAAAATTCAAAAGAAAACTATATATCTTTATATAGTAAGATTTGTTGAATCGTAGTCATTGGATTATAAAAACATGAGTGATTCAAATATGCCGTGTTGTCAATATATTGTGGAAGTTTAAAAATTATTATACCACATCAAATTTTTATTGAATTTTATAGTTTAGTAAATAAATAGTATGGACAATTCAAGTGGGAGATGTAATATTACGCCATATGACACGTTTAAATGAAGTAAGAGATATATATTTATATATTGATAAGCTTTTAGTAGTCTTTGAACATATAAATATATCCAAGGATTATGGGGGTTTTAATAAGGTTATATGTCGTTAGGATCTATTAGCCATACTTTGAAAGTTAAAGATTCACAATTAATAAAAAGGTAAAGGAAAAGCATCTTTAAAATGGAATCCAACATATAATAGAGGTTTTGGTATGAAATATATTTAAGTTAAAATTTTGTATAGTTATCGTTTCACATAACTAAAACAGCATGTGAGACTAATTTAAGGATATATATATATATAGTAAACTGAGACATGTAATTTTGGACGACGTAAAAGACTTATGATGGAAACAATCAGAAAAGTGTGATAAATGCAAGATGAAGAGTACTTTGAAGCAAAATAGACGATGAAATTATAAAAAAAAGCTACGCGACGGTTAAGACTAGAAGAAAGTTAGATTAAACAAAGCTTATATGGGTTTACTATGTGGATAGAAAAAAGTTACACAACTTTCAAATAAGATATTACATTACTAATTTGTCCATAATGGTTAAAGGAAATAATTGTAAATTATATAATGGATGAATACCACATGTTATAATACAAGCTTCATTCATCTCGAGTATCTAGGATTTACAATCATTATAAATATTGATGTAATCATTACGTAAAATGATTGATAATTATTACAGAGAAATAATATATATTGTTATCTTTTATCTTTCTTGAAATATGTTTAGTCTTTACAATCATTGTCAACTACTTTTTCGAAGGTTTTCTTCATCATTTTTGGCATCAGATGTGTGAGTGAAATCTTGAAATTTATAAATATGTGTGTTAATGATATTTTATTATATTGAAAATTTCATCATAGAAGAATCATTATCAACAAGTGTTGGACGTTGATCTTTAGGAATATAATTCAAGTAAGACCCAATGACGATGAATGGGTTATGATCAATGAGATCAAGAATTATTTTTGTTTGCCTTTGTTCAATAATGACTTTAACTTTGGTCTAGACTTCAAAAACTATTTAGATTGTTTTTGTAACAATATACATGATTTTTTTATCTTGTTATGTTACATAAAGTGATTTTTTCTATAAATATATGCATAATACAAGATAAAAAAAAGTGTTTATTGCAAGAATAAAGTCTGAAGTGGATGTCAGACTTAAGGCAACAATAGGTATGTTGAGTTGTTTCATGGTCATTAATAAGTATGTGGGATATCATACATGTAAGACTGGTATTTTAAAATAAAATAAGAAGTATTTGACATTAGATTATATATATATATATATATAATATAATTATATAAGATCCAAACATGATTTGACAACCACAAGCACATAATCTGGGGTTTAATATGACTATGGCTTAGATATATTTTATCCCATTTAACATATTTCTTTTATGAAGGTAGTTCTACTTATTTTAATATAATTAAAGGTCACTTCAAATCATTAAAGATTCTTTATATTACAAGTGACTACTCAATCAAATATAGTTCAAAATAACTTATTTAAATATTATTTCCTAGCATTTGGTTCTTGTCTTTAAGATTTTTATTCCTGTCGTCAAATATTATTTATCAATTGAACCTTCTTTTACAGGGAAATATAGATGGATAATTCTATATGTTATGGCAAAGTATAGTAATAATAGTGAGTTATATTCTCTGAGTTTATGCACCATACTGTTTTAGGAAGAAATTTTGAAATGCAAAACATTCATTATTTTAAATTTGTAAATTACAAAATATTCCATATTTATAAATATCAAACATACTTATATATGAGCTTTTAAATGCGAATTGTAAAATATAATGACAACTTTCATTTGTGAAACTAGTTTATTGGTGAATTACGAAACCTGTATGTATTTGAATTGCAAAACATAGCTTGTATTATAATTTGTGAATCACGTTGGTAACCCCCATTTACAATAAAAACATTATTATTGAATTACAAAAGAATAAGTACCACTTGTGAAACACTTTTGGTTGCATTTGCTACTCTTGGGTATATATACGGTTATATCTAAATTTTTAAATGTGAATTGCAAAACCTAATACGATGCCATCAATGTTTCCAAAGGATGAAAAATGGATGGAAACCCTAACCCCAAATGATAGAGGAAAAATAGTAAAAGAACAAACAAATAAAAGATAGGTGGATAGGTGGAAACTGGTAGCGATAGAATATCTAAAGCTAGAAGTTTAGATATAAAACTCAATCCAGGGTTAGAAGAACTACACAATTTCTAAGAGAAACTTTCAATTTTTCATTAAACAAAAACTTCCCCCAAATTAGGATTGAGGCGGATTTGTATAGTAATCCCTCAACCCAAATTATACAAAATAAAAATAAAATAAATAAAATAACATAAATTGTTTATCTATAAAAAATAAAAATAAAAATTATATATTTTAATAACAATTAACTATAAAAACTGATTTTAAAGGCCTCGTGAGTCGAATTCGGGTATCAAACTTTGTGCAAAGTCGCATTTTTTAAAATTGACGGGCTCGTTGAAATATTTGATTTGAGTAGATTTTTTTACCCAATTCCGATACCTGAGAGAGAAACCCGTCTATCTGCATTCTTAGATACATTACTTTCCCCAGTTGAGAAGAATTTGAATTCAAATTCAAAACTTTGAAACATTGAAAGAATTGCACTACGAAATTCTGATTTTACTGACTCGACCCCGTCGCTATTGAAATCCAATGCCTTATCATATCTGGATTTGAAATTTTTTATGAAAAATGGCTGGTTGGAGAGACCCTTCACCACAGCTCGATCAAGTGAGTCAGTTAGTCCTTCTTATGATAAAACATCCAAACCTATTCCAATAGCGGTAGTAGTACATAACAAAGGTTCGAGCATCTCTCTTGCTGGAGAAGGATGACTCCTTAAGAGCAAACAAGGAGAAAATTTTTCTAAGATTTTCGCAGCAACTCAGATATCAGCTGCAAGCATAAATTCCTCAACGATTTAGTTTAATTCTAGATTCTAATACATACCAATGTAGAGAGGATTATAAGGGTCGATATCAATACTAAATTTGACTTCAGCAGAAGCAAGAGTTAGGGCTCCTCTATTGATTCACCTTTGCCTCATTCGTATCTTATTCCATGGACCATGCCGATACTATCAGGGCAAATGATTTTCCAACTACTGACTACTTCTTTCAACCGTACATATTCTCCAAATTCGAATACCTACTCGATCTTGAAATTTGCTGGATCTCATGTCCACAACCCTCACAAACCAAAGAAAACAACTTTAACTTTTATGCCTGCATGAAAACTAGTTAAAAATCCCCTAGAGTTGGACCAAACCCTTCTCCAACCCCACATTTGCTCCACTAATCCATTACGGAAACAAACATGCTGCCTAACTTTTAAGTATTGAACCTTCTCGATATCTATCGGATTTTTATTGTATCTCCCATTACGGAAATAAAAGCCAAGTCTAAGTAACCAGTTTCTTGTATACTATACACACCAACTAAACTTTCTTTTCCAATAGGAGGATGCCAGTCATAACTTAGTCTAGTCCTTAAGCATGGTTTTGAACAAACCCACCAAATTCAGATCCATATAGGGTTCGGCATCTCTATGAGAGACTCTCCACAAAATTGATCTACCTGCTACTCTTGTATTCAGAGCTCCATCCATGTCAATTCTCAATATTTTTCCCACAGTTGTTAACGTCTCATTTGACCATACAAGTCGTGGTTGAGTAACATATGTCATCATATGAATCTCCTGATAATCTTCAAAGGGAGTAGCTTTCTCAACATCACTCACAGAGCAACATAAAGGTTTTGATCTGAAGCAGAAAGCAACACCCATATCACTATCGTTAAACCGACTATCATCCATCTTAGTTTGAGTTTTAAGATATAATAATGTTGCAGAGGATTTTATAACATTTTTTGTGTACCTAGTTGAAATAATTTCAGCTCTGGCGTCATTTCCCAGATCAACTCGAAGTGAACATATACCTTCTGTAAGAGGTTTCAGAATAATGTCAATACGACGTTCAACAAGATAGACATATGTGCCTCACTGCCTCTTTTTGAAGCCTCTTCATCAAGAGTGGTAACAGAGTGAACAAAATTTATGACATCTGCAATATGAACTCCAACTTTAAAATTCCCATTTGATAGAGCTGTACAATGCAGCGCATCATCAATGTTCTTACATCCGAGAGGATCCACACTAAAAACACACAATTTTCATAGATCCAATCTAATATGATTAGCTAAATCTTCTGAGGATATCGACCTAGATAATAGAGGCAAACATATGAGAACTTGAGTAGAGAACGGTCTACAGTCTACATTATTCTCTATCAAAACCACCTCATTTTTTGTATCTTTATCACCTATTTTTCCAATCGTCCTTACATAATGTCAAGAGGGATAACATAATTGATAATCTCAAGAATCCGATACCACGATGATTCTCTTGTCGAACAAATTTTCTAGTTATCAAGTTCCAATACGAATCTTAGGAATTCTATAATCCTTAGAGACAAATAAGGTATGAGACCTCCCTCCACTATCAGCAGGCAAATACATTGGCTCAATAGATGCATAATAAGAATGCCAATTACGACTAATAATTCTGATAATACGACCAGAAATCGAACTGTTATAAGACATAACATCTATATAAAGCATTTCTCCGAACACCTCACATACTTTACTTAACCAACCAAAATTGGTATACGTATAAATCAAAGCATTACCAACATAAAAATTCGATCAAAAACTCATTTTCATAAGATAATCATATACAACTTTACCCGTTTTAAAATCAAACATGTACTTATCTAGTAAAACTTAGATCTTTTGAATTTTTTTGCTAGCCAAACAACTTTCCTTTGTTTATTTTCCTCCATAATATCAACTTTCTTAGAGTATTCATTATAAAAAAACTCCCTCAAGTTTTAATTGAAAATTAGAATTTTCATATATTTAAACACTATTCTCTTTTAATTATTATTATTTGATATTTTGTTTTTTCTTGTTATTCTTAGTTGTAGATCCTTTTTTGTTATTAGAGTCAGAGAAAGAATTATCAACCAAATATTAAACAATTTCTTTAGTATAAATTAAAATATAGGGTTTTTTTTTATTGTTTACCTTATTGAAACAACGAGAGACAGAGACGTTTTTTGCTGTTATCCAATCGTCTTTCTGTTAATGTTTTTTTTTTTCTGTCAATTATTCTCTTGATTTTGCAGCATACTAAACTGTTCTCCTAGACGACACTTCATCAGGCTGAATCAATCTTTCAGTTCTTCCCGATTGTAAAGTTCAAGGATTGACGCAGTAGTCTTCCTCGTTCTTTTTGTGGCGATATCCTTCCCTTACCCAAGTGGCAGGGATTTGTGCTCTGATACCACGTGGCGGAGTCAAGGTTTTCAAAGGATGAAAAGTGGATGAAAACCTTAACCCCAAATGATAGAAGCAAGATAGAAAAAGAACAAACATATAAAATATAGGTGGAAGCTGGTAGCGATTGTATATCTAAAACTAGAACTTTAGATATAAAACTTAATTCAGGGTTTAAAGAACTACACAAGTTCTAAGAGAAACTCTCAATTTTTTATTAAACAAAAACTTTCCTCAAATTAGGATTGAGGCGACTTTATATACTATTCCTTCAACTCTAATCATAAAAAATAAAAATAAAAGAAATAAAATAACATAAATTGTTTATCTGTAAATAATAAAAATAACAATTAAATAATAATTAAATATAAAAACTCATTTCTGAAGGCTTTATCGGTTGAATTTAAGATCAAACTTAATGAAGTTTCACATTCTTAAAAACTGACGGGCTCGTCAAATTTCACATTTGAGTATCTTAGCTACATCATAACAAAAACTTTCATTTGTAAAACATAGCTTATTGGTAAATCACGAAATCTATATGCATTCAAATTGAGAAATATAGCTTGTATTATAATTGTGAACACATTGTGACCTCCAATCCACTGGATTCGTCTAATTATCAGATCAAAGAGGTTGTAGTCTTCAAAATTTTACGTATGGGTCAAATATCAATATTCTACGGGAGTGTTTAGGTTGTAATACTGAATTATGTCCTAAATTTGAAAAACCTTTAAAGACCAATATCAAATTAGGTCATTTATGGCTAGTTCGTTCGTCTTTACTAGTATTACCCATAATCTACTGTGTATGTTAATCTTATGAGTTACAAATATTCTTGTTAAATGTGGAAAACTGAATGTTTTTCATATTCTCATGATTTGGCTACCATACTTAAGATTAAGCAAACTTTCTTAAGATATATGGAGTCATACTATTACTCAAATTTTTATAAGGAAACATATTTAAATGACATACATGCTTTAAGTAATTATGGTGAAACATATGGTTTTATTGAATCTTTGGTTTTTTTACCCAAATCGTAAAAAAATGAATTAGAATACCTAAGAAGAAACATATTCCATATATGGGATAAATTATCATCTGGAAGATAAACTGTAGTCGTTGTTGAGAAATTGGTCATAATAGACGATCATGCGAAAAAATCTTATAGAATCGATGTAATTTGATATTTTTTTTATTAATATTTTCCCTTTAAGTTGTGAAATGTCTATGTTGCGAATTGTAAAACATGTGATAAACATATTTATAAATTGAAACTTCTGAAACATCCATCATAATATAATTTAATGTGAGTTGTGAAATACAAAACGTTCACTAAAACACGACTTAATGTGAATTGTTAATTATGAAATTCTAAATATGACACAAAACATGAATTAATGTAAATTACAAGCTGTGAATTACAAGATATTCAAAAATTCATTTGCGAACAACTTAATATACAAAATAATTATTTCAAGTTTCTTTTTTTATTTTTATAATTTAAACATAAATTATTACCAATATTTGATTGTATGGATATCATTAAAAATAATATATATTGTTAGGGTAGCGACCAAAGTTCCACATCCCACATCAGTAAAACATGGGAAGGATCAATGGTATATAAGTGAGAACATATCTCAACTAGTGTGAGGCCTTTTGGTAGTGGACCAAATGCAAAGTCGTGAGGGCCTTCGGGTGCCAAAGCGGACAATATCATACTAGTGTTGAGATCGGTTTGTTCTTAGCTCCAGGCCCAGACAGTACGCGATGTGGTGGGTGATGTGTGTGAAATTCTCATTAGTCGAACATGATGAATTAGTAGCCATGCTCAAGATCCTTGTTTGGAGTGCCCGTGGCTTATCAAGCAGTGTGGCTTGATTGGAGAGATCCTCGTTTGGAGTGCCCGTTGCTCATCAAGCAGTGTGGCTTGATTGGAGTGTATCAAGACGGTGGTACTTGTTTAGAGTGGCACTAAGGAACAAGGCAGGATTGTCGAGATCAGATAGATCCGCTGTAAAGGCTCTAGAGATCAGGCAGCCCCAACCTGATTAGAGTGAGTGGATGGATGTCAATTGAGAGGAGGCTAAAGTGGTACTTTGTTCGAGAGGAGGATCTGTTAGGGTAGCGACCAAAGTTCCACATCCCACATCGGTAAAACATGGGAAGGATCAATGGTATATAAGTGAGAACATATCTCAACTAGTATGAGGCCTTTTGGTAGTGGACCAAATGCAAAGCCGTGAGGGCCTTCGGGTGCCAAAGCGGACAATATCATACTAGTGTTGAGATCGGTTGTGTTCTTACTTATATACGGAGGCGGAATATGCGGACCAGACCCCTAATTCACAACACCCATATTCACAACATATATTATATTAGTTCTTCTAATGGGACCAATATTTTGTCATACATGTCGGTGATTTACCATTTCTAATCAAATATCTAGTATGCTCGTAGACCAATATCCGGAATGATAGTTCTTTTTGTTTTTGTGGGATATATCTTGATCATATGCACTTCATCGTTTATGTTCATAATTCCCCTTTTGATGAGGTAATCTAGTTGTACATCTATTTAAATAAGAGGTTTATAAAAAATATGGTTTGTATACGAAATGCAAAACACGACTTAACGAAAATTGAGAAGTGCAATACAAGGTTTAATGACACTTGTGAAATGCGCAATATATTTTGATATAAATTTAAAAATACAAACAAAGCTTAATGATAATTGAAAGTTATTGTAAAATTTACCAATTTTTGTGTTTTCCTTTTATTTTATCTGTTGTTTATTTTGAACTTGACATCAGTATGTTAAAGTTTTATGTTATTTCATTATCAAGATTCATTATCACTAATATATAGTATTTGATTTCATTTATTGGTCTTCAGTTCATGTTAAAATGATGAGAAACAATGGTATCCTTATCCATTTTGAAGTAAACTTTGTCAACCATTTTTTAACATATTATTCTCTGTTGATGGATGTATACATCATTTAATTTTGGGAGTAATGGTGTTTCTATAGTTCATAAATATTGAAATAATTAAACATATTTGCCACTACATGTCCAGAACCGACTATTGATTTAGGTGGTTGTTAATGTTCTATCATGAAATGCATGTTTGGAAACCACATATTAAATATAAACATCAAAATCTAAGAGTTGTAAAATATGAAACATGTATTAAGACGATTGTGTGTTGCAAAATACAAAACATATAATAATTCAATTACGTATTGCGAAACATGAATTGTTGATAATGTGAAACATTTAATTGGGAAAAGATAAAATTGGAAAAAGCTATTATCTTATAGTCAAGCTGGTCTTAATTGGTTATCTTAATAATGTTACTCATGGTAAAATATATTTTAACCTCATCTCATGCATCTTTCACCTCATCCCGTGCAGCTTTTACCTCATTGACTTTATCCTTACCTCTGTACCCTTCTCCCTCACATTTTCTAAATTTTGGACCTCTTCATGTGTACTATTCACTTCCCAATCTGCATTCTTTACTTGTTTATCTGTATTTTTCACTTTTCATGTGTATCTCTTATTTCTATTAAACTTCTAACCAACTTCTCAAGAACAATATTCATTATCTTATTTTTTTATTGATTTTACTTTCTCCTTACATGGTTTTTGTTGTTGTATAAATAAAACATTATCCATTTCTTTGTGTTTATTGGATGATAAGTTCAAACTAGATTGTTTCACTTTGAATTGTTTGCACTTTAGGCAAGTCAGAAGTTTGTTGAGCCTATATTGCATCAACTTTGCTTCTATTATGACTATGATGTTATTTTGTCAATTAATGACTATTTTATGGAAGTATTTGTGGCTTATATTCTAGTGGTTTTGTTCTTTAAAACCTTACTTCCATTCTTTATCTACTCGATAACACTGAGTATTTTTAAGCTTTATACTTTATATATGATCCACGGTTATTGTGTTCACCTTTTACGAATGTGTTTGCGACTTATATTTTGAATAAAAAATATTCAAAAAATAATGATACAATTGCAAAATATGAAATATTCTTTAAATGAATTGCAAAATACAACACATATTTTAAATGAATTGTGAAATACAAAAAAAAGTTTTAATCGAATATGTTAAATACTAAATGCGAAATACAATGATGAATGATTTTTTTTTATCCGCGTGTAATCTACCTACATTTTATAGACTATATTATCAAAACTTGGTTCTGCATATGTATTATAGATGTTTTTCATAATTTTATCGACATCTCATTACTTGTAAAGTTGATTTTTTTGGAAAACATAACTTGGAATCTATTTGGTGTCTCTTCCGCATATGAGAAACTAGAGTTGGTAGCATATTCCATATTATTTGCTTCTTTACCTCATATTTCTTTTCGAGTTTCTCCAACCCATGACCTTCGTAATATGTTTGTTCATCTTACATTCCTCTTCCAACTTTGTTCACCTTATTCCCATATTGATCTCATTTTAGATAATTTTTTATATTATAGTCAGTGCTCATTCTTCCTCAAAACTCTTATCACCAAATGCCACGTTTTCGATATTTTTTAGCGTCATTGCTTGTTTTGAAACCTGAATTTATTATAAAACTATTTAAATATTTAAATAATTACAAAATGCAAAAAATGTTAATAACGAATTGATAAATCTGAAACATACCTTAAAAGAATTCTAAACATGTTAATAAGACTAGTATTACTCCGTTATAAGGAAAAATGCAAGTCGACCTAAAGGTTCCAAAAACATAAATATTACCCACAATATGGAAAGTATATTATCTCATTTGAACTTGAAATACGAGAATATGACGTAAATTATTCAAAAATGTATTTTTGATCATGTGGCTCCAGTATAGGGTGAAAATAGTAATGGGTATGAGACTGCCCCACCCCAAAACGACATCTTCATGAATAAAACGACAGAGGTCAAGATTTCTCTTATTTTATTAATTTTATTGTTTTTTTTTCTTTCCGGATTAGGTAGAAATTCAGATTGAAAAAGGTTTTGTGGTATTTTATGGTACTTAGGTTGGTTTAAATACGATATTTGGGTATAACTGAATCGAAATATGAAAGCTTAGTGATTGAATATGTGAAAAAAATGTCTTGCAATTTCGAATGCAAAACCATGATTAAAATTTATTTATTTTTCCTTAAGTGTAAAATGCGAAACTAGGGTTAAACGAAAATGTGAGATACGAAGGTTAAATTTGATTTTTTTAAAGTATGTGAAACAGGGTTAAACGAAACGTGAAATGCGAAACCAAATTTAAATTTGATTATTTTTTTTTCTTAAGTGAGTAATGCAAAACTAGGGTTGAGTTTGATTTTTCTCCTAAATTCAAAATGCGGAACCAAGATTATACAAAAAAGTGAAATATGAAATATGAAAAAAAAGTTATTTTTTTTTGCCTAAGTGCAAAATGTAAAACCAAGGTTAAACGAAAATTACAAAATGTTAAATGCGCAACCAAGGTTATTTTTTCCTAAATTCGAATTAAAAATCCATAAACAAAAATGCAAAATGTGAAACTAAAGTTAAATGAACTCACAATTTTCCCCTAAAAATGTCATTTATAGATCTAATTTTGTATGTTTTAAAAAAATGAATGATATTTTTAGATTTTTTCCGAGTTGGCGGTTTAAAAGATACAATCTTTTTAACACGTAAATCACAAATAAAAACCAGAAAATAAAAAGTGCATCTGTTTGATATTTCTGTATAACTTAAGGGGTTTTTGATAAAAAAATAATTAACCAATTAATTACTTGTATTATAGGCATTAATCCATAATTAAATTTTGGACTTGGTCGCCGATAATGCTGACCCATTTCAAATGTTTAAAATCATTTTTATCTTGTTAAGTGTTTATCAACATCATAATTATTTTTAGCAAAATAGTAAATGTGATAGACTATTTCATTTTTATTTAATGCATATTTGAATAAAAAGGTCGACTATATGAAATGAATGAATAAATACGAGATTTTATGTCATTCTTCCTAAATCTAACAAAAATTGATTTAAAACTTTACAAACTAAACTACAATTTTTATGTTCGAAATCGAAAACAGGGAATTTGACCAACTTGATCGAGATTTGTGTAGTCTTAATTTTTTTTTACTACTAAATTAAAACATCGAATCAACAATGATAAATCTCGTGTTTTACACCGAATTCAAAAAAAATAATTTTATAAACTCAACATATTTTCTTAACAAACAATCTCAATCTTTAATTTTCAAACAATTCGTTCGCTAATAATTCTTTTTAAATTATAAATAAATAAATAATAATACTAACAACCTCAATTTTTTTTGTCAAATTTAAAATAAACAAACATTTATCAGATTTTAAATTTATTTTACTGCAATTGTATTTATTTTTCACTTAAATTATTATTTCTCTATTCGCTTCTATATTAAAACCATTCCCTATTTTATTAATGCCACACTTTAATTCCATATTTATTATTATTATCGAACCGTCTCCATATACTTGTATCGATAGCAAATGATCTTATATGTTTTAGTAGAATAATATTGTTTAAAGAGAATTACATTTTAAGTATCTATTAAACTATTACATGGTTAAGTATCCAAATTTTGTTTTATTACCTCGTAATATACTCACTTCATCAATAATCATGTGACTTTTTGAAAAAAAAAATTCATATCTTTCATACCGGAGTTTAAAAAAATATATGAAATTACCATCATTTTTGTTTTTTTAAGATGAACAAAATAGATCCATCGATGATATATTTTGATTTTTTTTAAATAAAATTTTACCTGTAACAACTCTAAGGAAATAGGGAGAGTAACAAACAAGAGAGTTGCAAACAACTCTCATGTTTGTTTTTCAAACAACTCTTGGTTTAGTACCGGTGAAGATTCCAGTGAATATATATAATCGGGGTATTTTTGTCCAAATTTTAGATGAAGGTACCAAATGATGCTATCCTATTTCGAATATTAGTAGGTATTAGGTTGTTGAATGAATATTTATCCATACTTCTCCGTATTTTTAATCTATTGTTAATTTCTATCGATGAGGACGCAAATATAATTTTATCGATTTTAGTACGAAAATAAACATAAAAACTTTCTTTGAGATACATGAAAACAATATTTATCTTTTTAACCTATTTCTCACCAAAATATTTAACAAAATCGGTTATCTTTTTTTTTTTAAAGCAAAGATACATTTTTTTTAGTAACTGCCATTTATATATAAATTTGTTCAACAGTACAATAGGTCCACACATATGTGACCAATCAAAGGAGTAGACAAAGGCCCAAACATAGGCTATCAGGTCTTATCAAACAAGGATCCGATCCGACCCAATTACAGGACCAAATTCGACCCCAATTGAAACCCTACTTTCATCAATGTCTTCCCTTTCTTCTCTCTTTCAGCCTCTAAATCGATTTTCCTCAAATCCAATCCTAACCAGGGTCTATATACCCTACACCCATGCTATCAAGCACCATAATAGCTAGTAGAGCGTTAGGAACTTCTAAGCTATCAAACGCCCAATCCTTCTTCACCACCCTAGACCATTTCGAAATCCAATCAGCAGCCATGTTTTCCGATCTGGATACATGGCTGATCTTCATAGATGGATGAATCAAACCTTTGCACAACTCAGTAGCCTTACAAATCATTGAGTCCTCCTTCACATTTTTAACCAACGTCAAACAGTCCAGATCTATATCCACGTTCGTCCATCGTCTTTTGTGACAAAGCAAAAGAGCTTCGATTAATGCTCTCCTCTCTGCTTGCAAAGGACTGAGCTTTCCAAACAGAAAGCCAGCCCCTTCGATACAATTCCCTTGATGGTCTCTAACCACAAATCCACCAGCTGCTTCTCCAGTGAAATCGCACGCCCCGTCCGAGTTGATTTTAATTCTTCCCTAGGCAGGAGCTCTCCAACTCCGGTAAGTAACTCTTCTCTTGCATATAGATTGCACTCCAATTTTGAACCCTGCATCTTCCACATATAACCAGTGCTTAGATTTTAATTTCGAGTCTAGTGCCAATATAAACCTGTTAATCCTATTAACTGCATTGTCAAAACTGTCAATAGGCTTATCATTCTTACTATGGTTCCTGTTTAACCAAATTGTCCATATTATCAGTTGTGGCACAATTTGGTTAACATGGAACTTGTTACAAACAGTCTTAAACCAAACCCAAAACATATGTCTTAGATTCATGTATCGTCTAACTGGAACTTTGAACAATATACCATAATAGTTCCATAAATGCCAAGCATAGCTGCAATTCACAAAGAGGTGTGTTAAGTCCTCACAATTGCAGCAAAATTGGCATTTTGAAACTATTATGAAGTGCTTTTTTGATAGAATACTATCAGTGGGAATGAATCCCTTTAGTATTTTCCAGCTAAGAAAAGAAAACTTTGAAGGTATAAAACTGTGCCAAATTTTCTTAAAAAACAAGGAACTGTCATTTTTAATTCTTATTGTTTCCCAAGTTTTCTTTGTGTAAATTTTTTTATCATTTGATAAAATCCACTCTATGCTGTCTTCTCTATCATGTATGATATTAATCCCATTTATATGTTGCTGCCTTTCATATGATAGTGAAGACAGTATACTAGAGTCCCATCCTTCATTATTCCAAAACGTTTTAACTTTTGCTGGAAGATACCAGGAGTTTCTGTCAGAAATTATAGGACTCATGTTGTGCCATGAGTCCTCCAAAAATCAACATTCCCACAGCCTATCTCCCAATGAATATATTGTTCAGCCTTTTCCCTTATAGCACAGAGACCCTTCCATATAATAGAGTCTCCAATCCCACACTTAGCATTTATAGGATGCCTTTCTAAACAATAAGTCTTATATATCAACTCAGACCATAGTGATTTCCCTTTTCTGAAACTATACCAGAGTTTAAAAGCAAATGAGAGCTGCATATCAGAGAGTAGTTTAACATTCAAACCACCCTCCTCAAAGGGATGACATAGTTTCCTCCAACTAGTCCAGTGAATTGCACTCTCGTTTACCTTAGACCTCCATAAAAATTTATTGAAAACAAGTTCAATTTTATTCAATATACTATTTGGTATAAAACAGTTTTGCATCCAGTAAAAGATAATGGGATGAAGAACATGCCTTATAAGTGACAATCTGCCACTATAAGACAGGTTCTTCAAATCCCATTCATTGATTTTGTTTAAAACTTTAGCTAAGAGAGCAGAATAGAACTTTCCTTTATTGCTATCAGCAATGGTAATCCCCAGATAGTTGAAAGGAGCATTGACTGTCTCATAGCCCATAGTAGTATTGATCCTAGCAATATTTGTCCTAGAGCATCTTGTAGATGTTATTACTTTTGTCTTGTTTACATTGATCATTTGCCCAGACTCATGTTGATATTTGTTCAACAGGTTACTCAGGCTACTTATTGAAGATGGAGAGCTATTGGTAAATATGACCACATCATCTGCAAAGGCAAGGCATGGTAAGACATAACCTGATTTAATATAAAACTGCATTTTGTTATTAACTGCATAGAGGTTCTCCAATCCCCTCAAAAGGGCTTCTTGAGCCAGGATAAAAAGGCAAGGAGATAAAGGATCTCCTTGTCTTAATCCAGACTTTTGAGGGAAATATCCAGAACTATAACCATTAATTAGCACTGATAACATAACATTTGAAATTAGCTTGTATATTAAAGAGACAGTATCATCTGAAAAACCAAAGCACTTTAATGTTTTAATCACAAAAGTGTGAGACATCCTGTCAAACGCTTTAGTCATGTCTAATTGCAATATAATGTTGCATTTAGAAGGCTTTCTTTTTATGTTGTGTAACATTTCTTTTATGATTAAAATGTTTTCATGAATCATTCTGTCTTTCACAAAGGCACTCTGCCCTCTAGATATGATTCTAGGCAGAATACTAGATATTCTCCTATTAATGAGGGCAGAGATTAGTCTATTCATAATTGTGCACATGCTTAATGGTCTATAATTGTTCCAGGTGATTGGGTTTGCCATCTTAGGGACCAACACAATCCCAGTGGCAAACACTCCCTTTGGGATATCACTGCCAACAAGGTAAGCATTTATAGCATTGCATAGATCACACTTAATTATTTCCCAGCATTGCTTAAGAAAAAAATTATTAAACCCATCTGTTCCTGGTGCACTATCTTTCTTCATTTCGTTTATTGTAGTCCACACCTCCTCACTAGATGCTGGTTTAATGATCTCAATGTTATCCCTGTCCAAAACCAACTTAGGAATATTGTTCAATATAGAATCCTGATCACTAACAGTATCACTATCATTAGGTACATGTGATAAGCTCATTTTAAAGTATTCTACAGCAGAAGAGGCTATCTCCTTTTGATCTGTAAGCCAATTATCATTATATTTAATTCCAGCAATAAAGTTAGTCTTTCTTTTTTTAGTTACATAACTGTGATAGAGTTTAGTATTACCATCACAGTCACTTAACCAATTGTTGAAGCATTTTTGCTTCCAAAAACATTCTTCATCCTTTAATGCAAGGATAAGAATGCTATTAGCCTTAGATAGCTTAGATTTAGAGACATTATTCTTATTTGTCTGATGAAGTAACTCACATTTCTCAACTTCAGTGATAGCCTCTTTTACCTTACAAAAAATGTTTCCAAATGTAGTGAAATTCCAACTTTTTAAATGTTTTTTCAATCTTTTGAGTTTGTACCAGAAGATAGTACTATCTTCTCCATAACAATGCTTGGACCAGTTCTGACTTACCATAGTCAAAAACTCAGGATGGTTTGTCCAAGCATTGATAAACTTGAAAGATCCCTTCTTTTTATTAGAAAAATTGTTTAAGTTCTTACTAATAGAGATTAACAATGGAGCATGGTCAGAACACGTTCTGACCATGTGACAAACCTGGATGCTTAAATCATTAAGCATTTTTTGGTTGATCAACACCCAATCTAACCTCTTCCAGTTGTTTTTGTTACTCCAGGTATAACGTAAGCCACTATGAGCAGGCACTTCCAACTTGCAGTGTCTTATGAACTCGTTGAACTCCTCAGCACTGATCTCATCATAATTTATACAATGTAACTGGTCATCAGGGCTTCTAGTCGTGTTGAAATCTCCAGCACAAACCCAAGGCACATTACAGGTGATGTTACTTAGTTGATTCCATAGTATCCTTCTTTGAATTCTTGTGTTTTTTGCATAAACTGAGGTGAAACAGCAGTTAAATGCAGCCTGATTTAGCTTAACATGTAAATACTGATCCTGATCCTCTATAACAGAAACAGTTAGATCACTAGACCAAAACATCCAAACTTTATTTGAAACATTTGACACAAAGTTCTCAAACCCAATTCTCCTTGCAACCATTTCAATCTTGTCTATCCTAGCCATTGGCTCCTGTATAGTAACCAGCATGACTTTTTCCTTTTTAACAATAAACTTTAGCCTAGCAATCGTAGGATTGTTGTGTATCCCTCGTGCATTCCAACTAATGAATTTAATCATTATCAGACGCAGAATTTTTAGCTGTCTTTTCTCTCTTACCAAGAGAGTTTATAACCAATCTATTTGAGTTACTATTCTTTTTTGGAGCTTTAATCCTCCTAGAAATGACTGTCTCAAAGTCTTACTCAACCCCATTGGAGCTCGCTAATGGAGATGGATTGTAACTCCCAACCTTTCCACCACTAGAAGAAACCTGCAACCTATCTTGATAGTTTTCTTCCTCTTCAAGATTTTGAAGAGCGCTGATAATATCATGATTATTTGAAGCAGATTTATCAATCACTGGGCTTCCCACATTTGTAGAAGGACAAGAAACATATGGTCTATCTTTTTTGTAACTATTGACTTTAGTTTCCTCTTGTAAACCTGTGTAAAAGTTTGGATTTTTGTAGACTTAGCAACACTGTCAATCTTATCAACTTCTTGTAAAGACTCCTGTTGTAAATTCTTTCCATCATTAATATCAACCTTTTCCTTGGCTTTATCATTCTTGGATTCCATGTTTTGATTCTTCTTGCATTTATCAAACTCATGCCCTATATGGTGGCAGATTTTACAGTAACTTGGCGCGTTCTTATAACTCACGTTGATAATAGTCACTTGACCATCCTCAAAATCCACACACAACCTTCTCTTTAATACACAAGAAACATCTATCTCTATTAATGCAAAACATGCATTCCAACTAGCGCTGTTAACTTCAGGAATAACAACATGATGTACCACTCCCAGAGATGAAGCCAAAGCATGAATCATAGAACTGTTGTACATAAAATCGGGTAACTTCTCAAAACGAACCCAAAGCAGAGCCTCATGGCACTCAAAACTTCTCGAACTGTCAGGACACCACTTTATTACCCTCATTAACTTGCCATCGACCTTCCAGAATCTGCTAACCCAAAGCCTGCCAGCATCTTCAAGTACATCGAACTCCACAAGGATCTGTCTAGAATCGATTGTTACATACGTAAACCCACCCTTGAATTTAAAAGATTCAAGAAAACTCTGAAAAGCTTGTCTCTTGGGTATTCCTTCATTAAACTTTGCAACAAGAGTACATCTTGAGAGTGATCGAAGATCGTCTTTAACTTTTCTTGCGAAAGTTACCTTATTATGGTCCTCATAAGTAACCACACGTTCTGATTTAAACTCAGGATTGACAACCTTTTTCCGCACAACATCAGCCTACAATTTGTTTGTAGAAGCCACTTGAGTAGGCAAATTCACACTATTTAACGGCGGGAAGTCGTTCTTGTCCATAACATCCATCTTTGCCGCAAAATTTCAGCAAACCAACCAGCGTTGGCTATGTCGCAATGATCCCTTAAGCAATAAAAGAAGAAGCTTCTTAGCGAAGAAGTAGTATGAACAACAATATAGAGGAGTTTCTTAGAGGTTAAGAAAACACTTCTCTTCTTGAAGCTTTCTTGAGAGAGAAGAAAGCGTCATCAACTTTCCAACAAAATCGGTTATCTCAATATCAAAAGAAAAAAGGTTTTCTAAATTACCGGACACTTATAAAATTTTTACCTTAGACAAAATCCGTTTAACCAGCCTCTCTAAATTTACCTGCTTTAAAACTTGTAATTGACTCGAGAGTCTCTTTCGGAATCCAAACAGAGTTTTCTCTCGCACCGGCCAACTTAGAACTCCAGACTCGTAACGGACACACAAGATCAATCTCCATCTTTACCGAATCGATCGTTTCTCTTTTCTCCGGCGACACGACGGAAATGGATGACGAGTTGCTGGAATTGCAGAAACAGTTCGAGTGCGCTCAACAAGCCAAATCAAGCATCAGGTTATCGGAGCGAAACGTCGTCGAATTAGTCCAGAAACTCCAAGAGCTTCGAATCATCGATTTCGACCTCCTCCACACCGTCTCTGGCAAGGAATACATCACTCCTGTACTCTCTCTATCTCTCCCTCTGATTCCCTATAAAATTTCTAAGCAATGTGTTGTTAGTCCGACTCTTTGCTACATGCAGTGAGTGATGATACTGAATTAATCAATTATTGAAAGATGATTAGGAATCGAATGACTATTTGTTTGTGATTTTGATTTTTTATTGTTTTTCATTAGAGGTTATTGCTGTTGTCATGCAGGAGCAATTGAGGACTGAGATTGTGGCAGAGATCAAGAAACTAGGCCGTGTTTCTATAATTGATCTATCTGATATAATTGGGGTTGATCTATATCATGTTGAGAAACATGCTCAGTTTGTGGTATCTGATGATCCAGGTCTTATGTTAGTTCAAGGAGAAATAATATCACAGACTTATTGGGATTCTGTGGCGGAAGAGATTAATGAGAGGCTTCAAGAGTGTAGTCAAATTTCCGTGGCAGAACTTGCTGCTCAATTTCAAGTTGGGTCTGAACTGGTAGCGTCAGTTTTGGAACCCCGCCTTGGAACTCTGGTAAAACAAATCGACTTCCTTACTTATATGTGCTATTAGAGAAAGAGTTTCATGTGTTTTGTTTTGGTTTGGCTTCTTAGGTGCAAGCTAGGCTTGAAGGCGGGCAACTATATACACCGGTATATGTAGCGCGTGTTACTGCCATGGTACGAGGGGCGGCTAGGGGTATCACTGTCCCAACGAATTTGTCAACTTTGTGGGCAACATTGCAGCAACTTGTCCAAGAAATGGATGGAGCCAGTGCTGTGACAGTCGAGAGTTCATTTTTTCAGTCATTATTTAATGGGATTGTGAAGGAAGGCGAGGTTCTTGGGTCCCTCCGTGCTGGAGTTCACTGGACTCCGACTGTATGTCATATCATCTTTGACTCTCTTCTTTTTCAGTTTGTCCTTCCCTTTAAATTCTTTGCTATTTATTGGAGATTTTCTGCATTGGTTGTTTTAGATTTTGGGTCATATATTCCAGAGAAAACTGGTTGTTTTCTGTTAGCTGTTAGTTTAAACCCCTAATCATGTTTTTTTGAACAACTAGATAAGTTCTCTTTTAGGTTTGCTCTTATGTCCTCTTTTTAATTAAAACTAGTTTGATCATAGATGCATCTGCATGTTGTTTAGCATTACTTCTTACGAGCTATTTATGCTCTTTGAAACCTTTAGGAGAAGAAAAAATTAGGCTGGGAGAAGGGAATTGGTATTGAGACATCAGAGAACTGCTTCCATACGACCGCTGAATTATCTCTGTTACTAAACTAGCACTTACATGTTTAATCTTTTAGAGAGCATTGTGGGGACTATGGCTCCAAGGCTTAAAATTGTGTATCGAAAATTCGTTATTAGTGGCCATGGGGCCATCTGATATGGTCAATTTTTAATACTTCCAACAGTTGTCCCGTTTCCATTTATTAACAAACTTTCATAATCTCATTGACTGGTAAGTCCGCACCTCATTCAGTTCTATTTCATTACAGGTTTTTGCTATTGCTCAAAAAGAATGTGTAGATTCTTTCTTTTCACAGGTTTGTATTCTATTCTTTGATCTATGCTAAGTTTTATGATAATTGAGTAGAATATTTCTACACATAAGACCTAATAGCGCGATAGTGTATATATATATATAATATTTCAGAGTTCTTAATATCTATAACACTCTACTTATAAATGTCCAGTTTCGTTCTTGTTTTCTCCGTATATCATTCTTCTTCGAGGTTCTGTTTTTTAGTGCCATTGCACACTCATGGTTACGTACTTCAGGATGTCTTAGTTTGATCATCTTAAACTCATATGCTCAACTTCTACCTGTTTCAACTTTTGGCCTCAAAGCCTTTAAAAATACCTACAGACTTATCTGTTATGCTTATATGCTAGAATTTTTTGGACACTTGTATAATATCTTTGGTGCCTTATTTCTTATATTGTTGGCTGTTGATCTGGCTCTACATGTATTTATCAAATAATTCAGGTATCCTTTCGGATCTTAATTTATGATCACATTTCAGTCATCAAAGAAAGATAGACCAACTGTTTCTTAGTCCTAAGCTTTAAAACATAAAAAAAGTGTTCATCTTCCAAAAGCTATGACCTTGTATTGTTATCTTATAACCTGGTATTAATCTGCCAATTCAGTCTCTTATATAGTGGAACTTTCAGTCTTTTATTATTTACTGTCTTGCTCAAGCAATAGTTTGCAGCTCTACTCTAACTTGATTACTTGACCATTCTGTGCTGCAGAATTCTTTTATCACCTACGAAACTCTGCACAAACTCGGAATTTCTCAGCCTGTGCAGTTCTTACAGGTACTTTGAAACTTGTATTAGTTTTTTTTCTTAAATCAGTTTGGCGGTCAAATTCCTGTCTGATTCTCTAACAACATTTTCTTCTGCATCTTGGATTTCTTATCATATTAAGTTGCCTTTTTTACTCAATATAGTCTAGGTATACTGAAGGTATGGCTTTGTCTACTGTGTTTGTTCACCCCTCAATGATTGATATGTTGGATACCTCAATCGAGGATGCTCTTGAGCGTAATAGCTGGTAAGAAGAAGCAGTTGATTAGATCCTGAGGCTTTTATATAGATTAGGTTGATTGTTTTTTTTTATCGTTATCTTGAAGGTGTTTTATATTGGATATCTATCTATTGTATATGTTTTGAAGTCTAATTTTACTAGGATTTTCGAATGGATTGATGCAGGATCGATTCTGTTTCTGTACTGCCTGCATTGTTTACATCTCAAGACGCATCAAAATTGTTGATGCTTTGTCCATCTGTTCAGTCGGCCCTCAAGGTAAGATGTTTTTGCTTATTGAACGACCAGGTATCATATTATTTAAGTTTAACTACTCATTTGTTTGCTGTTTAAATTTTCAGGCTAACAAAGCACTTGTGGTGGGGGACTCTTGCATCTTTAGTAGTGGCTTTGTCAAGGTATGCCACATGATAAGATTATATTGGCTTGGTCTGATGAGTTCTGGGCAATGTGCGTTTTCCATCATATGTCGCCTTACTTTCTACCTATTTGACTGACATGGACTGTATCACAGTCGTTGTGATTTTTTGCACTTCTAAATAGAAGATTTTCGACCTCCTTCACTAATTAGGTTTACTGTCTCTTTAATTTCTCATCATTCCACTGATTAATATTCTTCATTTACTATTTTCTAGGATGTATATGATCTCATTGAGAAAGAGGTGGAAGTCTTTAATCTCTCAACATCAGCTAGTGTCAGTCAAGGTCGTAATTCGGATTTGGTCAAGGAAGTTCAACCTCATCATGAATCTGGTAGATCCACTGTGTCTGTTGAAACAGGGAACGAGAGTGGGAGTAGTAGACTTGCTGTAGAAAAAGGATCGAAGAAGAAACGGGGTAAATCTGCTGCTGCAAAATCAGCTGTGCCGGAGGCAGAGGAACAAGAGTACATCCCGTCAAAATCTAAGAAAAACCAGAAGAAAGGTAGGGATACATCTTCAAACGTCGCTGATTCAAAAGCAGTGGCTAAGAGTGATTCAATTAAGAAGCAAGAGAACAATCAGAATGTTCCTTCGGAAGAATGGGTGATGCAAAAGGTCATGAAGGCAATTCCTGATTTCGAAGAACAAGGTCTGTTTATTTAAATGTAGGCTTACTGATCTTTTTATGATCTTAAGCTCTGTTTTTACTCTGCAAATTGAATGTCATATTTTGGCAGGGATAGATGATCCTGAATTAATAGCGAGGCATTTAGCAAATTACATGAGACCTATGCTCATAAACTATCTTAAGGAAAGAAAAAAGTCATTGTTCACGGAGAATGCAGAGCTAATCAAGCGCACACTTGATAGCCTGCAAAAGAAACTTGATGAGGTTGACCATCAAACTTTTTTGCTATCTTATTCCTATACCCATCAGACTGTTTTGAAATTGTTGTCCATCATTCGCAGCATCCCTCAGTCGTAATTATGTAATCTATGCTCTTGGTTTTGTTTTTTGGTTTTCCGGCAGTCTTACCTGAATATGCAACTGTATGAAAAAGCATTAGATCTGTTCGAAGATGACCAGCCAACTTCAGTAAGTGCATCCTGCATCGTATTTATTATTTAATGTTTTTTTGTTAGTGGTGTCTGGGGATGGATAATTGCATATATGGTTGTGTCGTCTGCAGGTCATTTTGCACAGGCATCTGTTAAGAACAACAGCTGCTTCACTCACTGATATGTTGTTTCATGACTTGGTAAGACTTAAAGAACAATAGTCTTTCAATTAACGTCTCTGTTGGTCTAATCAGTTTCCCGGAAATGGCTTTGATGTAGGACATCCTTAACAAATTGAAGAATGGAATCGAAGTTGGAGATTCTCAGGATCAACAGTCTGTTGCACTTAGCTCTGGAGAAAGAAGTGACCTTGTATGAAATAAGCATACTACTTTATCTGATACGATAACCTATGATTGATGATATAATCTTAGAGTACCCCTCTGATCGCCAAATTTATATTCTCCCTTCTATAGGCAAAGAGTTTCCCTGGGACACTTTCAAAGAAGGCTATTGCAGTCGCCGAAGCCTTGGAAGGGAAGGTTTGTTGTTTTCTTGAAGATTAGGTTTTCCTGATAAACTCAAACTATTAGAATGAGACCTGGCTTGATTATATAATTGTCTATTTGAAGTACACCCCATAAATTCTTTCATTCTGTACATTTGCCGACTGATTAATTAAATTCATTATGTGGATCAGCATGTGGAGACATTCATGACTGCCTTCCGAGATGTAGCTGAAGAGAGGTACTTATGTCGTTATATTTCACATTGTCTCTTATAAGGAGCATGGCTTGGATCACATTAATCCTGTTCCTTATTTGCAGTGGCTTACACTTGAAAAAGCTTGACAAAAAATTAGAAAGAACTCTACTACATTCATATCGCAAGGTATACCTGTATTTTAAAACTTCTGTGGAGAAGTAAATTGCTTATTGTCTACTTTTCTTCTCGTTGCTATAACATAGCAAATGTGTCAGAATTTTTTATTCTGTATATGCAAACGTATGCACGATGTAAACCCTTTATCCATTGTTTTGGCAGGATTTGACATCTCAAGTTTCTACCGAATCCGACTCAATTTCTCTCCTGTCAAAAGTGGTTTCACTACTATATATTCAGGTATGTTGATTGCATTTTTGTTTGGGTTTTACGCTACAACTACTAGTTAGCATTATCATTCTCCAATTTCAATATGGGATGTTTGCAGATTCACAACAAAGCTCTGCAAGCCCCTGGCAGGGCTATATCTGTGGCTATTACTCGACTAAAGGTACACAAAATGCCATAATTAGTGTAAAGAATTCAGCTTCCCTTTTTCTTTGATTAACTAGTCAGATTTTCAGTTCAAGTACATTTTGTCTACTAGGTAGCCACTTTTGAGGATAGATCTAGTTAAGTATGTGCATATAGGCGGGACATTAAAAGTCGATATGCTTTGATTTTCCTGCTGTCGACTAGAAGTTAATCTGAGGTTCTTTTAAGACATTTTGTATAACATGCAACTAAATCACACAGGATAAACTAGACGAATCAGCTTACAAGATACTGACTGAATATCAGACGGCGACAGTGAAGCTACTAGCACTTATTTCAGCCTCTGCTGGAGATGTAAGGAATTTTCATCATGATAATGTTTTCACACTTGAGACCCATTTACTAATCATTCAAACATACAGGAAGAGGGTTGTTTAGCAGATAGAATATTGACTAAAAGAGAGTTCTTGGAGGATCGAATGCAGGCACTGAAAGATTTAGCTTTAACTACATCAAAGTCTTGAGATTTCACTCGAACCAAAAAACACATTTTCGAATATCAAAGAATGGGTCTTTACCCAATCTGTGTATTATCTACAAGAAACTATAGGAATCTCTGGTTCTGGCCCCGTACAGTCTGCAAGTATGTATTTATAAAACATGCAAGTCTTTATAATGCAGCAGGTTCGATGGATTTAGTACCTATCTTAGACATTGGTTTTTCGTTCTTAGGGTTGTTTGCTTTGATATTTATTTTTCAGACAATTTGAGAATAGAAAAGTAAGCAAAAACTATTTTTAACCTTTTTTTAATCACTTTTAATATTATTTCATGAGAAATTTGCTGGATTGGTCCTACGCAAAATATACTATTGCTATAATAACTTATAGTTTTTATAATGCTGATTTTTTACTTCAAAATAATAGCACCATATCATAGTAACTATTTTTTGTAATATTATTATTAAAAACAATAGAACAATATCATAGTGTTAATTTCACGGCTTGTTTCTAATTTGTTTTTATTACGCAACCAAAAATCTAAACCTTAACTTTTTTTATATATTCACAGCAAACAAGTTGAAAAAACAGATGATTTTGGAAAGCTCTGTTCTCCAAGAACAGAGTAAATTTTTTTGATTCATTCTTTGAATCTTTTTCATCTCTTTTGAATTATAGTGATCTTAAAGGTGTATGATGTTGCTTGAAACTCGAAAACCATTCAACGAAGAATTTCCTTTGCTAAGGAATCCTCTTCAGATGAAAACAGGGGAAAGTCATAAGGATAAGGAGACTGGTATGGATTTGGATAAGGAATGTAATATAATTACAAATCCAATTTTTGAAGAGAAAGTCAAAGAAAAGGGTTCTGAGGAGGTCAAGAAAAGTTCTTTTGTTGATCTTTTGAAAATCAAAGAAACAGAGTTTACGCACTCTAATGTTTCTGTAAATATCTCAAAGGATGTTCCTGTTATCACATTTGAGTTTAAAGATAAAGAAAGGTTGATTGCGATGTCTAAACATACGCTGATTGCGAAATTTAGTTCTGGGAAACCATCGATGGAGGTTTTTAGAAGTTTTTTGTCAAGATTTAAGTTTATTGGCAATTACAGTGTCTCAGTTTGGGACTACAGGCATATTTTTATCGAGTTCAATGAGATTGAGGATTATAAAAGATTCTGGTCGAGGAACGTTTGGGTTTTGGGTGGCAAGACTCTCAGACTGTTAAAATGGACACCGGACTTCGATCCGAATCTGGAATGTCCGTTCACGCCGGTGTGGGTATCACTACCAAGGCTGCCAGAGTTCTTGTTCAATAGAGCTACAATAAATGAAGTTGCTAAAGTTCTTGGAACACCTTTGAAAATCCGGGTTCCATCGTTTAATCGGGCTAAGCAAAATTGTTGTCGTATCTGGGTGGAGGTTGATGTTTCGAAACCGTTGGTTCATAAGATGCAGTTGAAATTTGGGGAGTTTGAAGAATATTGGATCGATCTGGTTTATGATAATATTCCTCTTTATTGTGAGCATTGTACTCATATTGGTCACTCGAGGGAAAAGTGTAAGAAGTTCTTGATGGAAAAGGAAAGTTTGAGGAAGATTGAAGAGGATAAGCCAGTTACTGATGGTGTGTCTGATCGAATTTCTTGCTCTAATGTTCCCACTGTGGATGATTTGTATAATAATACTTTGGAGGTTAATAAGATTGTGGATCAAAAGACTAGTTTTGTTGATGTTGCTGGTAAGTTAAAATCGATTGTGGTTAATGACGTTGTGGATAGTTCTATGAAAGATAGAAGGGATTCTGAGTATAGAGATACAAATGATGGAGATTGTGATTTATCTACCTCTGTTAATGAGATAGAAATGATTGATGCTTTAAAGACTTTGGAAAGGAGAAATATGTTTGATGTTTTGAGTGAAGATATTCAGACTTCTCCTAAGCATGTTGGCAGCCTTCCAAACTCTCCTGTGAAAGATAATTTGAGTAAAGGTAAACAGAAGAAGAATGACATACAGAAGTTGAAGAAAGTTCCAAAGTTGTGGACATCAAAAGGTCCTGTTTCCTCAAAAATTATGAAGCTCAAAAGAGCTCAAAAATCATCATCTGATCTATGACTTTTAACATTTTAAATTGGAATGCAAGGGGCCTGGCTAGTAAGGAAACTATTCAGAGATTAAGGTCAATGGTCTTATCTTTTAAAATTTCTTTTGTTGCTATTCAGGAACCTTTGGTTAAGGTTGATAATTTGAATTTGGTTGCTCAGAAGTTAAAGCTTAATGGTTATAAGAGTAATGTGAGTAATAAAATCTGGGTGTTTTGGCATCAAGACTATATTGTTGAGGTCATTCTGGACAGTGAGCAACTGCTTCATTTAAAGGTGGTTCATTCTGTTCTGAAGAAGGAGTTTTATGTCTCTATTATTTATGCTAAATGTAATCGTGATCAGAGGCTTGTTCTTTGGAATTCTATAAGAGAGTTGGATATGTTGTCTGAGGATTGGATTCTGCTTGGTGACTTCAATACTATATCTAGTATTCAGGAGCAGCTTGCTTGTACAACTGTTAACCAAAGAGCAATGGATGATTTCAACAATCTTATTATGGATTGTGCTCTTATTGATGCTGGCTTTAGTGGTTGTCCATTCACTTGGTCAAATGGTCGTAAATGGAGGCGTTTAGATCGGGTTTTGTATAGCACATCTTGGTTGGATTCATTTGATAGAACTGTTGTGTCTCATTTGGCTCGTAATTGCTCTGATCATTGTCCAATGGTGATTAAGATTTCTGTTAAAGGCACTAGAGTCAAATCTTCGTTTAAATTCATGAACATGTGGGGCACTCATCCTGATTTTCTAAGGCTGGTTGAAGAAAGTTGGTCAGCTGAGTTATTAGGTGTGAGGAATCCTGTTATGTACTTTTGGCTTAAGCAACAGAGATTGAAGTCAGTTTTGAGGGAGTGGAATAAGAGTGTCTTTGGTAACATATTTGATGCTATCAAGAAATCTGAGGAGATTATAAACAATAGGGAAGTTATGCTTCAAAGTAGTTTTGATGGGAATAATAAAGCTGCTTTGAATGATGCTAAGCAGAACCACTTAGTGCTCTTGAATAGAGAGGAAATATTTTGGAGACAGAAAGCACATGTTTCTTGGTTGAAGGACTCAGACAGGAACACTTCTGCTTTTCATAGCTTTGTTAAAAAAAGGCATAAAAAGAATAGGGTGGATAGAATAAAAGTTGAGGATTGTTGGTTAACTTCAAAGGAGGACATTGGCAAATCTGCTGTTGATTTTTTTAGTGCTCGTCTTGCTTCTACTGATAATGTTGATAGTGAGGATCTGATTTTGAATGTTGTTCCTTCATTGGTTAGTGAGGGTGACAATGAAAACATTGCTCGTACTCCTGATGATGAAGAGATTTATGGAATTGTTAAGTCTTTAAGATCTGAATCTGCTGCTGGTCCTGATGGGTACAATGCTGAATTCTACAAGTTGTGCTGGGATATTGTTGGTAAGGATTTGTGTCATGCTGTTAAGGCTGTTTTTAGAGGCTTTGATCTTCCTAAAGGGGTTAAGTCTACTACAATCTGTTTGATTCCAAACATGGACAGTCCTTGTAGGTGGATAAACTTTAGACCTATAAGTTTAACTACTGTTTTTTCAAGAATTGTGAGCAAAGTGATTAATAATAGGCTTGCCATTATCTTGCCTAATCTTATTTCTGAAGAGCAGGGTGGTTTTGTGAAGGGAAGAAGTATTCAAGATTCTGTTTTATTGGCTCAAGAAATTTGTTTTGACATTAACAGGAATAGAAAGAAGGGGAATGTGGTTATAAAGACTGATATGACTAAGGCTTTTGATAGGCTAAGCCATGACTTTCTTTTTGATGTTCTCAAGCTTTTTGGTTTTAACTCTAATGTTGTTTCCCTTATTCGTAATTGCATTACTAATGTTTGGTCTTCTGTTTTGGTGAATGGGGAGCTGACTGGTTATTTTGCTAGTACTCATGGCCTTCGACAGGGGGATCCTCTTTCCCCTAGTCTCTTTATATTGGCTGAATAGTATCTTATAAGGAGGATGAAACAAAGGTCTGATGATAATGTTGGAATTCGTTATAAGACCAGGAGCAGACTGAATGTTGCTTGTCTTGCTTTTGCGGATGATTTTATGGTTTTTTCTAGTGGTAATGTGGAGGCAATGAATGAGGTTAAAGCTGTTATGGACCATTATCAGGCTGTGTCTGGGCAAGAAATCAATCTTGCTAAGTCAAAGATTATAGTTTCACACAAAATGACTACTCAGCAGATTACAAGTATTAAGAATGTTTGGAACATTAAGCACACTTACTTGCCTTTCAAACATCTTGGTTCTACTATTGCCATAAGCACTAGAATTGTCCATTTTGAAGATTTAATACATAAAGTTCGAAGCAGAATATTGGAATGGGATAGACTTCATCTCTCCTTTGCTGGGCGTTTATTGTTAATACAGACCATCCTGATTGCTTTTCCCAACTATCTTTTACAGCATACTAATCTTCCTGTTGGTATTATCACCAGATTGGAGACTCTGTTCAGCAAATTCCTGTGGGGAACAAAAGAAGATAAGAAGGCTATTAGCTGGGCAAGATGGGAGAGACTTTGTAAGCCTTTAAATGAGGGTGGCCTCAATCTTAAAAGGCTCAAGGATGTTCAGGAAGTCTATGCTTTGAAGCTGTGGTTCAATTTCAGAAGACAGCAATCTATTTGGGCTAGATTTATGCTTTCAGTATACTGCAGAGATAGTATTCACCCTTCTCTTGCCATATCTCCTAAAAGAAAGTCTAAATCTTGGGCCAGAATTATCATGGCTAGGGAAAAAGCAGAAGATTTGCTTTTTTGGCTTCCTGGCAAAGGTAACATTAACTTTTGGTATGAGAAGTGGTGTTCTGATAAACCATTTATCAGTGTGGAAAATGATAATGTTCGAAGGTTTCTATTGGATAGTGGCAATGTTTATGTTAAAGATCTTTGGCAGAATGGTTCTTGGGATTGGACTAGACTTTGTTCTATGGTCACTGGTGCTGAGATTTCTAAGATAAAAGATGTTGTTCTTACTGATAGAAATGATGTGCTTCTTTGGTCTTTATCGAAGAATGGTCAGTTCAGTGTTAAAGACACTTGGAACCATATAAGATCTAAGTCTAGTACATCAAGAATATATGCTAAAACCTGGAATGCTATTACTCCTAAGAAGTGTTCCTTTTTTCTTTGGAGAGCTTTACATAATTGGTTGCCTACTGATTCTGTAATGCAAGCTAAAGGTTTTCATATGGCCTCTAAGTGTGTTCACTGTAATAACACGGAAACTACTTACCACGCATTAGTTCAATGTCCTAAAGTTTGGAATGTCTGGAAGCATTTTAGTTTGTTGTTCAAAGTGGATCTTCAGCCCTACATGACGTTTTCTCACATTGTGATGCAATGGTATTGGTCTGCAAAGAGAAGCTGTGACATTTACAGTATTTTGCCTGCAATTCTGACATGGTCTGTTTGGACAGCTCGTAACAAGAAAAAGATAAGCAATATTCAAACAAACACTGCAACTATTATTCAGCATATAATCTACATTCTTAATAGTCTGGATCAGGCTAAAGTTTTAAAGAAGAAGCATTGGGCTGGTTGCGAGAAGGTAGCTATGAGACTTGGTTGTGTGGGTCAGATTACTGAAAAGACTAAACCTTTGTTTTTAAGATGGAAGAGTCCTAAAATTGGTAGATACAAGATCAACATAGACGGGGCTTGTACCTTTAATCACGAAGCTGCTGGAGGTGCTTTGATAAGGAGTAGTAGTGGAAGCTTGATAATGGCAATTGGAAGGCTGTATGGCAAGGCTAATCCTCTTATTGCAGAATGTCGCGCGCTCTTTGATGGTTTGAAACTTTGCAGGTTGCTTGGTCTGAAAAGGGTGGACGTTGAGGTAGATTCGAATGTTGTCATCAATCTTCTTCAAAATGGCTGCTCGATCTGGTTTCTTGAGCCGTTGATAAGTTGCTGCAGGAAATTGATTTCGTCTGAAATAGTTATTAAGCATGTTTACAGGGAAGAAAACTTTGGTGCCGATTGGTTAGCTAAAGAAGCTCTTAGAGTTCAAAGGGATTTCGAGTATGATAGTGCTGATGTGCCTGCAAGTTTGAAGGCGATTATCTTTTTAGAAAGTATTCAATTGGGCTACCTAAGGTTGAGGAATTAGGGTTTTTGGATTGGGGTTTTGGTTGGAGGGAAGGAGGAAGATGATGTATTTTTTATTATTTTTCAAGTTTTTGTAATTTTCCCAAGTGGGTCTGAACTTTTCTTTAGTAGCAATTAAAGCCCTTTATTAAAAAAAAAAGTTATACTACTTAAATTATTTATTTTGTTAGCAAGAGACTTAATTTTGTTAAAATTATTAATTTTAGTATAATATAATGGAACCACTATAAAAAAAATATTTTTTAATATTAATAATAAACAGATGACATCATTTACGAAAATAAAATCAAAACAATAAAATTTGTAGGTTGGCTGAGTAAGGGGTGATAATTTTTTGTCGTGTTAAGTGTGTTGTCCAGCGTAAACGTCACGTATTAGCCAAATATTTTCAAGTACATATGGTCTTAGTAAAATTTAATATATGAAAAAAATATTGGTAGAAACTCTAATCCCTGAGAGTACGTCCTCGTGATATATTATATAGCCTAAAAAAGGACGATCCGAAAAATGCCTCCAATATCTGTAACGTATACAATTAACATAAAATTAAATTAAATATAAGTTGATTGAAAAAAAATCGGTCGAGTGTTTATCATGAATAGTACGTATAAGACGATTAGATACATGATCTCATTGTTTGGAATAATAGATAATAGAGATTATTTCCACCAGCATGACATTTTGCGTTAAGTTCTCATTCATGTCGAAAGAGAAACACGATAGATGTGAATGCGCATTGTTATGTTAAAGTATAATAATAGAAGCACGATTGTAGATTGCATTATATTATACTAACTGATCCTGCGCTTGCTTAATAATATAAAAAAATTGGTTGTGATCGTGAATCACATATTATGTAAATGACATATCAACAAAAGGGTATTTGTGAAAAAGAAAATATATCCAATTAAAAACTTATAAAATTTTATGGCGGTTTGGAACAATGGGGTATATTGTACCAACATTTTTAGACGAAAATTTAATGAAAATGTACAGATCGTTCAAAAAAATCGAAATGAGGTCGACTATGTGCTATACTCATGAACTACACTTTATAAAGATAAGATTGTTCATGCAAACACCAAAAAGTAAATACATTTTGGCAACACAACGACCAATTGATAGTATATACATTTAAGTTAATTTAATGAATAAATTATTCATGAGCGTATATTATTTTGAAAATATTATACGAGATGGTACGTTAAAATTGCAAAACATAATATATCTCACTTACAAAACATGATATATGAAGTTGCTAAACATACTATTATTCTTTTATGAAATACCAATTTGCAAAACAAGGTTCGATACTGTGAATTATGTACTAAAATTACGGAACAAAATATAATTATTATTTTTTGCGAAATGTGTATTTGCAAAACATAGTAAATTAAAATATGTGAATCCCAATATATCCAGGTTGCGAAACTTAATCGAATCTTTTATGCAAAATCACATCTTTGAAACATGACATATATTATTACACAACATTGTCATTTGATCTGCGAAATTTAGTATAATTTTTTTCTATAATTCTGAATTGTGAAGCATGGTATATTCAAGTTGCAAAACATATTTTTTCTCGATGGATAAGAATGCTCATATATTTGAATGGTAACATTCCATGTTTAAAACTATTTTGATTTTTGATAACATTGATTCTTGTTGGAGAGATTTTAGAATGAGTAACAAAGATAGTTTTGTTCTTGTTTATCATCTAACTAGATCATTCTTCATAATTTTTTAGGAAGTCACTCATTTTTTTGAGATTTGACAACAAACCATTATTTTCAGCATATAGTTTTTAGCAAAATCAAGGCAGGGTATGACCACAATACTGTTTGTTTTAAATCCCATCTCACTATTTTCAACATATAGTTTTTTTCACAACTCTTATTAGATACACTTCCACGAGGATAAATAAGCTAGGATATAGAGGATCTCTTTTCTTTGACTCCTTAAAATAACCTTTTCATTCACCATTCACTCTTATAGAGGACCAACTACAGTTGATACAGTTCTTAATCCATTTCAACCATCTCTTATAAAAACCAAAAGCTTTCATAATTCTTATAATCAAGATAAAAAAGAGTCTATCACAAGATTTACACATGTCTATCTTAAGCATAACGTTACAATCTCTCACTTTTTTATTAAGGCCATCAATTAATTCTTGAGTTAGTAAAATGTTGTCATGGATATTTCTGTCTTTTATAAATCGAGCTTGTTCTTGATATATAATCTTAGGAAGCAACTTTGACAATCTTTCATTTAGATTTTTTGACAAAATTCTATTAAAAACAGTAAATAAACTGATTGGTCTAAACTCACTTCATGAATTAAGTGACTATATTTTAGGCACTAAGCATCTGATAGTGGAAATTACTCATTGAGGAGTTTGATGGCCTTGAAAAAAGCAATAACTACTTATAATAGGCGAACATAACAGGAAAAATTTAGCATTGAATCTACCTACCCCAACTATGCTATTAGATCTCAAAGATTTCACAAAATTGTAAATCTCACCGTCATAATATAATTTTAATAACATTTCATTGTCTTGATCACATACTAATTTTGGAATAGTACTTTGGAGTTCTTCAAATTCACCTTGTTTAGGTTGCTCAGCTAATTAATTTTTAAAATGTTCTTCACCTGACTTACCAATTTTAAATTGGTCAATTATTTCGAGCTCATCTTCCATTATTACATAGATTTTATTTCGTTTTCTTCTTTTTCAAACATAGTTATGAAAACATTTGATGCTTCAACCACTATTTTTCATTCAAGTTATTCTATTTTTTTTGTTCATAATAAATTTCTTCCTTAAGCATAAGTTGAAAGTGATTAACATGAGCTTTAGAATACGTAATGTTATCTTCCATATTTTGATTTTCTCTAATAAGGGCGAAGAACCCGAGTCTCTTTGGGTCGATATAATTAGATAATGCCACTATGTGTTTGTAATTATATGTAACCATACTGATACTTCTAGAAATAATAAGGACCTAATTGGTCATATGGGAAATAAGGGTGTAAAAGGGCAAACAATATAGTTAATGGGGGTCACTTATGTAAAACAGGGCCCACCACTTTCACTATATAAGGAAAGTTTCTATTTTTGTGGAAAAGTACGATTATAACATATAATATTACTCTGACCCCTTTCTCTCTCTATAATCCGGTGTTTCTCTCTCGTACGTATTTTTTTTTCTTTTTCGGAGGGAACCCTTGCAGTCGCTACTCAGAGTGCAATGAGTGCACACAGGGTAAACCCTCAGTCTGACGCAATAGCCTGCAAACCGACACCAGAAGGTAAACCACACAAGGTGATAGGCTCGGCCGAGAAATCGTATGTAGAGGGACTCGAATTCACGACCCTTGGTCATGAGCATGCCTTACTCAACCAACTCGGCTACCCCCTTGGGGTCTCTCTCTTACGTATTTTTCTATCTTTGTCTGGTAATGAAATCAACGAAATCAAGCTCTAGATATTTCCAGATCTATCACCCTCAACACAATTTTTAAATTGTTTCACCTCCTTTTCCAATTGGGCAATAACATCAAATATGGTCCCAAAGATGTCCCAATTCCAGCTTTTAAATCTATTTTAGTTTTTATAATTTGTTCCAAAAAACAAGAATCTGAGGATCATTCATATCTTCCATCTAACTTTGTTCAACTACTCTTAAAAACTAAGGATGTAAAATCCACATATTTTGGAATTTGAAAGAATATTTGATTTGATTTCTGACAATTGATATTTTAATACACAATGGAGAATAAGCATAGCCTCTTCTAGCTAAATGTTTCACATATTTAGTTTCAACATGACCCATCCATCTGAATTATACCAAACTCTATCATGTCTTTTCCATTTTCATTTGTTTGTCCAAGTGTATTTAGAACCAGAAAATCCAACATCCTCTAAATGAGAATCGTGTATAGCATTGTTAAAATAATCCTATGTTCTTAAAACACATAGTAAAGCAAGATAATTGTTCTTGGAAATTTGATATGGCATTGAAATCTCCCATTACAATCCAAGATTTAGAGTGACCAACCACATCTCTTAACCCCTCATAATGAGCTGCCATTTGCTCTCTAGTGTTTTTCCCATACACCACCGTAACCATAAAATCCATAGCTAAAGATGAATGACATACTTTTAGGTGAAGAAATTGTTTTTGATTGTTAAATATTTCAACTTTAAAATCCTCATTCCACAAAACCCATATTTTGTTACTTATATTTGCAGCTCCTACGTGAAAACCAAGTTTCCTAGTGACTTTCTCTAAATTCACTACCCAAATCATAAGTTATTAAGTTACTTTATAATATATTTTTCAGTTCTTCTTATAGATTGGAGTCATCTGATTGTCCATTTATTCTTGACTCTCTTCACATTCCAATTAAGGATTATGAGTGTCATTTGAATAGTTTCATGAATGGCATATAAGACCATTTAAAGATCAATGCTTATTGTAATCTAGTTTTTTAATTTGTTTAGAGATAGTCTTTTTCTTTCTTTTAATAACAACTTCCTCAAACTACTTCTTTTTTCTATATTTTCGACGATTGGAAAAGTAGGTAGACATCAATAGTTTCTTGTATATAAGATATGGGTTCTGATTCTAAATTATCTAAGTTATATATATATATAGCACGAAAATACCGATTTATTATTGAAATAATAAAATTGTTACATCATTACAAATTTGGGACTAAAAAGAAATTTCACCAAAAAAACTGGGAATTCAATAGAGAGAACAAAATTATTTAAGTTATACGATAATGAGAATAAAGCTCATATTTCTAAGAAATCCAATGCTCATATTGATCAGTTCAGATATTGTTGGAAGTAATATTCCTACTAACCCCAAAAAGATCCGAAGGACAGTTTAGACAAACCAAATAAAAAATAATAGGGGAACAGTAGTGGGAGTAGAACCATGATTCACCTGCATGCCTAGTAGTTCATCTACTGGGCCCGATGACTCATAGGAGTGACCCAATTATAAGGTTTGACCCATATGGCCCATAGGTCTAGAAAGAAACAATTATAAATACTCCAACCAACTTCATTAAGAGGGTTGGACTTTTGCTAGAAATATCAAATGCAAGTACACACCTCTTTTATCTCTCTACCTTCGACTTAGCAGTTCAATACTCAATTGATAAACTACCAAAAATACCCTACGGTTATAAATCATCCACACCACATATAACCTTCTTTCCAATATGAGAAGGACATATATTAGCAAACTCTTAATCTTTG
The DNA here is from genome assembly GCA_036936605.1 of Limnanthes douglasii subsp. nivea. Taxonomy (NCBI): domain Eukaryota; kingdom Viridiplantae; phylum Streptophyta; class Magnoliopsida; order Brassicales; family Limnanthaceae; genus Limnanthes; species Limnanthes douglasii. The sequence continues at coordinate 2,590,983 of JAUPFV010000005.1, read as the reverse complement.
TTGTTTATTGCCAGGTTCGTATTTTTAGTTTATGTGTTTTCCTTATTGATTTCCTCATGCGTATGATATTCTGATTTTTTATTTTCTTATGAATCAACATTTGATTCATCATCTTTAATGATGACAGATTTTAGTTTCGAAACCCAAACTTCAACTTGACTAAGAGATTTCACATTACAGATTTTGTTTCTAGTTAAAACCAGACACCTTTAAGGGTTGTTCAATACCCTTTGAAATAATTTTCCTCATTATACATGAATTCTGGTAGATTAGGTAGAGTAATCCAGACAACGTGATAGGTGATTCAATGTTTGAGTTATAATATAGATTCCACTTAAAGACTTGCATAAAGAAATTTCCAATAGTCCACACATTTCTCTTCAATATCTTGGCATGGTCTTCTTTTTTATCGAATTTTACTAGAACATGTTTTGGATCTCATAGAGATAAGTTGAATTCTCACAAATCGAAGATTATTCAAGAAATTCGTTACTGTTTCCAACAATGGTATTCCATGAGAAAATTTTCCAATCAATGAACGTTGAAGTAGATAAGAATCTATCTTTAACACGAAAGACAAATTAAATATATATACGATCTCCTTTGTTTTGAAGGTGAACAATAGAGCCATGTGTATCTTTGTCAAGAGCATTGGTTACATTCACAAATATTCTAAAAATTGAATTTAAAGATCGATTTTCTTAACAAAATGATAAAAATACTTCTTAATAGGTTAAAATATTAAGAATCAATGCATCAATGTTTTCTTTGAAATTGCGGATCATGTTAAGTAATTGAGCTAGTGAAGGAATAGCATGAGGAGGAGAATTTCCGACATCCAAACCAGAAAATCCCTCCAACAATTTTGTGTGATAATATAGATCACTAGATTTAAAAACACTGTGAAGAGCAATTAATGGCTATTGAAAGGGTGGAAGAAGGTCGTCGTCTGCCATCACAACGATAACGAGAAAATGGTGACCACAGGCGAAATAAGACAGATAGAAAATATCGTCCTCCAATATCTCTTATCATAAGCCGCGAGTGTCTAAACTTTTTTTTTTATTTTATAAAATATTTTATTAAAAATAAAAATAATATTAATCTGAATTCAATTTTGTTTTCGAAATTCTATATATTTTGAGCACTAGACGAAAAACTACATGAGACTGATATTCGAATCGACTAGAATTATTATTAACCCATGGAGAGAAAAAAATATACATCAAGACTGTTACATGTCATGAGATTTCCGATACGTTTACTCTACGCAGACAAAAAAAAAACCTGCGACAAATAATTTTTAAATCGCGTACATTTTTTTATACTCATGACCACCTTCAACGTCCGATATGACCGATGCTGCGCCGTTCCACGATCTTGACTTCGTATTCATAGAAGATTTTCTTATATTCCTCATATTCTTGGCCTCAATCCGGTGTTGGATCACCCAATAACACATTGTCCCAATGGTCGGGACCATAATCGAAGTCCCTATAATGGTCACACCGATGGCAAGCCATTTCTCTTCTTTGCCCACCACAACAAAGGCCAAAGCCAAGAAAGCTACCGATATCAGCACACAAGCCAGCCACATCAACTTGTTTATGATGGCCATCATTTGCTTCTTCGCTTTGTTTTCAATCACCACCACCGAAGTTTGGACCACGACGACGGCTAGCGAAATGAAGAGAGCGATGGAATCGAAAATGAAAAATATTATAAACGGGGCGGTGGGAGCTATGTTTGCTTCTCCAAGAGATGATCCGGCTGGGATGTTATGTGGGTCGTCGACGTATTGACCCGGGACGGTGAAAATTGCAGCGAACGCGACGGTCGCGATGAGTACGGCCACGACCGTCGTTGAATTGATCGCGTTGTTTAAACCTTCGACGTGCATTTTGTTAAGTTGTTTTTGGATGCCGTGTACGCGTTTTCGGGTTTGGAATGTGTGTTCTAGCTGGTAATGAACTTCGTGTTTTATGTCGCTCACGGTTTGTTTTAGTTCGCGAGCCGGGTTTGGTGCTTGAGGTTTCATTGTTTTTGCACTTGGAACGCCGTGTTTTTGGAGGATGACGGCGATGTCGGGGTTTCCGGTTTTCTCGGCCGTGTCTAGAGCTGTTTCGGCGCTCCTGTTGACGGCTTTTGTATCGGTTTCGGTGCTTGCTAGTAGCAAATTAACAATCTGCACAGAAGATGAATCTATTAAGACTTGGAAACAATTAGCTCTTTGGATAAGTTTAGTCATTTTACTTGAAAATGTTCAAATGGTCTCGTGAATGTCTTTCAACTACGACGAGTTTGGTAAATTTAGTCGTGGATTTCTAGGTCGTATGTCTTAAATTTATCAAAATCGTCACAGTGGATAGACGTTAAGTCGATGGACTATATGAAAAAAAGTGTCACAGTGGATAGATAGACGTTAAGTCGATGGACTATATGAAAAAAAGTTGCACAGTCGAGGACTTTCATCGGATATTTTGAAATCGATGGACTATATGAAAAAAAGTTGTCAAAGTCGAAGACTTCCACCATACGTTTTAAAACATATAGTTTTGGGTTACGGACACATTATCTAGCTAGCATAATCCGGTAGGACTAGTTAAGCCTGTACCTGTGTTCTGCCTTTTCGGGTAGCTATATGCAAAGCTGTATTACCCTTTGTATCAATCAAGTTAACTGAGGAAGGATCAGCCTTAATCAGCTCTTCCACGACCTCAACATTAAGTCCTTTAACCGCCATGTGAAGTGCGGTCTGCCCTTTCTTATCAGTCCGTGTTGTGATCCCAGGCTCCGCGGCCAAAAGCGCCTTGATAACCTCGACATGACCGTTTCTCGCAGCTGAATGCAGTGCTGTTTTTCCATTGCTCTTGGCTATTGTCGCGATGCTACTCCCAGCGTCTAATAAAAAATTCACAACCCCGATATGCCCTTGTGTCGCAGCCGTGTGTAATGCAGTAGTGTTCAATAAATCGACTGTCATCGCTAGCTCTGGATGAACCTCCATTAGTACTTTCAACACCTCTGCAATAATAACAAGAGTTTTAAAATCGAATAACTTTTGCGCTACACCTGAATGATAACAGACTACAAATCTGGATTAGTCACTGGACTTTGTTATGTGTATACAAAATATCACTAATGTTTTTTTTCATCAAAACAATCATTTTTGTTGGTTTCGTTTTGCATACATTGTCATTTTTGTTTTGTCTGGATTTGCATCTGTGGTCACCTGTGAGTCACCACGGATGTAACAAAAATGACAGTTTTAATAAAAAGAACATCAATAATATATTTCATACAAATGATAAAGTACGGTGACTAACCAAAATTCTTAGCCGTTTAGAACAGGTACTCAAAACAAAATCGTAGAATTTTTTTGAATAGATTATATACCTAAATCGCCTTGTTTAGCCGCAATGTGAAATGCGTCGAACCCATTTCTAGCTTTGATCTCCGCCGCGGCCAAATCGTAGTAACTTATTATCTCCCTAACCAAAGCAACGTCACCGGATTCAGCAGCCACATAAAGAACCGTCTCGCCGGATTGGTTTTGTTTCTCCATCATTTCTCTCAATTCCTCTTCTTCTGTTGTATTCAAAATCTCCATCACATCCTCTATATCCTTTCGCCTCGCAGCCGAATGCAACGGCGTATCTTCGCGCTTTCCGGTCAATTGTTTCGCCATTTTCTTCTTCGGAGCAGAATCCATTTCTCAACTATAAATTGTTGTTCTTTCTTCTTCTTTTCGACCAAAACCCAGATCATAAAACGTTGTTCATAACGATTTCATTGATCCTAAAAACTCGAAAAAACCCTCTCTCAAGTCCTTACCTACCTCCCAAGTCTTGTTCTCTAACCTTTTGCTACCCAAATCACAGGCCTGCACATAATGTTCAATAAACAGATTCAAAACTCAAAACTCAAAATGATATACAAATTTGATCAAATTTGAAAACAGAATAGCTCTATCATCCAACATATATGATATAACATTATAACATCAATCAAAACCAAGAAAAAAACATATAAAAAACATGTTTTTAACTACTTTTCGGACAAATAACAAACACAAAACCACAAGACATTACACATACCTGGTTTTTTTTTGGTTTTTTTTTGAAGAAATGACCTATGATTGGTCGCCTCCATTAAAAACCAGAGAACCCATATGAATTCGAAAATAGCAGAGCTTCTAGAGGAGGTTGATGATCAAGAACTCAACCCCTGTGACAGATATTGAGCCAATATTCAAACTTTTTTTTTGTTTTTTTGTTTTTTTTTGGTTTGTCACCCTTTAATTAGACGAAGAAAGAAATTAAGAAATAGTATCCAAAAAATAAGGCTCAAGAACATAAAAGACAAGACACATGTGGGCAACAATAAAAACAACAGCTTTATGTAAATCTAAAATAGACACGAAACTAAAAAACCATAAGTATATATGGAAAGGCGAATCTAAATCGATAAAGGAACGACTTTTTATTTTTATTTTTATTTTTATAAAATGTATAGAAATATGAGAACTTTAGGCTTTCATATTCGATCGAGTGAAAAATAATATGATTGGCGAATTATAAAATGAATGATGGAGATAGATTGCCGATTGGCTGATTGCTGACGGGCCTGGTAAAGCGAGTGTGGAGGAGTAACTAATATAGGTTGACTATCTTTTTAATTTAGTTTTGGTTTTCTGATTAGTACGTCTCTCTTTTTCAGCTTTGTTATGATATTTTTTTTCTACAAAATGTTGAAATTAGAGCAAGTGATTTATGAATTATAGGGACTCTTTTTATTATTGATTGTATATCTCGAAATTGAAAAGTTTTGTATTTTCAAAGTTCGCCATTGAATACTGTATAAAGGGGGTAGCCGAGTTGTTGAGTATAGTATGCTTGTGACCAAAGGTAATGAGTCCGAATCCCTCTACATACACTTTCTCGGCTGAGCCTGTCACCTTGTGTGGTTTACCTTCTAGCGTTGGTTTGCAGGCTATCGCGTCAGACTAAGGGTTTACCCTGTGTAATTTAAATTTTGATTTTTATTTATTTTAAAAAATAAAATTAAAAAGAAAAATTAAACACACAACAAGATTTAACATAGTTCAGATCATGAATACATCCTATATTCACGGGTAATTGACAAAATATATAGAAGATTACATAAAACTCTGAGACACTAAATATTCAATCACTCAATTTTGTTAGAAAGCTCTATTCTTGGTGTTAGGGAAACCATCAATATCAAAACAAGATCTGACCCATCCCTAACAAGACTCGTTCGACCAAATCCTAGCCACTCATTCGAAGCAGTGACCAACATTTGGCGAACACCTATCCGAGAGGCTGTAAGAGGTAGTACGAGCTAAAAAAATAAATCAATCAAACAACTAGAGATTTAACGTGGTTCAGATCGTGAAGAAATACATCCACATACAACAAGCGCTCTTTTTATAATTAACTAAAGACTCAAACACTCTTTATAACAAAAAATGATGTGATTCACAAAACCCTCTCTTGAGTGTTTATCTCTCACCTTATTTATCTCTCAAAAGACCTAGAGCTACTTTTTCTTTTTGAAGAAATATGAAGCTGACATTGTATCACGTCACATATTGTAAAACAATATCTTCTTCTATTTATGGGTTTGCAGTGATAAATCGTTATTAATTTATAAATGAATTTAATTAATATAGAATATCAAGTTAATATGAAATCTAATTAATATAGAATACCAAATTAATAAAATATTTAATTAATATGAAAATCTAATTAGTATAAAAAATCTAATTAAAAATAAAATATATAATTAATATTGAAATTAGATTTAAAAAAATAAGATTATGCTTCGAGTTAGTTCTAACCTACACATAATAATTTTCCACCTAAGCTTATAGTAACTCCACTATTTGTTACCCCAATGCTCCAACTGGCCACCTGCAAGCCTGAAGTGATCAATTCTCATGTATTGTGTAATCTCTATCGAGGAAATCCTCTATAGCAGAATAGTTTGACGACTTCATACATCTAAGAAAATGATAGTAACATCCATTTGACCTATCCCAAGATTAGACCGAGCAACACCTGCCATATGCTCCACAGTTTGAACATTCGAAACCTTTTATCCATCAAACTTCAGATCAAAACCAAACCTAGAAATGGTTGAACTTCATTTGCGAAGGTTGAGCCCAAACCCAGCTTGAAAGTAGCTTTCGTAGGGACATCCATATCTCCACTCTTATGTTCAAACTCCAGCTACCTCTGACACCTATTACATCTCCATGACGAAAGTCTAAGGCTCCCATTGACGATGATAGTTGTCCCAACAACTCTTTCACTCAAACTCTTGCTCTGTTCAGCTGCAAGAATCATATTCCTTACTCCACGTAAGTTAGGACTCATCTTCTCAGTTATTCCATACTTCGAGGTACTCTTCAAGATTTCCCACATATGCATACCAAATTTAGACTAATAGCTAGTAAATGGTCGATTCACTAATATCATACTATTTTCAGTCGTAAAACTCTTTAGGTAATTTCAGGATTGAATCTCCAATTACTTCGACATGCCTTCAACTGCCTCCAGCTGAATCTCAGTAGATCTATTCCCCACACAAGACGCCTATTTTACTACGGACCCATCCATGACTAAACCAGCTTGCGTTTGATCAGCCTCCATAACAATATGTGAGTCTTGAAATACGCTAAGTCTTCCATTTCCTCCCTTATACTCATAACCTTCCTCATCTAGCATACCGATAGACGAAAAGTTATGTTTAAATTCAGGGAGAAACTTCACAAATTTTCAAAGCCTTTTCGATTCTAGTAGATAGCTTGAATCTATTAGCGTTTGAATTTACTATAAGATACACGATCTTTGGCTTTCTACTTTATCTTCTTCACCAACAAAGAATATTAATATCTGATTCCCACGCTCACTGCACCATATGTTAGTGAAATCGTGAATTTCAAAACAAGGTACGACCCAAACTTAATAAGACTCATTAAGCCAAATCCTAGCCACTCAACCGAAGTAGTGACTAATAGTTGGCGAACACCTACATGAAAGGTTGTAGGAGGTAATACAGGCTTCAGATCTTACTTATTTCTGGAATAATGTTAACAAAAAAGAACAAAAAATAAATAAATCAATCGCACAACAATAAATTTAACGTGGTTCAGATGGTGAAGAAATCCTACATCTACGGGTAATAGACGTTCATATTATAAATAAGTAGGTTACATAAAGACTATAAAAAAATAACTCAATCACTATTTATAACAAAAGATGACACGATTTGCATAACTTTCTCTTTAGTTTTTTTCCCTCATCTCACTTATCTCTGAATAAGACCTAGAGTTAATTTCTCTCTCTGAAGAAATATGCAGCTCACATCGCATAAATCTTAATCCATTAATAAATTAATATAATTAATATAGAAAATCAAATTAATATAAAATTTAATTAATATAGAAGACCAAATTAATAAGAAAACTACTTAACATGGAAATATATTACATATAAAAGATATAAATAATATAGAATATCTAATTATTATAATTTTTTTTTAATTAATATGAAATATCTAATTAATAAACAAGATCTAACTAATATAGAAATCTTACTCTAGCTCCACCGCTGGCACATATTATATCTTCATGACGAACGAAAGTCAAAGGACTACTGTTAACAATGATAGTTGTCTTAACAGCTCCGACATTCAACCTCTTGTTTTCTCAAGCTATCAGAAGTATAAAACTTACTCCAAATAAGCTAAAAATCATCTTCTTAGCTATTTGATAAGAGAATTGTGAATGTATATGAAACAGAAACAATACACAACTTGATTTGAGCGGGTAGGATCAAGAACTGTGTTAATACAAAATCCCCATCCTATAATTACAATAATAGTGTATATATATATAGTGTGGCAGAAAGTAAACCCTAGAAACCCTAGCCCATATACAGACTAATATTAAATAGCCCATATACATTTTAACACTGCCCATATATTATTGATTTTAACGTTGACACTCTAACACCCTCCTTCAAGTTGGAGCATGAAGATTACGAATGCCCAACTTGCCAAGCAAAAACTCAAACTGCTGCTTGCCTAGTGCTTTGGTAAAATATCTGCAAGTTGGAACTTAGTGGGCACATGAGATGTGCAAATAACCCCATCAAGTATCGCATCTCGTAGAAAGTGACAATCTAATTCAATATGCTTTGAACGCTCATGGAACACAGGATTGTGGGCAAGATGTAAAGCCGACTGACTATCACAGAAAACTTGCATAGTACCTGAGTGTGAGACCCCAAAATCTTTGAGCAAGCCGTGCAACCACTTCAACTCACAGGTCAATCATGCCATAGACCGATACTCTGCTTCAGCGGAAGACAATGCAACAACACCTTGTTTCTTAGTCTTCCATGAAACAGGAGAATCACCCAAGAACACCATCCAACCACTCACACTACGCCGAGTCTTAGGACAGCCAGCCCAATCAGTCATACCATCCTGTCAGAGTGAGATTACAACTACTTGGCAGAAGAATTCCCTGACCCGGGCTTCCTTTTAGATAACAAACAACTCGCAATGCAGCCTGCCAGTGATCCTCCTGTGGTTTCTGAAGAAACTAAGATAAAATATGTACCGAAAATAGATATCTGGACGTGTAAATGCCAGATAAATCAGTCTTCCCACCAACCTGCGGTACACAGACCCGTCAATTAGTACCGCCGACTCGCTTTTGCCGAGCTGCTGATTTTGCTCCATGGGAAACTGTGCAGGCTTGCTGCCAAGTAAACCTGTCTCAGAAATAATATCAAGAGTATATTTACGTTGGCAGAGAAAGATACCCGTGGGACTCCGTGCTACTTCAACTCCAAGAAAATATTTGAGACGACCTAAGTCCTTCATATGAAAGCAAGTGCTCAAGTATTTCTTAAACTCCACCAATGCACCAGGGTCATTCGCGGATAGAATGAAATCATCAACGTATACCAAAACATGCATAAGACAACCACTCATGGAATAAGAGAATAAAGAATAATCTGAATTGGACTGAACAAACCCATACCTCTTCATTGCAGCCACTAACTTGGCAAACCAACACCGAGGTGCCTGCTTCAGCCCATACAACGATTTGCAAAGGCGACAGACCTGTCCTTCATGCCCTCTATCAAAGCCTGGAGGAATTTTCATGTAAACCTCCTCATCTAGATCACCATGCAGAAAAGCATTATGTACATCCATCTGATGTAGTTCCCAATTCTGAGCTGCTGCAACCGCCAAGAAAAGACGTACAGTAACCATCTTGGCAACCGGGGCAAAAGTCTCTGTATAATCAACCCCTTCTACTTGATGATTACCAAACACGACCAAACGAGCTTTGAGGCGTTCTACTCTCCCATCCGCATGATATTTAATTTTATAAATCTACTGAATCCCCAAAGCTTTCTTCCCTGGAGGTAGATGTGCCAAGGTCCAAGTATGATTATCCTCTAGTGCCTGAATCTCCTGTTGCATTGCCTCTCTCCAACCAGGATGTCGCATAGCCTCTCGGAATGACTTAGGTTCGTCCCCAGAGGTAATAGCCGCAAGAAAATAGCGGTAGGCCAAAGAAAAAAGAGAACTATCTATATAATGAGTGAGAGGATAAGGCATACCGTGATCAAGAGATGGACTAGGACTAGGAGTAGGAGAAGCAAATGGTGCTGATTGTACTACTGTAGTCATCACAAAATCCGCCAAACGAGTAGAAGGAATTTTACTACGCTTTCCCCGTCCAAGGTCTGAAGAAATACCCGAAGTATCTGAAATAACATCAGAAACTATTGGCGAATCTGAGACACCGCTGTCACCAACCTGAGGCGGAGGTTGCACATCACCAACCTCGGCAACCTCCACGAGTGGTGCTACCAAAGGGACGCCGCTATCCGGTGACACTTCATCGTCAATCGTCGAGGTCTTCTCAACCTTCTCCCAAAACTCAGAAGCATTAGAAGGAGGTGCAGCGACTTCAGTCTCATGACAACCCAACTCAGAGAACACAGGAGTAGATGCAAATGGAAATATATGTTCAAAAAATTTCACATCTCGGGAAATAAAATAATCTTGACTCTCCAAATCATATACTTTGCAGCCTTTCTTTCCATATGGGTAGCCCACAAAAACACATCGACGACTACGACTCGAAAACTTGTCACCCTTAGACCTCTGATCATGCACATAACATAGAGACCCAAACACACAAAGCTCAGAGAAGACGGGAGGCACACCAAAAAGTATCTCAAATGGAGTCTTAGAACCCAAAAATTGAGAATGAGTTTTATTAATCAAATACCCGACAGTCAAAATACACTCCCCCAAAATTTAACAGGTAAGTTACCCTAAAACCTGAGAGCACGAGAGACATTCAAAATATGTCTATGTTTCCGTTCGACCCTACCATTCTGCTGAGGAGTACCCACGCATGAAGATTGAAAAATAATATCCAACTCATCAAAAGTACGACGTAGAGAGAAAAATTCAGTGCCATTGTCACTGCGTACTGTCTTAACAACTCCATTAAATTGTTTCTTAGCCATTGCAAGAAAATGTAAAAACATGGAAGTTACTTCTGATTTCTCAGCCAACAAATAAATCCATACAGCACAGGAGTAATCATCAACAATAGTGAGAAAATATCGTGCACCACAAGAAGACAAAGTATGATAAGGACCCCACAAATCACAATGAATTAATTCAAAACAAGCAGCCGCTTTAGAATCACTGACAGAAAAACATTCACGAGTCTGTTTAGCTCAAAAATAAATATCACACGGGTGAGCTACACTCATATCACGAGTACTAGAAACAAAAGGTAAAGATTGAAGTATCTTAGCTGAGGGATGTCCCAACCTACGATGCCACAACTCAGCATCACTATCAACCACTGCAGAACTACAAACTTTGGTCTTCACAACATTGCTGAAATAGTACATTCCACCTCTCCGCTCACCCAGTCCAATCACCGTCCCTGATCGTTGATCCTTAATAAGACAACCAAACTTAACACAGTAGACAATACAATCTAGATCATCAGTCAAGTAGGATACTGAAAACAGATTACATGTAAGCTTGGGAACCAAAAATACATTCTGCAAAGACAACTGACAAGACAAACGCACACTACCACAATGTGTAGCAGTAACCTGAGAACCATCAGGCGGAGATACTACACAGGCTGGCATAATAGTAACATTTTGCAATAAAGAGATGTCACTTGTCATGTGATTAGAAGCCCCAGTATCAATAATCTAAGGGGTAATAAACAACTCACCACTTAGAAACTCATCAGTCTGGGAAACTTTGTCTGTTGAAAAAAGGAAAAGTAACTGCTGCAACTGACTAGAAAGACGAGAAGCCTCACCAACAGGAAACTTGGCAATAGTTGCAGTCGATGGACCCACGGTGGCTGTCTGTGCTGTTGCGTTGCATGGCCTCGGAGCAACGCCATTGCGTGGCGGTCCGCGCGGACCCCCTTCTCCACGGCCGTAAGCTAGTGTAGTACCCGGACGTAAGGCGGTGGTCTGCTTTCCAGGATACCCATGTTTGGTGTAGCAATTGGATTCTTCATGACCATTTTTGTGGCAATAGGTACAAAAACGCTGAGAATAACGTAGGGCAGACAAAGAAGTACCTCGAGGAGTAGACTGAACTGCAAATGCCATCGGGAGCCTCTGAGATAGGCTTCTCCTCACGTGCACTGGCCTGTAATCGTTCCTCACCACACACCTTATTGAATGCTCAATCCAGAGTGGGAGTCTGATCCTGAGCAAGTAACTGAGAGCGAATAGCACTGAAGCGCTCCCGATGGAGACCATAAAGAAACGTATGCAGCCTTTCTTCATCCTGACTCTGCTGATATGCTTCAGCCATCCCACCACAAACACAAGTAGGAGTAAACGAATATGCACTCAACTCATCCCAGATTTTCTCGAGTTTCCCAAAGTATTCAGAAACCGACATAGTAGAGGTCTGTTTACAAGCAGCCAACTCCTCCTTCAACTCATGTTTGCGCTGAATATTGCTAACAGCAAAACGACGCTGCAGAATATCCCACAGAGGTTTAACCTCCTCAAAATACGGAACATATTTGCGCTGCGACTCATTAATAGTGTTAAGAATCCACTGAACGAGTGTGGCTTGAACAACATCCCAATCCTCCAGAGACTTCAGATCTACTGGTTTTACAATATTTCCATCCAAAAAACCAAGCTTTCTCCTACCTTTCATAGATAAACGTAGAGAACAAGACCAAACCTCATAATTAGTGCCGTCAAATTTAAACAGTGGAAATAATATTACTAGGATTATCATTGGAATCAAGATAATAGGGAGAAGTCGGATCAATCTTCCGGAACCCCACTACCGCATCACGTGACGTAGGAAGAATTGTCTGGTCCATTGTAAAATGTGATTCGTCTGCCATAAAAACTACCGAAAACACCCCGACTGACGGAGGTTACGCCGGAAACACACCGGTTGATGGAGGGTACGCCGGAAACACGTCGGCTTATAAAGGCTACGCCGGAAACACACCGGCTGATGGAGGGTATGCCGGAAACACGCCGGCTGATAAAGGCTACGCCAGAAACACACCGGCTGATGGAGGGTACGCCGGAAATACGCCGGCTGATGAAGGGTACGCCGGAAACACACCGAGTGATGGAGGGTACGCCGGAAACACACTGGCTGATGGAGGATACGCCGGAAACACGCCGGCTGACAAAGGCTACGCCGGAAACACACCAGCTGATGGAGGGTACACCGGAAACACGCCGGCTGATAAAGGCTACGCCGGAAACACATCGGCTGATGAAGGCTAGGGTTTTTGAAGGCTATGGATCTGATACCATGATAGGAGAATTGTGAATGTATATGAAACAGAAACAGTACACAACTTGATTTGAGCAAGTAGGATCAAGAACTGTGTTAATACAAAATCCCCGTCCTATAATTACAATAATAGTGTATATATATAGTGTGGCAGAAAGTAAACCCTAGAAACCCTAGCCCATATACAGACTAATATTAAATAGCCCATATATATTTTAACACTGCCCATATATTATTGATTCTAACGTTGACACTCTAACACTATTCTATGCTTTGAGGTACACTTTAAGATTTTGTTCATATGCATACCAAATTTAAGATTTTGTTCTTAGTCATACTGTGTCCATCACATGGTTCAGTTGCTCGTCACTTCGTCTCGACTACAATGATGATCAGCAAGTAAATATTTTAATATCACGAGCTTCTACCTTAGTCATTCTTCATACTTGAAAAGACTACATAGCTTCTTCCACACCTCTAGTGGCATGGTAGAGAGTACTTAATTGTGTACAATATTTTTCAACTTCTTGCAAATCTGGACCTGATTGAGAACTCTATCTTTAAGATTACCAATTTGCAAAAAAATGCTACTCATGTTTATACTTATTTTCAATCTAGCAAAATAAACTTTTTTTTCTCAAAAAAAGGTTTTAGATGGTGAAATATTTAATGAATACAACAAACCCCAATTTTATAATAAGTGTAGTCACAATCAACCCAGTAACTCACCGCGACACATGATCGGTTCGACGATGATGATTCTTGCCAAAACATTAACTCATACGACATCCAACAGTAAAAATGTAACATGAATATCAGTTGCTTAAACACAACAACGGTTCACATACTTGATAAATACTTAAAGTTATAATCATTTCTCGATTCTCTCACAAAAACTAAAGAGATTATTGATAATGGTATAACTTATAAATGCCTAGTCCATTTGGTGTGAACATATAAAAAAGACGTTAGGTGTAATTTAGCCTATTAAGCTATAAGTATAAGGTGTTAGCATTAAAGCCCTTAGGACTAAAGCTTTGATATGTAAAACTTAAATTTATGTATTAGTATGAGAGAACCTTAGGCGTCAAGTCCAAAAACTACAAAGGCTTGTAGCTCAAGGCATCACTTATAAATACAATTAGTACCTGCCTTGTTTAAGCCCCTAAACATTTTACTAAAAAAATATCTTATGTCTCAAAGTCACTCATTATCTTCTTCTTGTAGTACATCACCTGTTTCTCCTACTTTTTAGACACGCGTTTACCACTTACTTACCAAGTTATTACTTCATATTCTACCATTTCATCCACTATTTCCATTACTTCCTCCCAATGTTGAACTAACTTTCAGTGTCTTTTCCTCCGCCTTGTACAACTTATTCTATAACAAGTTTGACACTTCGATACTACTGTCACACCAAAACCTCAATGATATTTATCACTTCGATCATCATTTTTTTCCCAAATTCAATACAACACTAATATATATCACTTAATAATATAAGTTGACTAGATTTAATAAAATTATAACTTTAAGGTATAATTTTATTAACATATATGAAAAGCTCAATACGAAATATATTTCGTAGATTGTTTATTGACTATAAAAATTTAAATAAATCTGAATATTTAAATAATAGATATGTTTTGTAGGTGTGTTCTTCAAATTTAAAAGTTTGTTATCAAAATTTTATATTTTAACATAAATTTTCAAACATTTTAATTTTTTTTAAAACATGCCGAATTTATTTTAATAAATTTTGGGTACGACAAATAAATGATCAAGATCGTCTTTTTCTTTTTCTCTCGACGTATACAAATTCAAATTTTAAAAAATAAACACAATTTATTATAAATTTAGATTTATTTGCATCCCAACTCGACCGATTACGAGCATTAATAAAAAGAATAGATAAATTTTATAATTTCTATTTTATGACCATACGAGAGAAGATTTTTTTTTTTGGTTTACCAATCACATATTTCTGATATCTATCGGTAATGTTAATTTTAATTCTATTGATAATCAATTTTTCTTTATCCGAGTGTAAGCAATCTGACAAAAAAAGACTGTATTTAAATATAACCATTTTTTTTGGTTTTGTCTATAATAATAAGGTCGATGTTCAAAAAAATAAAATTCCGCTAAGCTGATATATATTTTGTCTCGTGAATTAGTTATTTTTATTTTGGTTTTGGTTTTAACTAAATGGGGTGTAAAAAGACTATAAGTAGTTTAAAAATTGGAAGATGTTTTATTGAGTATCCAAATGTTGTTTAAATATATCATAAAATTTCTGTTGATTTTTTTTTAGGAATATATTCATTTAATTAATAATTGTCATTAAGTTAAAAAAACATTAAGTGTAAGTATACCAAATCCACAAAATATATTATTTTGTTTTTGATTTATATAGATCCGGATTTGTCATCCGTCGGGACAGAAACTGATAAGATCACCCATCAAAACGGACCTTTGCAGAGCTGTTTAGATTTATCCGACGAAAACTTCTCCGTCGGATGAAAATATCCGTCCCCTGCAAAGATAAAAAAAACATTTTTAATAAGCTTATAAATTTGATAAAGATTTGAGACTGATTATTTTATCTAGAACTAAGTCTAACCACATTTCATTCTCTACCCATGATAGTTTTTGTCCCAATTTCAAATGTTCTGAATCCCTTCAGCATCTAAGGCTAAAGATATATGGAATCATGTTAAACAATAACAAAAAAGAAGAAGTTACTTCATAATGAAGTAACCATAAAGGCTACCTTAAGTCGTAAAGAATGCAGGATTTATTATTTATATCTTTATCAGAAAGCTCTTGCAACTTGCAACTCTATAAACCTATATATTCTGTGGATTTGAACCTTATTTAATATCTTTCCATTCGGTCCTTCTTTCATTATACTGAAATCTCTTTCTTATCAATTGTTCCCTCCTCTATCTCTCTCTATATATTTAAAAAAAAAATTATATGCATTTAATTTTTAATTTTAATAAATAGTTATTTTTTTTGTTAAATATTTATATAATTTCTTTTTATTATGAGTTAAAATTCTAAAATAGAGATATATAATATGTCGTAATATTTATAGAGTAGTCTCTTAAATGTATATTTAGTCATCGGTTGGTGTAAGATAACTAATAATATAAATAATCAGATTAATTATATTATATAATTAATTGTGCATTAGAATTATAAATGAAAAATACGGATTTATAAATATCGTAATCCAGTTAAATTTGGATATAGTAAATTTTAACATAAACTAATAATTAACACAATATCCGATCATAACAAAGTCTATGTTTATGAATCTATAAAGTTTAAAATTTCAAATTTTATAAACTATATATATATATATATATATATATATATATATATATATATGAATGATTTAAATTTTGTATTCTTTCGATTTAAACTAAAAAAAAAAAAATCATTACCAACGGTCAATTTTTATTTTTTAAAAGAATTCGCAACCGCTATACAATGAGTGTACACAGGGTAAACTCTCGATCTGATGCAATAGACAGAAAATAAACTACACAAAATAACAAATTCAACTAAAACCTTTAATCACAAACATGCTCTACTACGCTAATTCGGCTTATCATTTCCGGGACATGACAACAATTGTGTTTATATCGCATTCAAATGTGTTTGATAACAAATTAATGCTTCTTTAGTCAAATTTAAAGTTTGAATTCATATTTATTCAAGTATTACATTATGGTCAGGTAGGGGTGGCAAACGGTCTGAACCGCAAACCATCAGAACCGTTTATCAGAATCATAGGTTGCGGTCTTGGCGGGTTGCGGTCCTGCCAGTTTGCTCCTTATGCGGTCCTGACGGATTGCGGTCCTGCCAGTTTGCAATCTTAATGGGCCATAGTTAAACCGCAGTTCAAACCACCAGACAAACCATTTAAGAACCGTTTATCAGTTCAAACCACCAGCCAAACCATTTAAGAACCGTTTATCTGAATATTTTATAATGTTATTTAAAATTAATTTGTAAGTATTAATTGAATCTAATTTCAATAATTGAGATATGTACCATATACACGAGTTAATTATGTTATTTCATGTATTTTAATTTAAATATGTTATCATTTTAATCGAAATTTTATAATCAATCAGTTACATTTTTAAAAAATAATTGTAATTTGATTTTGATAGGTTTGATTATATATTTATATTTATGTATTTAAGATATTTTATTTAATATTATGTAGATATTAAATAAAATAAATACATCTACTTGTATTTCGATTACAACATTTGAAGTATAAATTTAATATTTGAAGTATTCAATATTTGATGTATAAATTTAAAGTTTTTAAAATTGTATAAATTTGGATTATGTTCCAATTGCATAAACACATGTAATTTGGTTGTGAAATAAATTCAAAAATACCAACTGTGTTTCAATTAACTATGTGTAATTTGGTTCCTAAAAATGAATTATATTCTGATGGCATAATTAAATATAATTAATTAAATATATTTATTTAGGAGATTAACATCATCAACAATATAAACTATCTATTATGTACCATTATGTGAAAATGTCCAAATTAACTTGTTAATAATATAAAATTTCTTTCAATAAACTAGAAAAAAAGGAAGGGTTAATAATATAAAATTTCTTTCAATAATCTAGAGAATTTAATATATATATTTTCATAAAAGTACTAAAATTATTAAAAAAACTAATAGTTCGAAAAATCTATTTATAGATTTATATTTTTTTTAAATAATAGTTCGAATTTCCTATTTATATAATTTTTTTTATTTTTTTAAATATCAGTGCGCAATCCTATATATAGCGTTTTAATTTTTTTTTAAATAGTTTAAAGTGCATAACTTATAAAAAAATATTTTTTTTTAAAAAAAATCAGTCACGGATGACGTCAGCAAGTGACGTCATCCGTGACGTCACCGTGCGGACCATCCGGTCAGACGTGCGGATGGCCCGCACGTTCAAACGCAACGGCTAGTTTATTAAACTAGTCGTTGCGCATTTCGTCCGGATGCCACGGACAGATGCTTTTTTTCGAATTTTTCAAAAAGTTTTTTTTGGGTCTCCCCTATAAATAGAGGAGACCCCAACTCCAACCTCACACACTCTCTAAATCTACTATAAACTCTCTAAATCTCTCAACTTGTTCTAGATTTTTTATTAAGCTTAACTTTTGTATTTTACATATCGTACTTCTGTTTTCGAAATAGTTAGATTTTTTTTTCGAAAAAAAAAATTGTTACTAGTTTGTATTAGTTATTATTTGTGCTTATTTCAAATTTCCAATGTCGTTTTGTGGCTTCAACAACAGGTTAGGACAAGCAACTCCGAAAACTGATTTTTCGGAATTTTCTTCTTTTATGATGTCTCCTCCACCCGAGAGGGATCCGATCACACGACGCATCAAATGTGCCAATGAACCTACGAATATGAGTAAGACCCTCAAACAAAATTTTAGTTTGAAAATTTCCGATAAGGAGAGGCGAATCATCAAACTTGTTAATACTACACGTATGACTTTGAGTAAGACCGCCAAACCAACTTTTAGTTCTAAAATGGTCGACAAGGTGACACGAAGTGTCAAACACCCAACTATAACTAAGAGTAAGACCGTTGTTCCTAAACAAAGTCTTAGTACGAAGACGAAGATGGTCGATTTGATTGCTGCTGCGTTAAGTAAGGTTAATCGTGAGACTCGAGGACAAGTTTTGGGAGATCCATTACAAATTGCAGTTACTGTTGAGAAAGTTTTGCGACTTAAAAAAGTAGTTAGCGACAAGAGACTAAAAAATGTATTTTAGCAATTGTAATATTAAATATTTTAATATAACTTGTAATATTTTAGCATTTGTAATATTAAATATTTTAATATGACTTGTAATATCTTAGCATTTGTAATATTAAATATTTTAATGTAACTTGTAATATTTTAGCATGATAAAATATGATTTTGGTTTAAAAAATAATAAATAAAATTTTTAATATTCAAAACCAAATCACAATAATAAAATTCAAAATGTAATATTAAAATTATAACAATATAACTTTAAAATAATAAATAACACTTGTTATATTTAAAACCAAATCACAATAATAAAATTCAAAATGTAATATTAAAATTATAACAATATAACTTAAAAATAATAAATAACACTTGTAATATTTAAAACCTAATCACAATAATAAAATTCAAAATGTAATATTAAAATTATAACAATATAACTTAAAAATAATAAATAACACTTGTAATATTTAAAACCTAATCACAATAATAAAATTCAAAATCTCATATTAAAAATAATAAATATAACTTGTAATATTTTTGCATGATAAAATATGATTTTTGTTTAAAAAATAATAACAAACACTTGTAATATTCAAAACCAAATCATAGTAATAAAATTCAAAATGAAATATTAAAATTATAACCATAAAATTTGTAATATTTTAACATGATAAGATATAGTTTTGGTTTGTAATATTAAAATCAACACTACTAATATTAGATCTAAAAACATAATAATAATATTTAAAATGTGATAATAACATAAGTAATATTTAAAATTTTGGACTATATAATAATTACAACACTTAAAATTTTAATAACCAAAATAAATTAATATTAACCAAAATGTAATAATAATTCTATAATAATATGCGATATCTCAATATTTTTTAAATATAACATTTTGGTTATAAAATAAATAAAATATTTATAATATTTACCAATAAACCGCGATTTTTTACAAATAAACCGTGGTTTCGCAGTCCTGGCGGGTTGCGGTCATGGCGGGTTGCGGTCCTGCCAGTTTACTCTTTATGCAGTCCTGGCGGTCCTAATAATTTGCGGTTCTGGCGGATTGCGGTCCTGCCAGTTTGCAGTCCTAATGAATCAGTTTCGCAGTTAAACTGTAAGTTCATAAACAGATTGTCAGCTTTGAACCGCAGTTCTAGAACCATTTGCCACCCTTATTTTCAGGTAAAAAAAAGGATGAAAAGTTCAAAACGAGTTGAATGATCTAAAATTAACAGTGGATCTAATTTTAGGATATATAATGTATTCAAAATATAACTAATTGGAAGATCTATACAATATAGGCGCAATAATAGAAGATACATTGACCAACCAAATACCAAAAAGGACTGCAGGTGAGAGACCGGCCGGATAGATGGCCGTATATTGACCAATTAAAAACTAAAATGGATTGCCGATGGTCCATAAATATATATATTAAAAAAAAAATTATGTCGCATACGGCAAACTTAAGTTTCAAATTTAGATCAAGATTTGATTAGTAATTTCTTATAATTATTAGTTTTTTTAGTTTTATTAGAAAAAAACAATAACATTGTTTGGTCGATCGACCCACATGCTTTTTATGATAAGAAATACTATTTATTTATAAAACACGATTTTTAAGAGTAGATAATCAGTTTTTTGATTAATTTTTTTTATTGTAGTCTTTTAACTATCCATTTTAGTGAAAAATAGCCATCAATTAAAAGCGTGCGATAATATTCTTTTGACTATTAATTTTCGATAAAGTTAGTTCTACGTGTGTTTATTTAAAAGATTAATTTTATCGAAAATAGATAGTCAATAAACTAACTTTATCGAAAATGGATAGTCAAATGACTAGCTATATCGAGAATAGATAGTCAACACACGTTTTATCGAAAGTGGATAGTTAATCGACTACTATCGATCACTTTTTAATCGACTACTATCGGTTGATAAGGTCAGATGTTTTTTACACTACAACTTGCTTTTATCCGAAGGGAAATTCGGACCAAAGCACTACCATGAGAAACCGAACATGACAAATGTTGTGGAAAGTGACTAAGCTAGGTGCTGGTCATGTCACATCTTGGGCTAATGGGTTCTTAAACTTGACCCGACTCCACGATCCGACCCGAAAGGCCCATGGGTCATTGATTAAGTATAAATACCTCAACCACTTTCATTAATGAGGGTGATCAGAATTTAATACAAGCACACACCTTAATTATCTCACTACACTCCACCTTAAACATTAAATTCCCAAAATACTTTATTAAATTACCCTAAATCAGAAATAATCTACACCAAATTTGCGACCACAGTGGGAGCATGACGGTGCCTGAATTTCATATTTAAAACCAGCGTATAGGGTAGTTCAGATGGATCTGAATGCTCAGAATGTTCCACCTCCTGAGGTGGAAGTCGTACAAGAAAATAATGAGTATACTATCGAAGAGCGTGATTAATTGAGGGCTGAGATAGAGGACTGAGATAGAGGCCTTGAGAGTGCTAAAACAAGCAGAAAATGGGGTTAAAGAAAAATCCAATGCGTCGGTATTTCACCATACTGACAATCCTGGAGAAAATGAGCAGTCTCTAAAGACCCATCTCTGCTATAAGAAAACCAACCAATCTAAACATGTGGAGAGTTCCACATCAGAGTCCTCCACTAGCTCATCTAATAAGGCAGAACTTGAAGAAATCAGTGTCCTCAAGCAGTGATGAAGGACGGTAAAGAAGAAAACGAGGTTAACTAATAAACATTCAAGAAAAGGGATATGCATATCAAACTTAAGAAGCACCATGGGAAGGGAAATGGTTCAGCTGATCATCATATGGATCGTTTGTTGATTTCCCTTTTGCTTTTCAATCCGAACCAGGTATTTTTGCTACACCAAATGAAAATATTGTTTTTAGCTGCAACATGAACTGGAGGCAATCGCCTTTGTCTACGAAAATACTCTCCGGACACCTTCCCAAGAGGTTTGACAACTCTAAGATGGAGAAATATGATGGGAGCAAAGATCCGGACAACCATCTGGAGCAGTTTAAGAACTTTATGATGAACTTCGATGATGATGATGATAGACTGCTATGCAGGGCCTTCTCCCAAACTTTCACCGAAAGTGCCCTCAAATGGTATAATAGTGTCCCTCGGGGATCTATTAAATTATTTGATATATTTTGGGTTACCTTTCGAAGGCAGTTTGTTGGAAGAAAAGAGCTTAAGGGTAATGAGGATACCATTATTCATTGTGATCAGGAGCCAAATGAGTCTCTTAAGAAGTACATCAGTAGATTTGTGAATATAAAGAATGGGCTAGCAGATAGCTTCGAACAAGTTGCAATTTCTTCCCTTAGACAAGGGTTAAATCGGGGCAACTTGGCTGATTTAGTCACACGGATAAAAGCCATGACTTTTTTTTTTTGGGGGGGGGGGGGGGTTATTGAATTAGATAGGGAAATAAATCAATGTGAAGGAAACTAAAAAAACCAGGGTGCCTCATCAGATAAGGTCCACTACTACAGCATCAACACCTCAGGCTACTAATAAGTCCGGGTACAGGTCAAAGGAGACCGAACAAGGATCTAATCGATCAAATGAGAATTAGTCTAACCAAAATCAAAACCAACAGGTCAGAAACAAAAGGGGACCATGAGTTAAACCTGAGTGGTTTGCTGAATTGGGGGAAAGTATGGCTACAATCTATGACAAAACTAAGAACAAATTGCACTTTAAAAAGCCAACATCGTTACAGTCCCCTAGAGAAACCGGAGTAGCCGCTTCCGCAAATACCATAATGACATAGGGCATGATACCCATGATTGTATAGCCTTGAAACAGGAGGACTAGAACCTCATTGAAAGGGGTAAGTTGGGGGCCTATGTAAAAAATGAGAGAGGAGCAGACCAGATAATGCACAAGCCAATGCCAATACTCCTCGAACTACTCCTTCAAGAAATCCTGGAAAGTCTTCAGAGGAATATGCTATGGTAATAACTGAAAGGTTTGATATAAACTCTGAGTACCTTGATCCGGATCCAAGTCGGAACCAAGTAGGGGTAATAATAGACAAAACTAAAACTGTCTCCGGTTTGATTAAATTCTTTGAATCTCTAACCATCTTTGAAGGTGATACTATGACTGCACCTTCTATTTCATCAAGGAAGAGGCATGTCCACATTTTGACTCCCCAGTTTGATGGAAAAATGTCCACACACTTGTATCAAACCCAATCTTCCTTTATCGTGTTCGATGAGGATGACCTAAAAGATATTGCAGGGCATCATGAAGACGCTGTGGTAATAGAGGTGTTAATAGGGGGAAATGATATACGTTGAATCCTGATTGACACATGAAGTTCGACAAACCTCGTGTTTTTGAGCTTCTACAAACATATGAGGAATCCTTCAATTATACAGCGTTCGAACAGAACCATCGTGGGCCTCACAGGAAGTTCTGCAGATGTGATTGGGGAATTTGAAGAAGAGGTATTGTTGGGCAAAAGACCTTTTAAGAAAATGGTAAGAGTACTGTTTGTTGTGGTGGATTGTCCAACATCTTACAATACAATATTTGGGAGGTCTGGGCTCTCCAGAATACATGTTGTGGCCTCTATGGTCCACCAATGTTTAAAATATGTTGTCCATGAGCAAGTAGGTGTTGTCCAGAGCAGTCAAAAGATAGCCACGACATGTTATTATGGGTGAGCAAAAACCGAAAAAACCGAACCGACCGACCAAACCAAACCGAAATTTATCGGTTTGGTCGGTCTAAAAATAATAATATTCGGTTTCGGTTTTAAAATTTCAAACCGAAATAAATTCGGTCGGTTTCGGTTTTTCGGAAAGAGGAACCGAATAAAACCGAAACCGACCGAACTTATATAGTTTTTTATACCACTTATACCACTAACCAACCCTTCGTCCTAGTGGTCCTAGTTAAACATTTAGACATTAAGTTGTATTATTTATTCGACTTTCATTATTTAACTCGTTTCATTATTTAACTCGAAAATCGTGTCTTTTTAGACAAATTGAATTAAGTCGTATTATTTATTTGACTTTCATTAAACTCGAAAGTCGTGAAAGTCGTATTATTTATTGACTTTCAATTAACTAGAAAATTATGTCTTTTTTGGACAAATTGAATTAAATCGGATCGAACCGCACCGACCGAACCGAACCAAACCGACCGAACCGCACTGAATCACACCAAACCACACCAATCGAACCGACCGAACCACACCTATGTTAAAACCGAAAAACCGACCGAAACCGACCAAAACCAAAAAAACCGAAACCGAAAAAAAAAACCGTTTTTTTTATTACTAAATCGGTTTAATAATATACAAACCGAATTATTTCGGTTCGGTTTAAAAATTTATAAAAAAAAAACCGACCGAACTTACCGAATCTCACCCCTACATGTTATGCAACGATCCTCGCATCCAAGTCTGAAGGGCAATCAAGATTAACACAGATTAGCAGCTACTGGAGCCTTCCACCAATGAGAATGAAATTGATGATCCCAGGGAGGCTCCTAGTGTCACCCATAGAGAAGGTTGAAACCCATTCCCTAGCTGAGGGCAAGAATATTAAAATTAGTACGAAGTTGGCACCAAGTTTGAAACACCGTCTGTTGTTTTTTTAATAGATAATCAACATGTATTTGCTTGGAGCAATGACGGTGATACTGGAGTGCCAGCTGATGTAATTTGTCACAAGTTATATGTACGAATTGACGTTGCACCAGTTGTACAACAAAAAAGGTCTTTTTCCAAAGAAAAAACATATGTGATTGTTCAAGAAGTTGATCGTCTGACTAAGATGGGCCACATTAAAGAGTCTCAGTACCATTTATGGACTGCCAACCCTATCTTATTCAAGAAAATGAATGGAAAATGGTGCATGTTTATCGACTTTACTTATCTCAATAGAGAATGCCCCAAAGATTCTTATCATGTTCCCCGGATAGATCACTTGGTTGATTCAACTTCTGGGAATAAGTTGTTGTCTTTCATGGATGCATTTTTGGGATACAACCAAATACAAATAGATCTGAAGGATCAAGACCACTCCACTTTTATTACGGACAAAGGTCTTCATTGTTATAAGATGATGTCGTTTGGATTGAAAAATGCTGAAGCCATTTATCAAAGATTAGTAAATAAAGCATTCGCTAATCAAATTGGCAGAAACATGGAAGTTTATATAGATGATATGCTGGTAAATAGCTTGGAGGAAGATGCACATATATCTGACCTTCAAGAAATATTTTCTAATTTAAAGGCTGTGAACTTGAAGCTAAACCCTGAAAAATATATTTTTGGGGTCCAATCTGGAAAATTCTTAGGCTACATAATAAGTGAAAAAAGAATTCAACATGATCTGGATAAACTTAATGCCCTACTATCTATGGACCCTCCTCGGAGCAACAAATAAGTTCAAAGGCTGACCAGAAGATTATATGCTTTGAACAGGTTTATTTCAAAGATCATCAGACAAATGTGCTCTATTTTTCCAGGTATTAAGAAATGCCAAAAACTTTAATTGGTCTCCCCAATGTGATCAGGACTTTCTTGAAATCAAGAAGCATTTGTCTTCACCCAAGACTCTTTTTAAACCTGTTCAGGGGGAAAATATCTACGTATATCTAGTTGTATCAGAGTGTGCAATAAGTGATGTGCTAGTAAGAGAGGTGGACAATTACCCTCGTCCAGTGCATTACATTAGCAAAAGTCTGTTGGATGCTGAAAGAAGATATTTAAAGTTGAAAAAACTAGCATTAGCCTTGGTAATTGCATTAAGAAATATGGCATCATACTTCTAAGCTCATTCCATTATTGTTCGAACATATTTTCCCTTGAAGAGTGTTCTTCAGAAAGCTGATGTGTCAAGCAGAATGACCAAGTGGTCAGTTGAGCTTGGTGATTATGATATTAATTTTGCGCCTCGAACGGAGATAAAAGCCCAGTCAGTGACCGATTTCTTGGTAGAATTTCATGTTGATAGATCTTCCGGACAAATATCAGAAAATCAGTCTAAGAAAGAATGGATAGTCTGAACTGATGGTGGATTAAGTACTATGGGTTGCGGGGCTGGAATTTGTTTAACTTCTCCTTATGGTGATACTATGCACCAGGCTATATGTTTTGGTTTTAGGGCTTCTAATAATGAATCTGAATATGAAGAAACTATAACTGGTCTTAAGTTGTCTCTTATATGTGGGGCGTGAAAGAAATGATTAATGATTGGTTCCCAATTATTGATTCACCATGCTCAAGGGACCAGAGATATGGAAATGAAATTCATGTGCTAGTAGTTCCTATGGAATCCATATCTGAACCGATACCCTTCGATAGATGGGGGTTGGATCTCGTTGGGCCTCTTCTCATGGAATCCAGTGGATGTTGAACAATCATAGTTGATATTGACTATTTCTCTAAGTGGATAGAGGAAGCTTCTTTAGCTGGAACTACTTCTAAGGTAATTATTAAATTTATTTTGTCTAACATATGTTGCAGATTTGAGGTTTCCTGAAAGATTACCACAGATAATTGACCACAGTTTGATAATAAAGACATGAAAATGTTCTACACCTCCAGAGGAATTCAACAATGCTTTTCTTCTCGTTTCCACCCTCAAGAAAATTGACAAGTTGAAGTTCCTAATCAGACAATCTTGTCAGGGATAAAGAAAATTCTGGAGGGAGCTGTATGGAAATGACCAAGTTATATACAAGAAGTATTGTGGGCTTACCGAACTATACCTCGGGTTGCTATATAAGAATCTTTGTTTGCCCTTGTCTATGAGATGTATGCAATTACTCCCGTAGAAGCTACTTGACCATCTTACAGAATCCAGAATTATTCCGAACAGGCAAATGATATGCCAGTTAGGAATCAGTTGGATTTTATTGAAGAAAGAAGAGTTAAAGCACATCTAAGAACGACACATTACTAGGGTTTGATGAGAAGCATATTTCTTTCTAAAGTTAAAAGAAGAGATTTTCAATTGGGGGACAAAGTTTTAAGAAATTTTTTTTTACACACCAAGGAAAAACCGTTATGCAAGTTGGATCCAAATTGGGAAGGTCCTTATGTGGTGTGTGGGAAAGTCAAACCAGGAACATAAAAACTTCAAGACAAGGAAGGGAGAACACTAAAACACCCATGGAACGTTGAACATGTCACGTTATACTTAGAATAAAACTCTCTTATAAATATTTACTTTTTGAATGCTAATGTAAATATAATGAGGGCATACTCTTTCCTACCCTGGTGGCGCATGGAGGTTTTAACAAGGTGTCCGATTTTTCAATAATATCTTATGTCTTCTTCAAAATTCTGGTGCAAAGTTCTTCTTAACCTATCAAGTGTAATGTGGTCAGATATTAAATATTTATTAAACACCCCCGCTCTCAAACATCTTTGAGGTGATTGGATATGTTAAATACTTGATCACATTTGTCAAACATATGTGATCGGAATTATTCAACACACTTACATAACAAATCTGAAATATCAAAGGCCATTTAAACACTGCAGTAAAATTTAAACAAAATTTACGCAAAAGAAAGTATGATATTAAAGTCTGATCGGAGTAGACCCGATCTATGGTTCACAAATGCCTTGAACATTCAAGGAATTTAAGTTTTAAGAACAAGAATTAAACAAACAATACAACATGATGCCTTGGCCTCCAAGGACTTTAGTTTTTCAACAAAAATACACATAACATAACAATACAACCTTATGGCTCGCTCTCTTCGGTTTTTTGTTCACCACCATATTTTTTCGGACTTTTGAGTTCAACACTTGAACTCTCACCAACTCCTTTGTTGTCCTCAGAATCTTCCCCACTTAAGTAGTGGTACTTGTCACCATCAGCCATTGTATGAAAATGAAGGTCATCTTATTCCACAAATTTCCACAAAGGACCAAGAGTCCTCCTAGGAAAAGTCTCATAAAACAATAAGACCATATCAGATTTAATGTCATCTTCTCTTTTTTCCAATGAGTCTACCACTTAAGAGGCATACTTTTCTATTCCATCAATTATCTCTTCCGCTTGCTTTGTACTAGAGATGTATTCTCCTCGGTTTTCTTCTTAACAAGATCCTCCAAGTTGACCTTGTCCTCGGATAGAGTCTTGATGGTGTTGTCTCTAGCTTCTAGTTTCTCCTTCAAAGCTTTGATCTCATTGGAAGAAGAAGTTTCCAGTCCGGAATATTTGGTCTTGAGATCTCTATAAGCCTCTTCTGGCTTAAGCAGTTTGGCAGCCAAATCCTCTTTTTCATTCTTCAGAGATTTCATGATTTACTGAGCAGTAGAGAGGCTATTAGTCAGGCCTTGGTTTGCTTTTGGTCAGAGAAGTGATAGTATTTGTTTGTTCCCTTACTTGTCTTTCCAAGTCAACTACCGGACGAATATAACCTAAGAGGGCATGACTCAGGGTGTCTTGCTCGCTTGATATCACAAAAGTTTCATTATTATGGGTCACATCATTAGACGAGTTGACAAGACGAAAAGGCCCCGCGAAGTCATCTTTGTCCAGATCATTAAAGTACATATTAATGTTCTGAAATGCATCAAGATTTACCTCTCCATTAGTAATAGCCTGTTCGGAATAAAGATTATGTGGAATTTACTCTTGCAGAGTAAGATCAATAAGAACCGGAGGAGGCAGTTCAGAATAACGTAGAATTATCTCTGATCCCAGAGTGACTCTCTTCTTCTTTGCAGCTTTTTCATCATTGCTTGCACTTCTTATCCTTCTTTGTAATCTTTGGTGGGTTGTCCGATCTACCAGATTTCTTGACGGTAACTTCAACTGCTTCCAGCAGTACAACATCGATCCCTCCTTGATTTTCCGAACCGGTCCCTTCGGTAGTTGGCTGAGGTGGGTCTGTTGTGGTTTTCTTCTTTCTTTTGTTCTTTATCTTGTCCAGATGGCTAGGGGCTTTGACCCTGGAAGACAAGTAAAGTTTGACGTCCTTAGCTTCAGTTCTCCTCAGGATAACGTATGCAAGAGGAGGGGTGGTCAGTTCTTCCCGTGTGAGGTCTCTTCACCCTGTAGTATTCCACAGATGAGACCTCACAAAATTCCCTCCAGTGAAGCCGTTGTGGAAACCATTCCCCATTTTCTCCAAGGCCCAGACGTTTAGCTTGGCGCAAGTGTTTTAACCTATCTCTATATGATCTGAGA
This sequence comes from Limnanthes douglasii subsp. nivea, assembly GCA_036936605.1. NCBI lineage: Eukaryota > Viridiplantae > Streptophyta > Magnoliopsida > Brassicales > Limnanthaceae > Limnanthes > Limnanthes douglasii. Next base: position 2,562,077 of record JAUPFV010000005.1, on the reverse strand, counting down.
ACTTCTTCGAAAAAACTGAAAAGAGACACAAGTCAGGTTAGAATAACCACAAAGTATTTAAAAGCTTACTTTTATTTTTTACATAAATAAAAATTACTTATACTCTTCCAGCGGCTAGTCAGTTGGCTTAGATTACAGTCAACTTTTATTTTTTTCACATTCTCCCAGGCTCCGCCGATGAATAAAAATTGTGTCCTCCATGGTTTTTCATACTTTAATGGGTCATTTATTACCTTGTAATCATTCCTCATATTGTAGTGGTAAAAGGAAATGTGGTGGTTCTTGCACAAATTCGCCACAACAGCGAATTGCTTCATTGGTAGTTGGATCTTGGACAGTCTGGAAGCTATTATGCCAACCATCAGAGTGTACCACGCATTCAGACTCAACTGACTCAAACATAACTTTATCAGGTCAAAGTACCTAACTATCTCCGGATCCAAAGGAAACCGGAGTCCCCAGTTCAGCTACTCTGTGTAGACCACTAGCTCGTTAGACTTGCAATCCATCGGAGTTTCCCGGGTGATCGGGATTCTCACCTTGACAGAATTAGGAAACCTCCACTTTGTACGAATATGACTCAATTCTGCGGTATGGGTGTATATGTAAGCTATGCTTTTGAGGGATATCAGGTACTGCACACTGACTTTCTGGAAATTTGGCCTACCTTCCCTTCCAGACACTCCAAAAGTGCATCTGGATTGGACAGACCCACTTTAGTTTTGCCCTTTCAATCTGTTGCGGCGTCCTCTGTCTGTCCGGACGCCTCAAAAGGAGTATCTTTTATACTATCCTCCATATTTTCTTCCATTACGATGGACTGCTGTTCGAATGGCTTGGTTTCTGCCAGGGGCTACTGTTCGGATGGCTTGGTTTTTGCCAAGGGCTGCTCTTTGGATGGTTTAGCTTCTGCCAGGGGCTTTATTGTCTCCGAACTTGTTTGTTTCGAAAAGCTAGGAGTGGACTTAGCCTTAGATTGGCGAAGGGTGTTCTTCTCAAGAGACTTCTCATCGTCCGAACCTATGGCAATAAAGGGTGAAGGTATCCTAACACTGGAAACTTCTTTTCTTTAGGGAGAGGGTTCTGAGATTCTTGAAGAGAGGATCCTGATTGAAGAGGAGAAAAAGCGGGGACAAAAGGAAACATTAATTATCTCACTACACTCCACCTTAAACATTAAACTCCCAAAACACTTTACTGAATTACCCTCAATCAGAAATAATCTCCACCATCAGTCACTTTTTCAATCGAAAATGGATAGTCAATCGACTACTATCAATTATTAACGTAAATAGTCATTTTTTTCCAGAAGGAATCCGCAGCCGCTACTCAGAGTGCAATGAGTCCGCACAGGGTAAACCCTCAGTCTGGCGTAATAGCCTGCAAACCAACGCCAGAAGGTAAACCACACAAGGTGACAGACTCGCTTTCTCGGGTGAGTCTGTCACCCTATGTGGTTTACCTTCTGGCATTGGTTTGCAGGCTATTGCATCAGACTGAAGGTGTACCCTGTACGCACTCATTGCACTCTGAGTAGCGGCTGCGGGTTCCCTCTAAAAAAGATAATAATAATAAAAATAAATAGTCATTACTGTTTTAAGCCTGTAACGTATTTTCTCTAATTTGGTTATTAAAGACCTTTACCAACCAAAACTTTTCCCTAAGAAATTGTACTTTTGCCAAAAAAAATAATAATAACTAAAGCCGTTAAAACAGTCGTTGGCGCACAAATCGAATGTGCTCAGTGATGTGACATTGTTCGTACTTCGGACTTGGCTTAGTCTCATTATGCAAGGGTCCCAAAAGCTTTCTTACACTGGTTGGCCCAACTCTTTACAGAAAGTTTTCGCCTCAGAATCTTATATTATTGCTAAATATATGGTTTCGGTAACTGAACCTTACGTTTTCAAAATGGAAATTCGTTTCATACACTCTCTAAATCATGTAGACATTCAAAATCGCTCAAATATTATTACTTTTTCAAATCCTTTAATATTAGTGGGCTGAAAACGCACGCTTGAGAATAGCCCATAAATGTCTGGGTTGCAATAGTGATAGAGTAATAGGGATTGTTTGGGAAGCATTAAATGTGTTAAGGAGGTGTAGTTGACATTTGTTGTTGAGAAAATTAAATGTCTGAATTAATAACCAAACATGACTTTTATCACAACCCTAAAAATCCTCTTCTTTTTTTTCATTGTGAACTTTGTTAGGTGAACTGGTTGTTCTTTAAGAGAGAACCTGACCGGTACCATATCGGTTTAAAAAGCAGTGTGTAGTTATGTTTTAAAAGTACCTTTTAGTCAATTTGTAGGTAAAAAGTTTTAGTCTTAAAGTCTAATGTTCAGTACACAATCAATTTGTAGGTATAGAGTTTTAGTTTTAAAGTTAGGTCTAATGTTAAATAGACGCGATCACAAACGATGTTAATTCACCTCGTAAAAGTTAGTCAACAATGTTAAGTTATCTCATGTGGCGGAGTATGTCATCTATTTTAAATTTTAATATGCCCATGAAGAAGATAAAATTCAATAATTAAAAAATTAGTAAAAAATAGTTATAAATGCTGAGTGAGTACGAAGATGAACATCACAATAAAAAGACTACAAATATATACAGGGGATTTTTTATAAACGAACGGAAGTGGAATCATCCAAAATACGAAGGAGGTTTTTAAAAATAACAAATAAATAAAGTTAAAGATTTTTGAACCATTAAATCTATAACGGAGGTCCGAGAGAATACGCAAGGGAGTTAGAATTAGTAAATCATAACATTTCTTTCCTACTAAATATGGTAGACCACCGCACAAGAAGCAGCGCAGCAAAGATGACCAAGGTTAGAAAAAAATATGGGTCCAAGAGCTCGCAATGTGTAGCCAAGAATTCCAATTCGATGTTGGAGAAATGAACCTTAGTTTTCTAGACGAGGTCTCACAGATAAGTGACGGGACGAGGCATTCTATTAATATATGATTGATAGTCTCAGGAAAACTATTGCACAAAACACAGTATGAAACTGTGTCATAACCTACTGAGAGAGCTTTTCTATAGTGGAGAGTTTCCTTTGGATAGTAAGACATAAAATAAAGGAGCGTTTATGAATATTTTTTCCCCAAACAATAGTAACTACTTATTGTAGAAACCTTATTGTCCTGGTTGTGGATCCATATTTTAGCATCTTCCATGTCTGAGTGAACATGAAGTAAACTAATAGCACTATCGATTCCCAACATATGGGCTTGATGAGATCTTCTGCCAAATCAGAGCTGAGTAAGCTAGTTCCATGAGCCGTTGGCGATGATATCTGAAACTTTGCTATTGCTGCGCATTCTAGTAGAAAGAATGACACTGAGACCATAACGACCGATTAATGAGTTAGGAAAAACCAGGGATCATACTAGAGGGAGGTGGATAGCCTGTTACCAATATCGATTTTGTAAAGTTTTCCTTCGCTCTCAACTAGGTGAGGAACCATTAAGGAGGTTACAGAGGTTCGTGTCTTTAACGTTTTTGGTTATTGCCGAGTTACACAATATTGAGAATGTTTTGCCGCCCAAAATAGACCAAACGTTTTTTTTAAGGAGGTCGCGTAATTCCAGACCTTGAGATATATAATCATAAGATTGCTCTTTTTAGGGGAAAATAAGTTTGGACCAAGCAAATTTGGAGCCAAATATTTTCATATCGGGCCATGACCTAAGCAAAAAACAAAATAATTGCCAAGATTCTCGAAGACATGAACAAAGATGATGAACATCGATGACCAATAAAATTTAATTTATTCAATGTAATAATGAAATTTATTCGTGTTTTAAGAATTTATTATCCGTAAAAGTAAATACTGATTTACAATCTATTATGAAAACACAAAATAATCTACAATCATTTTTTACACACAAATATAACACCGAGAGGAAATTTATATTCTACTAGGAATATATTAAATATATTTGTTAATAAATACTTTTATTATTAAGGATTATGTGATAGAATTCGTATAAAATAAACTCTAATCTGAACCTTAATTTAATGATAATTTGATCATGGTTCACTATATCTTATTTTCGTGATTGAGAATCTCAATATACGATTCGTTTATTATTTTTAGACTAGGAGTTTCAAATCAACAACAACAATAGAATCTGCATGTAAGTAATGTGAAAGAAGATTTTACTTATCTTTCTCTTTATATAGGGTTTGCAATTAGAAGTTTAACTTGCAATCTAATGATAATCTCATCCCTAAGCTCCGTTGTTGTGATCAAGGACTATAACGTGAATATTTTTTTATTTATACATTAGCCTATAAACTTCATGTTTAGAGTTAAGTGCCAACATTCAAGTTCAGTATTTCACAAAACTCGAATTTGACTTGAAATCTATACAATTACCTCCATAAAAGATTTTTATTTATTAGTTTAATTAATATTTATTTTATTTACTATATTACTTATTAGTTTGACCAATTATCAATAATAGTCAATGCATCATTAAGCATGTGCTATCCATCATAATAGAGAAAATTTTGGGAATCTCCAAGTTGGATAATCATATGCTTCCAAATGATGCATTTACTTAATGCAACTACTATAATTTTATTGTCCATAGATTAACTGAAAAATCCCATACATGAAGATGATTGATAAAGGACCAAAAACCTCATCAATATAAATGTGCACAAATAAATGCAAAAAAAAATCATATTATCACTATCAATCACTTACATGAATCTATTATAGTGTGTAACATAAGAATAATATTAAAATATTCACACATATCTTTACTTAAATGGTCCTATATAAATTAAATATATTATAAAAAAAGAATGTTGGTTGATGAAAGAATAAAACTTGAGAAAGTGAGAGCTTGTGAAAAAGATAATAACGTTAAAGTGGCAGCTCGACAAGCAACTGAATGAGCTAAAGTCATTATTCGATTCTAAACCCTAGGTATTGTTCTAATAGTGTGCATGATTCACTAATGAACTAAAATGGGTTTAAAGATATTGGGCTAGTTTTTTACTGAAACAATCCATTGGGCTCAATGTCTTACTTCACTAGGCCCAATATTTAATACTAACACACATTTGCAAATATATAGATAGTTTTATAGAAGGAATAATTAGCTGTTACACATATGACCACCTCACTAAAAATATTAGATCTGTAATCAAATGTGTGTGTATAAACATAACTCATAAAATATATTTAGTCAACTAATGCACACATTTTATAAAAATATTGAAAACTCTTCTTTTTTTATTATCTTAAGTTGGTACCACAGTGGGTTTAATGACTCACATATAATATCCCTTACTGAGTTCTGGCTCAATGACTTGATGATACTTACCCTCTGGGTCAACTACAACCAACAAAATACAACTGAATCAAATAAGCAACAACTACAATGATATCAGACTTGACATATCCAATTTTCTACTATAGAAGACTATGATATTGTCGATCATAAAATATAATAGACTCAGTGGTTCATCACATATGAGAACTCTTGTCCACCTAAAATTATCTCTGATTCAGAAGGAAGTATGATAAAAAATTATAGGTATGAGGACTGGATCTCTAAATACTACTTACTCCTAGGTTGGTTATACACGACTATCAGCCCGTAGTTTGCAACTCAACTTATGGAGGAGGAGACTTTCGTAGAGCCGTGAGATTTTGTTTCTAAACTATGAAGCTCACAAAGTAAGACAATAATCACCTATTAGTCGGTTGTACAATTTCAGTTGATGATTTAGTTTTACAAGTCCTTACAACACTAGAATCAGACTATGCTCTTATAGTCATGGGTTTAGACGACAAGGACATTCTGAGCTAGGTCGATCTTCAAACCTCTCTCTTGATCGTATCAACTATCTAACCTACAAAATTTTGTAGCTAGCCTTAACATTACGTCAGCAAGTTTCTATCCTAACAAAAACAATATATCACATATTAATAATACTACAAGAAACCAAACACCTATTACTCTAGTTGTCAAGGTAAAGGCTATATGAGTAACATAATTACTACTATAACATCTATAGAGTTAGGAATTACTAGAAGGGATGCATATACAAACAATACCCACCTAATAGGCTAACCTGCCAAATCTATCGAAAGTTTAAGCATTTTTCTCCAACCAGTTACTTCAAAGATGATCCTACAATCATGGGATCCATCCATAATGAACAACAAAACAATGAAGCTTATCAGAATGATTTTTTAATCACACAATATTAAAGAGGAGATAGTACTTGCTTTACAAACTCAGGTGCAACACATCATGTGACAAGCAATCCAAGTGTGATAAAATAAACGAATGAATTTATTGGTAAGAGTTTTATAACTGGTGAAAATGACCAAACATGTATCATTAAAGAAACTGATCTCTAAAAATTTCTTACATATTAAAAGAAATATTTAACCTTTAAAATGTTTTACATGTACCCAATATTACCAAAATCTTGCTTTGTATTTCACAATTAACCTCACAAAATTCAGTATATGTTGTGTTATTTAAGCATTGTTGTTTTATGAAGGATTTGGGAAAAAGGGAATCATTTTTAACACTGAGAATTAAAGATGGGTTTTATTGCATTAAATGATCCACTATTTCTAAAGATTTGAGTCCTAGAAAGTTATCATTAGGTTATGGTTTTTCTTTCTCCCCAACAAAGGGGTGACACATGAGATTATGGCATCCCTCTCATTAGGTATTATTCAGATTTTTAAGTCAATGTAATTTTACAGCTGAATCTAAGAAAATATTTAAATATCGTGACTCATCTTAGCTAGGTAAGTCTCATAATCTCCCTTATGAAATTTCCTCTTTTTATACTACAAATATACTTCATTTGATTTATACTGATCTATGGAGACCAAGTCATATTCAAACTAATTCTTGATTTAAATATTATATCCTATTTCTAGATGAGTTTAATAGGTTTACATTGGTAAATCCTTTAAAAAAAAGAGTAATGCTTTTACCATTTTTATTCAATTTTAAAAACTTGTTGAAACACAGTTTGAAAGAAAAATCAAAACAATTTAGGCTGGTGGAGGATGTGAATTCAAAGCCTTCATACCATTTACTGAATAATATGGAATTACCTCATGAATTCTTGTCCTCACACTTTTGTCCAAAATGGTAGGATCGAGAGGAACCACATGCATATTGTTGAGACTGGCCTAACATTCTTGGATTAACTCAACTGCCATTTACCTACAAGTATGAAACTTTCTTTACTGTTAATTTTCTAATTAATAGGCTTCATACTCATACCTTAAGATATAAATCACCCTATAAAACACATCATTTTAGAAAGCCAGATAATTCCAAATTATTATTTTCTTAGAATTTGGGGATTTGCCTGCTATCCTTGCATTATGCCATATCAAAAACATAAATTCTAATTTCATTCTTTAAAGTATGTTTTATTGGGTACTATGCTACACACAACAGGTATAAGTTATTAACTTATATAAAGAAAGTCTTTATATGTAGGAATGTCATTTTTTATTAACATGATTTTCCATGTCATTCACATTTCCTAAACATTAGTAAACCTTTGTCTTTTATATCAATGTCACATTCAAATTGGTTTTCTACATGTCATATTGAAGAAAATGGAGGACACCCAATGTGACGCAATTCTATCTTAAGTGAATCTATCGGTAATGATAATTTGCATGGTTCCTCTTCTACTTAGCTGTCCCCCACAAAGCCAACTACCACAAATCTTCTCCAAAAGTAGAACATTAATACCTAAGTTTTAGGACAAATTTAGGCTTAATCTAATTTACACATATAGTTCCTTCTTAGTATAGAAAATTAAGTTCCAATTCTAAAGCTACATATAAACCATATACTATATAATCAAACCACATATAACATATATCTTCTCCGAACATATCATGCATATATTCCACTTTCAAGCATAGTCATCCATATTAGCATATCCATCCATATTTCATTTCATCAAACACACATGGTATGTAAACAAGAGCTGGAACTAGAATATCTAAGCCTAAAATAATTTATACTGGCATGACTACCATAGTTTTTACCTACCCTATTGAACCAACTAAGTTTTTTATACGTTTTTTATCTTATTTGAAATCGGGCTATGAAAATAAAATTACAGACTGCACACTCATATCTTGGACTCTGTTATGTATGTGGTTGGTTTCAAATGGGTGTTTAAACTTAATTATGCATTAGATATGTAAGTTGAAAGGTATATTGATCGATTGGTAGCTAAAGATTTTTACCAATCATGAGTTATAGACTTTAATGATAAATTTAGTCATGTTGTCAAAGTTTTCACTATTAGATTTATTCTCATCATTGTTATGTCTAAAAACTAGGATAACTGGAAGCTACATATCAATAATGCTTTGTAAATGGGATATACAAGAGATTTTCTATATAGCCCAACCTTATGGATTTGAAGATCGCTTGAAGCCTCAGTATGTGTGTAAGCTTAACAAGGCTTTCTATGGCTTGAAACAAGCTCACAGGGCTTAGTACTTAAGACTAAAGATTGCTCTAAATATAATTACTCTATATTTTTATGTTTAACTACATAGGTTATTCTAATCATTCTAATGTATGTTGACGACATAATGATTACAAGGAACAAGTCACATTGTCTTCACATATTCATCATTAAATTAAATTCTACATTTAACTTGAAAGACACGAGACCATACACTTATTTATATGCATGGAGGTAGTCAAGAATTCTAGTAAAGTCTACATTATATAGAAAAAAAACATTGAAAATTATGTGGCTCTATTGGAATGACCAATTACAAGCTGCATGATACTCATATGTTGTTGGTAAACATAATTTCTTCATGATGATATTCTTATACCCCATCCTACACAATATCAAAGTTTGTTAGGCTCAGTGCAATATTTACTCAATACAAAGTCTTATATAGCTTTTGTGGTTAACAAATAAAGCCATAATGAAACCTCGACAAGCAGTTAAGTGAATAGAAGTGACTTTAAAATTTTAAACCATAATCATTGTTTTAAAAGGTGTTCATTATTCATTCATACACTAAAACAAGTTTACAAATATTAGGCTACTCCATGATTGAAAGCAATCCACTAGGCTCAGTGTCTTAGTTCACTAGGCCCAATACTTATTATTTACACACATTTATAGTTGTATAAATAATATTATAGAATGAATAATAAGTTGTTACACATAATACTACCTCACTAAAAATATTAGATCTATAGCCAAATGTGTGTATATAAACACAACTCATAAAATGTATTCACATAGCTAATACACAAATTTTAAAGTAATATTGCAAACTTTTCATCCCTTATTATTTTCAATATCCTAACTTAAGTGATGTAAGTGCAGATCTACTTAATCAATAGGAGAATTCAATGAAACGTGAATGAACATTATATATATAATTAATCTTAAATGTATACAACTAAATAGAAAATATATCTCAATTTTATTACAAACTCGTAATAAAAATCAACGGTTTTCTAAAATAGAACATCCATCATGATAGTGTAATCCTGAAAAATTGTAGTAACCATTTCTTTAGTAATAGGATATGCCTCCACGTGGTTTGTACTAATGTACTATATGTTGATTATACGACTATGTACACTCTTTTTAAAATGGATTAACTTTATATATATTATGTTTGGACTTAGCTAAGTTTATATCACTTAATAATAAATTATTATCACATTATAGTCTTAATTGATTTTTTTATATCTTCTACAATGACAAAATCTGCAACCACAGTGTTTGGATGAACGTCTCAAAGTTGCAATAGATTTCATTGCCATATTAGAGGATATAACTAGTGTTTGCTTACACTTTTCCATAATGCTGTGCTTGAAGCTAATAAGAATATGATGGCCGAAGTACTATACAATATGTCTACGACGTCTACCAAACTCTGAGTTAGAATACTCAATGATCTAAAGATTATCCAACTTGATATATGTTAACATGTTTTGTTTCGTTTGTTGCTTATACTAGATGATACTTTTGAAAATTTTCCATTGGTTGGTGTTATACTTATTCTTCATAGCATTGATCCAAAACTGAGAACCATAACTCTCCACGACTCCTCAGAAACACGACAAATCGTTTATCATTACACCATATGAATCCTTATGTTATTGAATTTGTATTGTATGAACCAAATATATTGTCTTTTGCCTCCCTGTAGCGGACCTTCCGAATGACCCTATTATATTATTTTATATTTCTTGAAGTGGTAGAGTTTGATCTTTTTAAAAAATTTCATTTTTTTACATATGAAAGACAAATATCATCTCAAGTATCTTCATGTCTTAATGAGACTAATATGTCTCGTATTGAAACCAAATTATCTGGTATCTTATTATCAATTCACACATAATGATCTATTTGGTGATATGTTGACTTATGGCCTATTTATGTTTTCTATAACCTTCATGAATCTCTATGGATTCTTTTTCAAAATGAATATTTATTCTTCAATTCTTCCCACCAACTGAACTTCCTCAAAGAACCTTAATGTTCTCGTTTCAAAACATACTTTTGGAAGTATCACAAAACTAAAAGCTCTATAAATATTCAAATAAAATAACAATTTACCCTCTTAGTGTCTAATCTTTAAGATTTGATCGATGATGATTTTTCTCAGATGAACATCCCCAAATATGCACCAAAATTTATTTGGGATCTTTATGGTCGCCTTTGTGAGAAATCTATTGAAATTGTGTGATGCACATGTGATGGCATCACCCCAAAGTGATTATTGTAGAGTTTAATGATAAATCATACTTCTCACCATATCCTTAATAATACATTTTTATTTCTCATATGCATAATTTTATGTTAGACGAACCCGACATTATATTATGAGATACTATACTGCATTTATCTAGCTACTTTACAAATGATTATGACGTTGTTCACCCAAAGCGTCATATATGGCATAGTTCACCACCATAGCTAGATCTTGCGCAATTAAAGCATTTTTCAAGTTCTTTACTTTGGTCATAAAAGATACCAGCTTGTCATATGTATTATAATATCTTGTAAATAAGGTATAGATACCCGTACCATAGTTCACCACCATAGCCTCGTTCTCTTGCAAAAGAAACATCGATATGTAGTAGGTTTCTTTAAGTTTCTTTGCTCCTGAACCAGAAGCCTTATAAAATACTTTATAATAATTTTTATTCTCTTTTTTCCCTCTTGAGAACTCACCATATGCACCTGAGGAAGATCTTGTTTAAGTTTATCATCTTACTAAGTATCATGGAAAATTAGTTCACTATATGTCTACTTCTCATGCTAAAGAAAAACTGAAATGCAAATCCTATCACAACTTTCTCAGAAAGGTTAATCTGAAATGCCTTTAACTTTGATGTGATCAATGATATCTCAAAATATGTTTTTTATAATCATTTTAATCGTTAAACTTAATGATGGAGAGATACATCAAAAATATCTTAATCTCCACCTTATTTAATCATAGCAAAACATTTCTCAAATACATGGGTGATCTCATTCGGTACAATCACACAAAATTCCAAAGCTAGTAACCATTTTATGATTTCCAAGTACAAAATATTTGACTCATCCCACGCCTCAAATTATTTCTTCTCCTTATGAGAACTATCTTTAATGAAATGCGTGGGCTACATAGTTTGATGCCATGTCAAAAACATGATACTTCAAATATCATTCCATTTAATATTTTCATTGGAAAAAAATAACCAATTTAGAATGAAAGACATATTGGCTAATGGGTTAGATGTATTTATTACAACAATACACACAACAAACAACAAATAACTTTATTGATATACAAACATAGAATATATGTTTAAATAATTAATATAACATATTAAATATATCTTACATCGCTAATAAGATACATTTGGACAAACATATAAACATGTCGTTAGATTTTGAGAAAATTTAATATTCATCCAACTTTAATCGACTTACTTCGAGAGAAACTCCCTTTCGTTTGGTTTTCTGATTTTGATTAAATATTTAATGACTAATTCACACTTGATAATAATTTCATGTTCACGATTAACTATGACAAAAATTAACCTTCCGGAAGATCGATAATGCTTGCAACAATATTGACCATGAACTCAATCAAAATACTAAGTAAATCAATTCACCAAGAACGATCACTTTTGCAATATATTTTCTTCATGACTCACTTACCGATTAAGACAAACTTGTTCATGGAAACCATATAACATATAAATTATGGAAAACCACAAAAATACACTAAGTTCCAAACATAACATGTGGTAGATATCTACAAAAAACTCTTTAAAGTGCCCATAAGGTGCCAAGTTACAGTAAGAACATTTTGTTATAGTAGAGTAGCGTTATCGCGGTAACCAAGGGTGGTACCGCGACACATTAGGCAGTTTTCGCAAAAATATCATGGGGTTCCATGGTAAATGACGTCTGACAATGGTTTTTCAACGATAACATCAGGGGTTACCACGGCGAAAATCCACTTTCAAGTTCATGTCTCGAATATGGTTTTATAGGGCGCAAGTGTGCTTTTTTTTTTCTATGGTAAACTGAACCCAATCGAGTAAAAAAAACCCTAAATATCTTCGAAGATCAACTTCGATAATACACGTAATTCCAATATGATTATCCATAACAAATTAAGTAATCATGCAATTTTAAACCTTAGATCCACACATCTACCAACTGAATCATCAAACAATTCTTAAATATAGATCATATAGTGAAAATAAAATCACATTTTTATACTAGATTAAAGAACGAAATATTTCATTCAATTTCAAATGGTAGGGCTCTAATATCAATTAATAGAATTTATAATATGTGAATCTAAATACACAATCTCCCAGTATATGAATACATCCCTAGATGTGAATAAATTACTTACAGAAGATGGAGAAATCATCTTTCTTTCGTATTTTTCTTGATCTTACTTTTGATTATTCTATCCTTAATTTCGATTCACTATATTTTACATTTTTTATATCTAACTTAATAACTCAATAATTTCTTTTGTTTTTCCCCTTTAAGCGGTGAGTTTTAACTCTGCAATATCGACAAAATATTCATGTAAGCGGCGTGAATGAAGGCTTCACTTATTTTCATTTTTATATAAGATTTGTAATGAGAGTTTTAACTTAAATCTAATCCCAAATCTATCACCAAGTTTCGTTGCTATGATCGGAAACGATAACCTGACTAATTATTCTTTTACGAATTAGCTCCTAAGCTTTATGTTTAGATTTAAGTACCAACATTCGGTTTAATCTTTCAAAAAAAAATCCAAATTTAACCTATTATCTACACAATTACCTCTTTAAAATGTTTTATCTATTTACAATTTTATATATATATGAACACATTAAAAACGGATGGTGTATTAACACGTATCATTTAACATCGATATATCTTTGTAGAAAAATTTCTAAAACTTTATTTTTAAAAAATATATATGATTTATTGTAAATGCATTTTTCATAACTTGTATTCGTTTTTCTACTAGTAACATTTTACCATTTAAATTTTAATCATACCTCTTTGTGATACTTTAAGAATGAACCTATATGGTAGTGTCCAATAATTTCGTAATTTCAGGTTTGTTAAACTAAAGCAATAAAACATGGAAGCTAATGAATAGGCTTATAAAAGAACACAAAATGGTCACTAAACTTTTCATTATGATAATACATCAAATAATCAATGTATAACAACAACTAATAATACATAATTATTACTTGTATGACAATAACAATAAAAAGAATTTGACAACAAGGAAATAATTCACCCCATCCATCTTCATATTTATCTTTCAACTATTGTTATTTTTTTTTTTACTCCAACTGTAAATAATTTAATTACCACTTTTGATCAATGAAAAAACTCTCAAGTCACCCTCTTTCCACCAATCACTATTATTTCCAGGACGTTTGAAATTAGCTGGATCTTCATTTTGAATCCAACCATATTTTTCCATAAAAGGGTTGGCTATCGATTGTGGTGGGTAGCTATCAATGCAGTCATTCCACACATTACCATTATCATTATCACCATCTCCTAAGTCTCTTACAACCTCCCATACACAGCTGTTGCATTTAAAACCGGCTCCGAAACTTATCATCAAAACCTTATCGTCCTTTTTCAGCCTTTTTTTCGCTTCCATGTAACCTAACACGTACCAGACGCTGCTCGCTGATGTGTTCCCGAATCGGTGTAGCGTCATTCGTGCTGGCTCGACGTCGAACTCGTTTAGGTCTAGGCTGAGTTTGATCCCGTCGATCACTGCTTTGCCTCCTGTGTGAATGCAGAAGTGGTCGACGCCGGTACGGAAATTTACTGCTGATTTTGAACTCAATGGTCCTGAAAAAAAAAAGTATAACAGTAAATTTTGTAACAAAGTTAAAATGTTTTACAATAAAATTACGATGAGATGGTCCAGACGAGACAATAACTTTTTTTAATTTAAATTTTTTTACATGATTGTCGGACATTTTTTTAAAAAAGTGTTACAAGCCAAAAATTACAAAAATAATACAACAAAATGATTCGAATATTGTCAACAACAAATAAATTTTTTAAAACACAGCAAGAACAAAATAAAAAAAAAGTATCACATTTTTTTAAAAATTTAATGTTTTGTCCCTCAAATGTGGTCTAGTAATTTTAAAGTTTATTTTAGTGGTGGAAAATAGATAACCTTAAAAGAAAAAAAATAGGTAAAATAGTGATACCTGAAGCTGAACCTTTAGGGTTTTTCTTGAATTTCTTGATGAGTGACTTGATTAGGAAGCTAACAAGCTCTCTTACTGGTAAAACCTTAGGAGCCAAAATCTTCAGATTTTCGACAAAGGCGAGAGTGGCGGATTTTGGTAGGTCTTTACCTAAATAAAACCCTACTCTTCCTTCTTGATCTTCGGTTTGTATACAACAGTTATACGATTCGTCTCGCTCGCCGTGGTGCGTTCTAACATGACATTTCAGCTTGAACATCGCTCGCTCGCTTAGTTCTCTTTTATTCGACAACAGAACAACACAGCCACCTGACCGGAACAGACAGTTCGTCAAGATCATAGATCTATTGCTCCCGGTATACCAATTAGGGCTCAAAGACTCAGAAGTAACAATCAAAGCATACTTGTTTTTATAAGTCTTGAAAATGTTTTTGACAACATCGACCGAGACAAGACTAGCACTACAACCCATCCCAGACAGATTATAAACTTTGATATCTTCTCTCATTTTGTACTTGTTTATGATTCGCGAAGACAAAGAAGGAAAAGACGCGAGCATTGAGATGTTAACGACGAGAACGTCGATTTCTCGAGGTGAAATTTTAGTTCTATCAAGGACTTTTTTTATGCTATCTTCAAAAAACTCTTCCATTTCAGAGATACCGTCGTGTAAAGTAGGGTTGCTTTCTCGACCGGATATGATGTTTCTTGGGGCGTAAGTTTCTTCTCCGAGACCAGAACTTACTATGGCTTTTAAGAGGAATTGGTAGTCGTTGAGACCTAGGGCTTTGTTTCTTGTGATGATTTGGCCGCAAGTATCGGTGTTTAGCTTTCTGTCGTCGGTTGGCTTGTAGAGTTGGTAGTCTAGTATGTAGCAGTCTTGATCTTTCTTGGAGTCTAGCCATTTCCAAATCTTTAAGGTGATGTAAAGAAGAAGAAAAGAATAAAAGATGAAGTCAAGATCCATGAGAAAGAGAGAGGGAGAGAGATAAGAAGAAGGAAGACTATAAGTTTGATGTTCTCTTTTAAGTTTTTGAAATTTTTGAAGTGTTGAGTAATATATATAAAATGTGGAATAGAGATGTTTTAGACATGTGAATTGAGCTAAAGGCAACCAGCTACCATTATCATCTCTTAACTCCTACCAAATTTGTGGTGTGTGGTTTAGGGCTATCCATATAGTTCTTTACATTTTTTAGTTTTCTGGTATACATCTTAATCTTTTACTAATCTAGAGTTTAGTCACGTGAAAACATCCGAAACATATCATTAAAATATCATGTGAGAGAGTAGCTGGAAGATCCTGGACACTTAATTATGTTTGGCCTTCCTATTTGAATTTTTAGTAAATACTCGGACTCATATCAAAGATGTTTCGGTTTGAAGGAATGAACGGAATTGATCAATGGATATGTGTTTGAGAATATTCATCGAGACATTGTGTCATGATGTTTCGTGTTTTTTGTCTTTTTGAAATATTTTTTCAACATTTATAAAGGTTAGTTTTGCTTTGGAAATTCGAGGTCTTTTAAACGAGATAAGATTTTTTAGACGAGAGTTTTTTTTAGATGAGGTAGAATTTTTAGGATTAGGCTTTTTTAGATGAGGTAAAATCTTTTAGACACGGGTAGGGCCGTTATCGGTCCTTCGGTCCGGGTTTTTTACAAAACGGACCGAACCGATAAGGTTTTGGTTTTGAAAATCAAAACCGAACCGGAACCGATAACAATCGGTCCGGTTCGTTTCGATCCGGTTTACCGGACCGATAACCCTTCAAAAAAATTAATTCAAAACTTGTAACTATTAATCATGTGGTCGGGCATTCAAGTAGTTGCTCAAGCCTTGGTAAGTGAGAGGGTGTGTTTGTGCCTCCTTTTATATAGATTGACACTTTCATCTTCAATGGTAACTATCGATGTGAGATTCTTTTAAACAAAACTCCTCTTCAAGGGTAACGATATGGGATTCTTTTAAACAAAACTCCAAATACTTTATTCTTTCTAAGATTATTCACATTGTCAATGGTCATATATTATTTAATTATTGATTATTCGGTTTTGATATTTTTTTTATGATTGATTTTGATATTAAACATTTAATTATTAATGACATATTACTAACTTAATGACATATTACTAACTTAGTTATTAATATTTGTCAACAAAGAACTTAAAAATATATATTTCATAAACTAATGAGTTATAATTTAAAACAATTTTGTTTGTTAATTACAATAGGATAAATAATTTATTAATCGCAGATTTATTACGGCATAATATTTAAAATACATTAGTTTTAGCAAGTTTTTAATAATTTTTTATTTCGATTCCGAATCGGTTCTTACCGGTTTTATCGGTTCGGTTCCTTACCGGTTTTTCGTTTCGGTTCCTTATCGGTTTTCGGTTTTTAAAATAGAACCGCGAACCGGACCGTTAAGGTTCGGTCCGGTTCTCGGTCCGGTCCTTATCGGTTCGGTCCCGCTCCGGCTCTCGGTTCCGGAGAACCGTTGACAGCCCTAGACACGGGTCTTTCAGTGATTTTCCAGACAAGAATCTTTCAGACAATAATTTTCTAGACGAAGGTCTTTTAGATAAGAGTCTTCCAGACGAGGGTCCAAAGGCGAAGTACTTGATCTGTTGTGAAAGAACTAGTTACTTCAACAAAATTAGCCAATTCTATTAAAAAGTAACTGCCTCTGTTATTTGATTAAGAAAGCTAGCATTATAAACTCTCATATTCCTTCCAGAACAGTACGGTTCAAAAACTGAGTAGTTGTAGTATTGAACATTGTCTCTAAGAAATTTGGGAAGTGGGTGTAATAAGAAATGCTTATTCTTGTAACTCTCTTGAGGGAATCTCTTGTAAAAATACTTTGATATAGTAATTTAGAGAACTACTCTCTCCCTTAAATGTAAATCGATTTGACTGAACTGGATAAACAATTGATTGGATTTTTTTTCTCTCGCATATTTATTTTCTTATTGATTATTATTGTTGCATTCCATATTATACTATTTTTCTTGGTTGCCTATTTCAATTTTGCTCTATACATTAAGTTATTAGTGTGAAATTATTGAATTACCACAACAATAATATGTCTTGTTCCAAAAAATATCTAATTCCAAAACATATGCGAAATAGTTCACATTTTCTTATGCTGAAATATTTTTTTTTAAATGGTTTATGTATTTCTGTTTAAATGGTTTATTTGGGTCTTAATATTAGAATTTAAAACAAATATGGTAATTTCTCAATTATTATTATTATTATATAGTTAACTCTTATTATAAAAAATATAAGATAATTATAATAATAAAAACTAAATGTATTATTAAACATATGAAAAATATATTTGAATTTGAAATTTTAATATATTCACATCTAGATTATCACTTTGTAGGGAAATGAAAATGAGCAAATCGTCGTAGATCTGTTGGTACTGTGCGTTAAAAACCGTCTTGCAATGAATATCGTCGTCAGATCTACGTCGTCGATAACGGAAATCGGCTGCAATTGATTTTCCATGGAACGTGTATAGCAATAGTTTTCTAACAAGCTTCGTTTGCTAATTTGATCTGTATGAAAACAGGTCATATTGTGGCAAACCCTTTGTAGATACATTGTAAACTATCAGACTAATATTTTCATCGATGTAACTAAATGTGGTTGCTAAGGCAATTGAACTCCATCTTAACTTATCTGAAGGTCATTTATAATTTATTTGAATATCGCTGCAAATGTAATATGATTATGTTGTAAAATAATTTGAATTTCGTCGCAAACTTGATAATTTAACTTTAAAAAGAAGAAGAAGGAATTTGTGATTTTAGTAAAATTCATTTGACAAATAAAGTAAATGGTGTGAAGATATTAAATGAAATCATCTTAAACGATCCATTCTGTTATACTTTAGGAACAATATTCTGACTATTTGAAGGCAATTCTTTTGAAGGTGGATCTTGAGCAACAACTGTATCGGATGGTTGAGATTTATGTTTAGCAACAACATACATCACTCTTGAACATCCAATGACGAAGGTGATGCTGCGTGTCTGATGCCAATTTTTTATATCTTTTTGGTAGCCCACGAAAATGTTTTAGCTCCAACTTTGATTAAAGAAAACAACCTTGAATGAACATTAAGATATAATAGTTAGATGACCTTCACACAAGAATGAGACTTCTAAGGTAACGATTAGAAGAACAACATAGAGTAATAAATCTAAAAATATACACACATGATCAATTAAAAATAAGAATAGGTTATGTTACGTCATGTCACGTCTTGTTTAAAATTTTATGCGCCTTCATAAGAAGCAAACTATCAAAATATAACTCACAAAAATTTAGAAATCACGACTCGTTGACAATTCGTGCTTTTAACTTTATAAACAATACGCATATACTTACTTGAGCCTCAATATTAATGCAAAAACGTACGAATGATATTAAAATGAGTGCTTAATATGACGCAAATCATTCATACTAAGAACTCAAATGGTGTCTATAACTATAAAAATAATAAAGACACTTTAAAAGTAATAGGTGGACATAAATATACACAACAATAGGGTATAAGTAGATTGATGACATTTTGAAATAAAATTGAACTAATTTATCAAAACTATCTTATTCAGAACGACAAATGACGTTCTAAGAAAAAATATAAATAAAAATTAACGATAACTAGTAGTATATTAATATTCCACTGAATTATAAATGTGGAATTTTACCACATCAAATCCAAAAACTTGGACATGAACATGATTGATATATTCCAAAATTACCTTAACATCCTAAAGTATTTCTAGATTTGTATGGTGATATGATCATAGTACCTTGCAAGCCAATCAAGAATCTTAATAATTACGCAGCCACATTAAAATCACATTAGCATACAAAACCGAAACACGTAATATAGTTTTGGAAGAACATGAGCAAGAAAGCATAAAATCCCCTTCTCTCATCATCAAATCGAAAAGTCTGACTAAAAAATTTACTAAACAAAAGACTATGCACATTATACTATAAAACAATGAATCACACAAAATCAAATAATCATATTAGATTGAGAATCTCAAAACATGAGATTTCTATATGAAGGTCTTTAGAGTTTCTACTTTGGTTTTTCTAGAGAAACGATGAAAATATTCTTAGTTAAAGTCAAATTAAGAAATAAAAAATCGATGAAGCAAAATAACACCAATAGAAAATCAAAAGCAAAAAACATCATACTCTATTAGACCAAGCATCGATAAAGCTCCAAGCTTGTGATTTTGACGTATAGACTTACTTTAGGTTTATGTCTAATTTGGATTTTTGAACCAATGATGAATAAATATATATTTTTAGATACTTTCGGTGTTTTAGTAAGGTTAATAATTAAACTAGGAGGGTTAGATAAAACTAGGTAAGTAAAATATGTGGGTTACATAAAATTATTGGTGGACTAATTTAGCATCGGTGCAATTCACGAGAAATTTGTAGTTAAATAAGTTGACGAGTAATTAAGTTTAAAAAGTAATTTCTCATAAATGTCTTGATTAATAAGTTGCAAAAAATCAATATTTAGCAACAAAATTTTTAGTTTGTTACAAATTTATAATAACTACCGATCGGATGTGGGTTTCATGGGTAAAAAAAATATTGTTGCAAATTTGTTATAAATCCCTTGCTAGTGGATATCAAATTCGCAACAGAATTATTGGTGAGTTTTAAAAGATCATTTCTTGAGTAGTGTTTTGAGTTACATAGTAATGATATGATACTATTATGTACATTCATCAGTATAAATGTCAGGTTGGGCTAATGTGTTTTGTGAGACTTAAAACTTA
The DNA here is from genome assembly GCA_036936605.1 of Limnanthes douglasii subsp. nivea. Classification (NCBI taxonomy): domain Eukaryota; kingdom Viridiplantae; phylum Streptophyta; class Magnoliopsida; order Brassicales; family Limnanthaceae; genus Limnanthes; species Limnanthes douglasii. The sequence continues at coordinate 2,541,467 of JAUPFV010000005.1, read as the reverse complement.
GTTCAACATTTTAACTATTGGGAATAATGATACGATAGTATTATGGAAAATTATTTATGTAGTGTTGGAGGATCATTAGTTTGATATTTCACCTGTTGGGATCTATGAGCCCAATAGAGCTTAGGATCTTCAGCTGATGTATACAATACATTGAGATTTCTTCTATTTAAGCCCATGGATGTGATACGATAGTAATTAAACCAATTATTAATATAATATATTGATACACTTTAAAAATCAACTTTAAATATTTAGGTTTTTAGAGAGAATAAAAGAGTTTCATTCATTTTCTCAAACCCTAAATCCTTAAATCATATACAAATTAGACAAGATATTGTTCAAATTCTTCTTTTATATATTCCTTTCCGATTGAATATTCATGAAACACATTCTTATATCTATAAACCATATTATTTTCTGCACAACGAATCAAGACAAGGTTATGCGCACTAAAATATGGCTTAAGATATTTTGATTATGCTAGTTTTGTAATTATAGACTTACTAATACACAGAGCTTCAGATTGTAATGGTATTAAACATATTGAATCTCAACAATAGGTATAAAAAAATACTCTATAATTTTAGTAGTCGATTAAAAAATTTAGAAATGTACAACGATATAAAATTGGATAATTTCATGATTAGAATGCATGTTGATTTAATGGAATATCCATATTTATAAAATAAGTTTACGTTTGGTTTTTTAGTTTTATTTTTAGAGTTTAAAGATGGAAAAACCCATATTAAAAATATTAAAAGGTCTTTTTTTTTGTTTGGGCACATTGAATTATTTTGCCAATGATTTTTATTGTTACGATGGCGGCTTTCAAAATACACAACAATTATATTATCACAACATTACATCGAGTAAACTCCTCGTCGTGGCGCTGAGCTAATTTCCATCAATGTTGCAACGATCTACATGTTTTACCATGTTGCCGATTATCTTAACGCGGCATTGTCATTGCTGCATTACTTTAGTTTTCCAAGGAAAACCAGTTTAGTGCCTTGGCAAAGCTTTTTTTTTATTTAATATATTAAATTTTTGTTCTTTTGATTGTATAGTTTGTATGTTAGAATTGTGTACATATTGAAATTTAACATTTGAAATGCACAATGTAATATCATAAATTCTATTATATGATTGAGCTTTAAGGTATACAAAATGATGTTGTGTATGTCCAAATATTATTTATTTGAGTTTATAAATTATTAAGTGGTGTTCATCTTATTTGAGGTATTCTAGACCTTTATAGGATGGAAATTTATTTAAAAAATGATAGTATTGATGATTGTTTGAACAACGATCCCTATGATATGATGGATTTTTAAGGTGTGATAATATACAAATACAATCATCCATCCATATGAGATTGATGTTATACGTAAATAGTAAATTAATATTATACTTCATATGTCATGAGCTTCAATGGTAGATTAGTTATATATGTGCAATAATCCTTACTTTGAAAGTTATGCATTCAGTATAGTTGGACCTTCTGGTATGAAAATATTTTTATATACATAAACTAACGCATTAGAAACTTGTGCATACATTTATCCTAGAGTGAGCATTCATTGCGTTCACGCATTGTTGAATTATGCACAACTAGAATTCAATATTGAATGATTCTATTTATATATCATGAAATAAGTAAATTGGTCTGCATGAAGGCTCTATTTTTTCAGATATAATAAAGAACCAACATCATTATCCTAAAAGATGTTGTCTTTAAAAGTATCGTATAGCGTGTTAGCCCATATATCTCTATTATGGGTTACGATGAGTTAGTTTATATTGAAATCAATTTAATTTTAAAACTTAAAAATTCACATTCTATGTAAATTGAATATAGTGGGATAATTTTTTTTTTAATTTATATTAGTATTATATTGTTTTCTTGTTATTTCTTAGGTAAAAGTGAGATAATGGTCATTATGGGGCTTAAAAATGTTATATCATTGGGTAAAAAGAACCCGCATATACATATTTTTGGACATAATGTCTTTTAAAAAGAAGATAATATTCAATACAGGGGAGTTGTCCAACCATTTGAGCCTGATAATACTACAAAAAGGCACCATGTATAATTATTAGTTTGCTAAACACCAAACTGAAGTTTGCTAAAGAAGTCCTAGCCCGTATAAAGAAACGTTTTGTGAGGCTTGGTTTAGTTGAGATTAAAATATTAATCAAGAAGATTATATACATGAAATATGCGTAATAGAAAATACCTGCAAGAACATCATAAATATGAATTCTAATGCACATAAAGTTGAAGGCACCTACAGTTGATCTCCCTGAGGCGGTCTTCGTTGTTTATATCTTTATGTCGTTTCTTACACACTTTAGTGTATAATTGGACTAATAGAACATAAACAAACTCATTTCAAACATTGTAAATGAGGAGGATAAACAAATGCAGGTTGCTAAGCAAGCCAACATGGTGAATGTAAGCCAACATATTAGTAATAAAAACTGCAAGAAGAAGCCACGTACAACTGCATAATATAGTACAAGTTTTAGGGTTCAATAGTCCAATGAGAAAAGAAATAAAACCAAACTTGATGATTATTACCACTACAAGAAGCCCTAACCATATGAATATTTGTTGTAGAAAATGGAAAGCTTGAAAAGCTAAGCACGATAAGCTCATATATGTAGTATGTTCATAGGTTAATCTATGTAAAATTCTTAGAGATACTTTATGGGTTAATACATCCAAGATTACTCATATTTTATCTTTTTATGTGATAAAATTCAAATCCAAACTTTAATTATAGAGAGATATTGATCTATACAACGGTGGGGAGTGCGTTCCTAGTTGAAGAAATATTTAATTTTAACTAGGTTTTAACTACTAAATATATATTATTTTTAAAATAGATTTTATTTATACATTCTTTTAGAAGGAAGTTGACGTTGTTTTAGTATATGATCAAGTTTAATATGTTTGTTTATCTGGAAATAAAGTATTGTTTTGTTATGTCAGTTAGTGTGTTGTTATATGCATATATGTATTAAATTAATATATACAAACTCATTCTATGTTGGCACACATGTTTATTGTATATTTCATTGTTTATGCATATATGTATTAAATTAATATATACAAACTTATTGTTGAAGGTTTTTTAACTCTCATTGACTACATTGATTTCAAAATACTTGTTCAGTGTATCAAAGATAAACAAACCAAACAAATGAAATATTTTGTATATCATGTTAAATAAATATTGAAGTTATTCGTAGGAATATGTGTGACTTTGTCCCTTCAACATTATGTACTGACCAACGATACTTTAATTCATTTTTAGATGATTTTTTTAGATACATGTATATTTTTATGCTTTGTGAGAAATTTAAAGTGGTTATCAAATTTAAGTCTTTTGAAACTGAGATTAATATACAACTTGGTAATAAAATAAAAAATATGTTATATGATCATGATGGTGAGTATTATAAGCGGTATGGTGGATTTAAGGAACACCATCATGGCTCATTTACTCTACACATACTTCGTGAGTTGTTTAGGCGTGTTATCTCTCATATATGTTTGCATAATTCACTCTTAAAAGAACTCATCATGTGTGCAATATATCATTTTAATAAAGTGGCTATAAAAAAATCAAATGAAAACTTGTATGAGATGTCTAAAATCAAGACTAGTTTAAATTACTTATAAATTTGGGTTGTTTAAAGTTAAATAAAATCCTTATAGGTAAACCGATTAGAAGTTGGATTCTAAAATAATAATTTGTTATTTTCTAGGATACTCAAACCGCTTAAAGAATTACATGTGTTACTATCACGGTTACATATAATTTTAAGGTAGGACATTTAAAAGGTTTTGGGGATGTTGAGTTTTGGACAATAAAAAGATTGATTAATGTTAGATTACAAATATTTTATTTTTTGGAAGATAGTTTATTGCCTAAAATATATACTACCTCTCACCTAAGAAAAATCGTATTTATGTTTTTCATATCGAACAAACTTAGTCTCCTCATAAAATAGTAAAACTTTACAACTTATATTGCATAGATTCTCTAGAAAGCGAAAAAATGTCATACCTTTAGATTATGTGAAATTTCAACACGATAAAGAGTTTTCTAGAGTTTTAGAAGATGATCCAATCAATGTTGAGGATTTGATAAAATATTATAGCTCTAAAATTTAGATAGAAGCAATAAATGAAGAATATAAATTGATGCAAGATAATTTGGTTCATGAAGTTGTCACATTTTGTGAGTTAAAGAATGTAATAGTATGCAACTGAATATTTAAAGCCAAACGTAATTCAAAAGGTCATGTGTAAATATATAAAACATACCTTGTAGTGAAATGTTATATTCAGCATGAATGTGTTGAGTATTTTAATAATATGAGTCATTTAGGACAATGACATATTTAGTTACGTATATTATTTTTGAGTTAGACCAGATGAATGTTAATACATCATTTCTCAATAGAGGTTATTAAGGAAATAATTTATATGGTTTAATCTAAATTGTTTTTATGAGAATTCGGGAAAATTTTACTATTATGTCCCGACTATGACTTACTAATACAACACTATAAGTAAAAGACATCTTTCGTGTATCACAAAAATTATGGATATAAATCCTTGCATTATGTACATACGCATCAACTATCTAAGGAGTTTTGATGTCCAACGTTAAATTGTGTTAAACATAGAAAAAACTTCATACGAATCAAATTTATATTAGTCAACATATGTACGAATTTGACAAATGGTTAACAAAATAACAAAAAATTTATCTTAAATATTCTTGTATAAATATGCAAACCACAACCATAATATTATCTTTTATTTACACATAAAACTGTGTAAAGATGTTCATCATTGCTTACCACAGATATACTATATTGTTTTCAATATAAAAAGATTATTGATGAATTTATCCAAGAAATATTCAAATTTAAGTTAATATTGTAAGCTATTAAGTCATAACAAATTTTATTAGATTGCGGTTTAGAGAAATATAAACTCTAACACTAAATAAATAAATTAAGCCATTAGCCTTCTATGTTATAGAAAAAATTAAATGAGTGGCAAACGGGATGCTAACTACATTGGTATCAAATATATTGAATCTTTATAGTACTTTCTCAATCTACCTTCATTAAGACAAATGTAACAATCCTATGTTTTTTTATGTTTATCTCCACCCCTAGAATCAGTTTTTCTCTTCCCAGATTATTAATCTCAAACTCGGGACTAAGTTGCTTCTTTATCTTCACGATGTGTGACATACTACAAGCAATAATAAGCATATCATCCACATTAAAAAAACAAGTAAACATACGAATCACCTAGTATCTTCTTATGATACACACAACTGTCATATGGACTCCTTGTGAACCCTATTGATACAATGAATGTATCATTCAGTTATAGTATTACCTAGGTGATTGTTTCAAACTATACAGTGACTTCTTCAGCAAACAAACCTTCTCTTCTATTTTAAGTTTGATACATCCCTATGATTGTCTCATGTAGATTAGTTCATCTAATTCACCATGTATAAATAGAATATTCACATCCAATTTCTCAAGCTCTAATTCTTGCAAAACTACTGCAACTAACAAAACTTGGATCAGATTGTGTTTCACCACTGAAAATGAAACTTCATTGAAAGTCTATTTCTTCCCTTTAAGTAAAACCTTTAGCGAAAAGTATTATAGTGAATCGAGGTGCCTCAACCCCTGAATTACTTTACCTTTTTTTGAAATACCTATTTAGAGCCTACTACCCTATGTCCTTTAGGAAAATCAATAAGCTTCCATATTTTATTCTTATAAAGAGATTCAATTTTTTCTTCAATAGTAATGGTCTGTTGATATGCCTTTGAACTCGCTATAACTTCTTTATAGCTACTAGGTTCATGCATCTCATCTTCTTTTGTAGTTGACAGAGCATATGCAACTAGCTTTGAATACTTTTTTTAGTCTAATATTTCTCCTTTCTTCGCCTACTGATATGTTATAAGGTTTTCATTCTGTTTTAGATTCATCATCGGCACTATCATCTGATGATGACGCTTCACCTCATGATCCTGGATCCATCTTAGAATTATTAGAATTATTGGACCTAGTAGGAACAAATTCTACTTAAAGTTCCACTTATTTAATCAAAACTTATCCTGATTCGATCATTTATCTTATATTCTTCTCAATGTCTAGTGAATCATATCATTAAAAGTCACGTCCGTACTAATAAGAAAACTTGGGGACTTTCAAATGGTAAACCATAACCTATATACATTCACTTTAGTATCATATCCTAGAAATATACACCTTTTTGCCCTTGGCTCAAGTTTACCATCTTTCACATGAGTGTATAAAAAACAAACAAACATCCTCAATTTTCTTTGATCAGTTGACAACTAGATTAAATATATAAAAAAATTATAATCAATAGCCAGATAATGATCGATTTACCGAGTAACATATCGTATTGATAGCTTCGACATAAAAAGTTTTTGCCACACCAGAATACGAGAGTATGATTCGTTCCTTGTCACAATAAGTTATGCTCATTTTTTCTACAATCTCATTTTATTTTGGTGTTTTAAAATGATCAAACATTATTCTATTTATATCACAGAACTTGTTGAACTCATGACTATAAAATTCTAACCCATGATTTGTCCAAATATGCTTGATCTTTCTTCTTTACTAATTCTCGATCACCGTCTTCCATTTGAAATGTTTTTCAGAAAATAATCTCATACCTTCCTTGAATAATCGTCAATCATGCTCATGTAGTATATGGCATCACTATTCGATGGAGTTATGTTTTGGACCCCAAAGGTCTAAGTGAATGTAATCTACTATCCATTTAGTTTGTATGTTACAAACAACTGCTTAAATTGGTTTGTGAGCTACAAACAACTGCTTAAGCTTACACACTTAGAATGTTGCACTAGTATCAAGTACCTAAGATTAAAAGTCCAAACTCATGGACAACATATCTCATGTACCATTAGTGTCACTATCATCTGAATCATTCATACTTTATACTATGTTCGCGGTATTTTCCTTTTGATTTCCCTTCTTACCTTTTAGTATTAATAAATCAATTATGTAATGCACCTGCTCGCCTCATTTATAACATTTAAATTCTTGGCTTTTGACTTGGATTGCCTTAAAAACAAATTCTGTGAAAGTATGGTTCTAACTTAGTGCGTAAAACATAACTGATTGAATGCTTCGATTGAGTATACTTAGACGTCATAGAGGCATCGACTGTATATGCCTAAGCATTGCCAAGTTATTGGTTACTTCACTTAATTTATTGGCTTCTTCAACCTGGAAGCCTTTGTTTAGGTCGAAGCAACTACTTATACCAGAATGACATCATCTAATGCATTAACTACTTCAACTAGGAAGCATTTGGTCAAACCGAAGTTCATCCGTCAAGAAGCTTAGGCAAGGAAGTTATTGCTATAGTTGGGAACACGATTAGTAAAACTCAGTGAGGTCATGAGGATAGGGGTCCTTCATGTGAGGCAAAGTTGTTTCAGATTAAATTAATATAGATTAAGTAAAGTATTCACTCGCCAAGTGGATGACAACCTGGATTTCAGTTGTTAAGTGTGACAGGTAGTATAAGGTGTCAATTACAAATGTTAGATGGATATATTATCACACCATATATAGTTACTCTTTGTTAGTACATATATGGTTATTTCTGTTGAGGAGTTTGTTGCATTCTTCTGAGGGGAGATATTGTCAGAAAATATTATATATAGTGTTGTTTGGACTTCAAAGAAGATGATGGGACTTGGGTTGAGTGTGCAACATAGATAAATAAGAAAATACTTAGTAGATCAGAGAGAAATCTTGGAAGAGTATCGAGTAGGAGCTCCGAATTTGGAGTTTTTGTAAACAATTTGTTATTCTCTGCTATCTTCTATCTTATAAACTCTGTTTACTGTTGAACAATCATAGTAATGATATTGTTGTTACTCAGCGTAGATGTAGGCAAGTTGTAGAACCATTATAAATATTATGTTCAAACTTTCTCTTACTCTACTATTACTTTGTTAAAATTTTCAGTATAATTGATATTTGTTTCGTGATATAGTTCTTGGAACGGTCTGTTTAATACCTAAGCATAAAGATTTTATAAATCGTCACATTTGGTATTAGAGTCTAGTGACGAAGTGATTTTTGTAGCTGAAATTAGAATAAAAAAGTTCAAGATGGAAATGTTTTATAATAAAATTATATTCTAGAATACGGTGGCCACGAATGTTAGCAGTCATATTTCAATGGAAGGTTGATCTAGCCATAGCAAGGAAAAGTAAACTACTTGAAACATTCTCTGAGGCCGAGAAGTATGAAATGCTCGAAACTGCATACAACACGATCATTATATATCTATGTAGTAATATGTTGTGGTAGGTCTCAAAAAGAAAATTCAATTGTTGGAGTATGGAACAAAATTGAGAGCATTTACATGACAAATTCCCTGAAAATCGAATCTATTTAAATGCGAATTTCTTTATTTCAAGATGCATGAGGAAAATTATCTTTAGCTAGAACCTTAATCCTCTCCAAAATAATGATTGATTTTGTGAACATCGATGAGGAAATCACTTATGAAGATCAGGCAGTGATCTTCATGAACTTATTGCCTTCTGCATATGGACGTTTAAAGGATATTACCCATCACAAAAAAAAATTATCAATAAATAAGTTGAAACCTGTAATTAGATCCAAGAGCTGGAACTTGTGCAGTGTCGAAAGGTTTGGAGTTTTGGTAGTAGCCATAAAGAGTTAAAAGTTAGATGGTGATCTAATAGAAAGGATACCGGTAAGGTTAGAAGAGAAATCTAAATCGAAGTCAACAAACGAGTTTGATTATTCCATGATTAGATGTCACCATTGAAAGAACCTGAGTCCTTTCGGAAAAAGTGTCCCGAACGACTAAGAAGGTAAGGTGATTACATATCTGGTCAGGGGGATATTTATGTTGCTTCTGAATAAGATAACTATGCAAAGGTTTTGGTGCACTCTTCATATGAATCCCAAAATGAGTAGATTCTGGATTTTAGATTCTCATTCCATATGAGTCACATATGGATTGGTTTAACTTATTTAAAGAGAATAATAGAGACTTCATATTACTTGGCAATAACAAGGCTTGCAAGATAGGTAGAACCATGTCTCTAGAGATTTGAATGTTTGGTGAGTATGATCGAATTCTAATAAATGTGATGTATGTTCTTGATATGAGAATGAGTCTAATTTTCTTTGACATGTTGGACAACTTAGGTTATTTTATCAAAGTATAGAATGGTTATATGAAAAGTGTTAGAGATGTCATGAATTTGATGAAACAGAAATTATCTAATGGATTGTATTCCTTGATTGATGATATTGTTATAGGTACAATGGCTAGCTTGTCCGAAGAACAAGTAGATGATACAAACTTATATCATAAACGACTATGGCATGTGAGTGAGAAATGATTGTTCGAATTGCAGAAGCAAGGTTTGTTCGAAAAAGACAAATTGATTGGATTGGAATTTTGTCAATTTTATGTCTATAAAAAAGTATCAAGATCAAGTTTGCATAATCCAAGCACACAACAATTGGAACCCTTGACTAAATACATGCAGATATTTGGGGGTGTGCAAGGGTTCAGTGTCATGGAGGTAAAAGATATTATTTGTCAATCATATAGGAATAATAAAGAAAGTTATAGATTTATTTGTTAAAATCGAATGGAGAAACTTTTGACAAATTCAAGAAATAGAAGACCATGGTTGGAAAATAGGTTGGTAGAGACGTAAAGGATTTCAGAACAAACAATAGTATTGAATTATGTGCAAACTGATAAAGGAAGAATAAAGATCTTAAAAAAGTTAGGGGTATTTTGTTAATAAATAAAGTATCTTAGAAGAAATTGATAATTATGTAATGGAAAATGACCAATTTATAGCAAACAATAGACTTTAGGATACGACCACAATTAGTGAATTGTTAGACTTGTGGGACCTACTATTTGTACTATAAAATCACCACCCCATTTCTTGGGAAATGGTGATTGATTAATGATTACACATTTATTACTCTTACTTTCTCTCTTTAAAAATATAGTTTTCTCTCTCAAAAATATTAACTAAGTAATCTGGATAATGAATTTGGTCCTCTAAGCATTGTTTTACTCTCAAATCTCTTCCAAATATTTCTAGAACTATCACAAACAAATTTACTGATAATTGCAAAATAACTGGGATTGCTCGGCATAGAACGATATGTGACACTTTACAACAAACTGATCCTGCTAAAATATTGAAAAAAAAAACTATTATTGAGGGAGAAATATGTACATGAAGCCTTTAGATTATTATAATATGAGATTATTTGTTTGAATTTCTTATGCATATATCAGACATGACAAGCTATAAATGAGAGCCTTGAAGTGCTTATTCATTGGGTATTTAGAAAGCGTAAAAGGTTACAACTTATGGTTTCTCGAAGCGGGTTATAGAGAGTGTTTGGTCGATATAGATGAGACATTCAATGAGCACGATTATCCTTGTTTGGATGGTGAAATACATTAAACCCAACCTGATAGAAGAGACATATTTAAGATTAAGGTGAAGGCAGCTGAATCAGAACCTGCTAGTGGCTTAAGGGGTATTTAAAAAAAGATTTTAATCATTTAATCGTCCACTTGCAGCTCATTCCCCTCATCTCTCTATATGAGCCATCAAATACACTTAGACAAGAGGGGTGTATGGATCTGGAAGATAGCCAGACTTAACATGGCTACCAAATAGCAAGGGACGAGATCAGAAGAGTCATATGAGCTAATCAAATATATGGGTATGGTGAACTAATCGCTTTTAAATTAGTCGTCTCACTTGAAGTGGTTCACTATGAACTTGAGTACTTTAAGCATGCAGTGGAAAGTGAGGATAAAGCAAAGCAGTTTGTTACGATGAAGAAGTAAAATAATTCGCTTTGGAAATATAACACGTGGGATCTGATAGACAAACCTGAAAGTCAGAGACCGGTTGATTGGAAGTGGATTTTCAAAAGAAATGAAGCAATTCTTGGGGTTAAAGTGGCTCGATACAAAGCCAAACTAGTTGGTAGTTTTTTCACTCAATGAGAGGGTGTGGATTACAATAATATATTCTCTCACATAGTAAAACATAGTTTAGTTAGGATCCTTCATGCAATGGTTTCCAAGTGACATGGAGTTGGACAAGATGGACGTTAAGGAAGCTTTCATACACTAAACCACTAAAACAACCATCCATATAAAGTAGCCTGAATGTAGATTTATACAAGGAAATTGGTGACCATGTATATCTCTTAAACAAAGCATTCTACAATTTGAAGCAATCTATTAGGCGTTGGTGTAAGTGTTTTGATGATTTTATGGTCAAGAGTGATTATTGAAGAAGTAGTTATGACATTTGTAATTATGTGAAGAAGACTAGTTCTACCAACATATATTATTGTTGTATATAGATAATGTTGATTGCTAGAAAAATAAAAAGTATTGATTAAGTCCTTGAAAGTAATGTTAAGGATCAGGTTTAAGATGAAGGACCTGTGTTGAGCCAGTAGTATTTTTGGAATAGAGATAACTATGGATAGCCAGAGGGGGGCCTTGCTTCTATCACATGAAGGTTCATGATAATTTTTGTATGATAGAAGCAAAACCAGTCACATTTCACATTGCTCAAAAAATTATATTAACATCTTTAAAGGTTGATGTTGAAGCCGTGGAGATGCAGAGTATAGACTATATTATTTATTCTAATATTATGGGAAGTAAAATGTGTGTCATGGTCTGTATCAGGCCTGATTTGGCTTATAATTTGAGCATGGTGAGCAGATTTATGTCCCTCGTAGAAAAATTGGCAAGTTGTTAAGTGGGTTCTGAGGTATATCAAAGGATCTATTGGTATGAGCCTAATGTATGAAGAGGGTAGTTTGGGGCTGTGAGGTGTTGAGGGTTTTGTTGATTTTGATTATGATGGTTTTATGGAGTCTATGGAATATTTGAGTGTATATGTTTTTTTGTGTTGTTCTACAGTGGTGTGAGTTAAAAAGATAATCTTAAACCCATAGTAGTGTTGTCCTCCAAAGATGGATATATTCATATAACCGAAAAAATAAAGGAAGAACTATGGTTAAAAGCAACAATGATTGAGCTTAGGGTGCAGCATGAAATTTTGACGGTGTATTTTGATAATCAGAATACAATACATTTATTAAAGAATCGAGTATTACATTTAACAGACTAAGCACGTTGATTTTAAAATCAATTTCGTAAGAAGTATTCTTGATAATGGATATATTATGTTAGTAAAGGTTCATACGGATGACAACCCAACAGATGAATTCACTAAGCTTATGACAAAAAGAAATTTCAATCACTTCTTAGGCTTGGTTCATATCCAAAACATCTGAGGTCCTTGTATGAGCCAGAAAGAGGCACAACGTTAATTTCTTTTGAGAAATCAAAACCAAGATGGAAAATTATGAAATTATTATGACCTAGTTAGTAAAGCATAACTAATTTGAGTGTTTCAGCTGAGTTTGTTTAGCTGTTATTAAGGCAGCGACTGTATATGCCTAAGAATTACCAAAAAATTAGTTATTTCGGTTAAGGTATTGTTTGCTTCAACTTGGAAGCCTTTGTATAATTCGAAACAACTACTTATACTAGAGTGACATCATCCAAGGTATTGACTACTTCAGCTAGGAAGACATTGGTCAAACCGATTAGGTTCATTTTCCAAGAATCTTAGAAAAGCAATTTATTGCTACAGTTTGGAAGAAATTGGTAAAATTGAGCAAGGTCATGGGCCTACGGGTCTTTTGGGTGAGTTGAATCTGATTCGTACTGAAGCAATACGAATGAAGTAAAGTCTACACTAGCCAAGTGAATGACAACCTGGAATTGAGTTATTAAGTGTGATAGGTGGTATAAGGTGTCACGTTTAGTGGTTAGATAGATCTATTGTTACACCAAAATCAGTTACTCCTTGTTACAATAAAACGATTATTTATGTTGAGGAGTTTGTTACATTCTTTTGAGTAGAGATATTATCACCAAAAATTATATATACCCAATCCAGGTTTAAGTATACCCAATTTTGAGTATACCCAAAGGTGATCTAAGTATACCCTTTTTTTTCCAAAAATACCATTTTCTAGGTATATAAGCCAAATTTTTTTTACTAACTTCCATCCACAACATTTTTCCCTACACTTTCTCTCACTTCCCTCACTTCTCTCACTTCTCTTAACTCTCAAACTCTCTTCACTCAAACACTCTCACTTCTCTCTCAATTTTTCCGGCGAGCCACCACCACCACCACTCCTCCTCCTCCTCCTCCTTCATCATGGTAAAGAACAAAAACCCCCCACAACCACCTACGTAAGTTCCCTAACCTAAATTTGTTTGTTAATTTTGTTAGTTTTAGGTATGAATTTTAGATTTAGGTTAGATTTAGGGTAGAATTTAGGATTTAGGTTAGATTTAGGGCTTGAATTGCCTAAATTATTAGGGTTTAGTGGCCATTTTCCAGCCAAGTTGTCGGCTGGAAAATGGCTGGCATAGGGCACCGGCGGTGCGCCTTGGGCAGCACCATCGGTGCGAGCAGGTCTGCCGCTCGGTACGGCTTGTTGCGTACCTATGGTGCACTGTTTTTTTTTAAAAAAAATCGAATTTGTGTTTCAAAGGTTTTACTTTTGCATTTTTTTTAAAAAATTGAAATTTATAAAAAAATTACTTTCTATAGGGAGCTCGGTTGCGAATAAGAGTGTTGATGTTTTTAATTTTGTGGGTTACATCATATGTTATTGTTATTAATTTCGTGATTTGTTTTGTATTTTTGTAGGTCAGACGTGGTTGAGGAGCGACTTCTTCCTCGATCTAGGGCGTATCCCCCTAGGTCACGGGCGCCACCCCCGTGGAAGAGTCTAAAGACTGTACGGGCCGTCGAGGATGAGCGGATCCGCGATGCCAAGCGCGGACGAGATTTACTTGAGGACCTTGAGACTATTCGTCTTAAGGAGGAGGAGGACAGGATAAGGAGTGATCGGTCTTTGCGCCGAATCAACCATGGGAAGAGGAAGGAAAAAGCCGCAGAGATTGCGGTAGATGATACCAGAGGCGGAGGCTCCTCACGACAAGAGACGTCTTCATCACATCGATCACCACCTTCCACTGCTAGTGATCCACCACCTCCCTCTCCCGCTCGCAGAGGTCCGTCCCCTGCGCATACTAGTACACATCCACCACGTGTTAGTGACAGGGTGGATGCCACTGGGGACCCTGAGCAGGACACCATCGATGAGGAGCATATCGATGCGATCCACACAGAGGAGCAGCGAAAGACGTTTGCATTTCTCAAATTCAACAAGATAGATCTGTTTCCTGACTACAAGGAGCACGAGGCGTACCACGTCTTCATAGGACAGGTAAGTACCAAACTATTAAACGTCTAGTCTAAGGTTTTACTATTATTATGTTCTGACTTAGTTTTTTATTTACAGGGTCGCACTACATTAGGCATACAGGCACATTATAATGTGCTTCCTATGTGGGACCTCAGTGCTCAGCCAGAGGTGCAACGACATTTGGCGCGGACTCCTTTCGGTCCTCTTATAGCCCACTTGCTTCAGTACTTCACGCACTCTGTGTTTGATGAGGTTTTTGTTGAGCGTTGGCATCAGGAGACCAACACGTTCTATTTCTCATTTGGGGAGATGACGATTACCCTTGACGATGTCAGCTGCATTACAGGTCTCCCTGTAGTTGGCCGGACCTTGGATGTAGTCACGGCTCCACGTGATGAGGCATCCAGCTACTATGCTAGTCTATTAGGTTTGACAGTGGATGAGGTCCGCGCAGAGATACAGTCCACTAGAGGCATTGGCTTCAAGATCAAGTGGCTGCGGGAGACTTTTACCAAGGGTCGCTACGTTGAGGAGACTGATGCTGAGACTATCCGCCAGGTTTCACGAGCATACCTTATGTTCTTATTTTGTTGCACTATTTTTGCGGATACTAGTCAGAAAAGCGTCAAGGCTGACTACTTGTACGGGTTGGCGAATATGGATTCTGGGTTGTGGGACATCGCATGGGGTACGAGTGCATTGGCATTCCTTTTCCGTGGTTTGGGTGATGCTTCGAAAGCATCGAAGCATAACCTTTATGGATTTGTAGCTATGCTTGATTGCTGGATTTATGACCACTTCCCCGCGTTTAGAGGCTCAGAGAATGCGGACCACGTAGCGAGGCAGCCTAGGATTGTGAAGTGGCTACCGAAGCGGATTGTTGGGCAAAACATCCGCCCCAAATCGGTTGTTCGTACTCTCCTTGCAGATCAGAAGGAGACATATGTAAGTGTTTAAATTTTATCAGTCATGAACATATTAATATTAAGTTTTATTTTTTAAAATAGTCTAAGTGTTTTTGGAACAGGTCGTATTGAGCCATACCAGGACATTAGAGTCCAGTTCCCCGTGCAGGAGATCCGCACCATCGTTTATCATTTGCGGATGATGATCACGGTCGAGGGCTACATGCTTGATCGGGTTATGCGCCACTTCGGACGGGTTCAGGATGAGCCCAAACTCCCACTTGTACTCCGACCGGGTTACAAGAAAGGAGATTTAGCGAGGTACACGTGGCGAGAGAGCGCATGGCTAGATTGGTGTCAGCACTTGCTTTCTGAGGATCGGTTGACCGTTACCATTGCCACATATAGGCAGTCTGCGACGAACACCTACTGGAGGTACCTGGCTGAGTATGGTTGGCATACTATTACTCCACCATCACGTACTACGGACGACAGATTGCTAGGCGATGTTTACTCGATTGTCACTATGCCTGTAGAGCGTGGGGAAGCGGGTGCGCTTAGGTGGAGAGATCAAGTCATGTAGCTCTTCTCTCCTTAGTTGTTTGTCCTCATTATTGGACTTGTTTTAGCATTGTTGTGATCTATCTTTTTCATGGACTTGTTAGTTGTTTATCCATTCATAGGATTTGTTAAACTATCATATTTTGTATTATGACATCTACTGTGTTATTTCTATTGTTTCTTTCAGATTCGTTAAACTTAATTTGAATTCTTAATTACAATTTAGATTCCGCAAATGAACATAAATTGCACCATTCTTACCATCAAACCTTTAAAACGTAACAATAATTTAACAAAATTCATCAACCGTTATAAAAAAAAACCATAAAACTCACTCCAATCCATGCCCTAAGGCTTACTTTTTTAAACCAAAACAAAAAAAATTCCAAAACATTACAAGTTATTGTGCACCATTGGTACGCAGTCAGTAGTACCTATGGTGCACACTACTGCATACCAATGGTACAACAGTGTGTGCACCATGGGTACTGTAGAAGGCGTACCCATGGTGCGCTGTACCATCGTTAAAAGGGGCATATACCGATGGTACCACCCCCTTTTACCGATGGTACCATGCACCGGTCGGCATGCCATGTACCGGCCGGTGCATGGCACCATAGGTACACAGTGTGGTGTACCATCGGTACACTCAAATGTGCACCATAGGTACACAGCAGATAGTACCTATGGTGCGCAATTGAAACTTGGAATTTTTTCCCGGTTTTTTTCCCGCATTTTTGTTTTCGCGCTCTTAAATTCCCGCCAAATTAACCTTTCATTTTTCTATTTAAAGAAGTCTATCTTACAACACCAAACACACAAAACCCTCCTTTAAACATAGTTGAGGTCTTTGTTAATGGGTTGGAGTGTGTTTGATGATGCTCATCTACTCAAGGCTGCGAAAGGTGTGAAGTTCAAACAGCCGGACGATAATACCGATGAGTTCTTTGATGAAGTTTTGTGGATGATGTATTTCATGTACGGCGAAATGTCTACGTCTAGAAAAATGCCTCGATCTCGTACTCGTGAGGAGGTAGCCACGAGGTACAAGTGTATAACTAGTGGACTGATGTTCTTGGTCTTTAACGAGCCCCCAGAAGTTATGAACGAAGCATTCGACTCCTTTGGTTTAATGATCACAAACTATTTGTCTTTAGAAATGGCAGAATACGTTCATTCTCAAATTTCCATGAAGGAGGAAACAATGCGTATTCTCAGCGACAATGCAGGCTACGATTTTGACTAACTGTATTCTCAATCTCAAGTTATCTACTCATGTTTGTGCGATGTTGTTGTTGCTTGTTTGTAACATTTGATATTAAGTTATGAAATGATTAGTTGCTTATCGTTATAAGTTGGTAAATTTCATGAATTACGGTAAAATAATGAAAGTACAAAACGTTATGATAAAGTAAACAAAGTTCTAAACAACATAAATCCGTCCAAAAGACATAAAGCGACCAAAAGACATAAATGTGTTCGAAACATGAACATAAATCCAACCAAAAGATATAAATCGACTACTAAAATTCATCAAGATTAGTTACTTCTGGGAATGAACAAACTGGCTTTCTCCCTTCGAGTTCCGTGTATTTCTTGCAGCGACCAACTATTGGTAGCTCCCAATGCGTAGCCTCTTCACTCTTCAACTTCTGCCATGTAGGGTGTATGCGTGCGCAAGGGAATATGGGCTTGATTGATAGCTATTTAATACTACTTAAATTAGAACCAATAATTTACTAATATAGTTGTAAGTAAAAACATAGCCATAAATCGAATAACTTACATTGACAAAGTGGTTAGTATCAATGAATCCAAACCCAATCTCACGTCTTTGGGCCATAATGGGGGGTTTACCGCGCAGAGGTAAAAAAGTATGACTACAGTTGTCAGACCCCACGAGTGACACAAAATGAACAATGCATTCGAACTTGGTTGCAATCGCAATCCCCATTTCAGGCATTGTCATCCAATATTTGGGTGATGCTGGTGTGTCGTAGTAGTTTATACTTTTTGCAACCTTCAGGTAATCCTCTTTATCGTTATAAATCTTGCTGTATGTGTCGTAGTTTTCCATGAGTTCATCGTATATTGCCTTCTGAACACCTCGCCAACCTTCTTTGTGACCATACAACCCAAATGAAACTGCTCTATATCCACAATGACCATCCGCCTTAACATCATTTATACTCGATATAAAAGGGTTGAAGTGAATCGGAAACCAACGCAAAAAAGCTTTCGGGTCATGTATTAGTTTTGTGACTCGATTAATAGACGGTTGTACGATGTTGCTAGCGCGTGAGGCAATGGAAGAACTACAGGTACGAGGTACTTTAGGCATATCTGCCCGAATCGTATTTGCACTACCAACTGCTTTACCCTTTTTAACTTTTGGTGGTTTTAAAGAGTTCATGACTGAGTCATGACTAGCTTTATCCTCATCTAGCTCGTGTTCCCATTGGTATTTGTACCGTTTAGTGGATGATGTATCGACGACTAACTTTCTTTTCACTTGTGGGCGGCCTCGGTGTTTCTGCTTCTCCAATGGCTCTAACAATGACGATGTTTCAGGATAAACAACTTCAAACCATTTCTTGTAAATGTGTTTTATACGACTTTCATCTTTTGTCTCCATAACATTGGTTACTAGCTTTAGCAGATCATCTTTGAGAGGCATTATTTCTAACCTTGTCCAGTGGATGTGAAAAGCATCTAGAGAGGCAGAAATTCTGTCTTTACGCCACTTGCGGACCTGGTGATACCAAGGTATACCATGGGTAGATTTTATAGCGCATATACAGACGCCATTGTCTTTAACATCCGACCCATCTTGAATAGCGACCATATTGCTATCTTCGGCCTTCTCTACTTCGTCGAAAAATAGTTCTAACGCCATATGGGAAACCTTGCCTCAAATTTCATCAAATAGTTTATCCGCGAACTTATGCAATGCTATGTAACGACTCTTCTCGAACGACGACCTAATGGCAGCATGTTGGATTTCAACAAGCGAATGAACCCTCCCCCAAAATAACTCGAAGTTTAATTTTCTTGTACGTATGTAACACTTTAGGTTAGAATGAGCACTCTCGACGCGGTTAGTCGTGCAATGTCC
The DNA here is from genome assembly GCA_036936605.1 of Limnanthes douglasii subsp. nivea. NCBI lineage: Eukaryota > Viridiplantae > Streptophyta > Magnoliopsida > Brassicales > Limnanthaceae > Limnanthes > Limnanthes douglasii. The sequence continues at coordinate 2,522,417 of JAUPFV010000005.1, read as the reverse complement.
CAAATGCAAGTTATTGTTCGTCTTCCAAACAACGAATTTGTCCATGTATTTATCGAGCCACGATTTTTTAGTGTATTCAATTGCAAGAGGGTAATCTTTGTACTCCAATAGCATGTCCTGTCGGGCATGATCGAATTCAATCTCTGATGCTGCATACGCAATCTTCTTCCAAGCAGAAACAAATTTTGCATGATCACTTTTCTCGCGGAAGTATTTTCTTGTTTTCCCTTGAATATTCTGTGCTATGTGCCATCGACATAACATATGCGTTGTCTCTGGGAATACAACTTCTATGGCGTTCATCAACGCTAAATCTCTATCGGTCAGGATGACCCGAGGTTCTTCAATTCCGTGAACGGAAATCAACGACTTCAAACACTCTAACACCCATTTGAAGTTGTTTAACTTCTCGCCGGACATGAAGGCAAATGTCGCACAGAAAGTAAATCCGGTACACGTCACACCCACTATCTCGAACAATGGCATACCATATCGTATGACTTTATATGTATTATCCATAATCAAAACTGTTGGAAATGTCCCCAAAAGGTCAACATTGACTGGATGGGCAAAAAATAAATCTGTAATGATTTGTCCATCGTCTTCACCAGATTTATGCCATTCATAATAATTATGTGACTTAAGCTCCCCCAACAAGAACTGGAGTTGTGACCTACCCGCCTTTTTTAAAACCCTACTTTTCTGTCGTGCATTGTAGATCGTCCGCATGGTAGAAACATTATCTTTGTTCAACTTCTTAACACCATTCAGTATATCTCTGGGGTTAGTACCAATGTAGGTCGCTCGTTCAACATATTCCATCTCTTCATCATTCAAACGGCCAGCAAAAGAATGACCATCTAGATGTAATGAAGTCTCATGGTTATGAATACCATATTTCACTTCTAACTTCCATTGATCTGGTTCAATCATTAACCCGAGAAGCTGAAATGGGCAGTCAATCTTTTTCGTTCCTGTAGACTTCCGTTTACGGTCATTTTCTGCTACTCTTGGAGTATATTCCCCCCCCTCTCACACTGGTAATACATCCTCGTACTTTTTCTATTGTTTAATTTGTCGCGCCGACTTATGTTGATAACCATACCATAGAGTTTTCATGTCTTCGTAACCCATTTCACCAACGCGTCGTGTGTGTAGAACTCGGTAGTGAAGAACAAATGACTGTAGTTAGTAGCGGAAGGTGCCTCAGTCCCACTGGCGACATCCGTACCCTGTTACACAGCAACAAACCACAATAAGCATTAAGGTATAGTTAAAACGGAAAAAAACCTTGATTTTTTTAGAAAAATCTGCGCGAACCCAAGGTTAAGAGGCCTAGAACCGGTGGTTCTAGGCCTCAGAACCGGCCGGACATGACCAGGTGCACCACCGGTGCTGAGGCCATGAACCGGTGGTGCTAGGGCCTCAAAACCGAGCGGACTGAGGCCCCTGTACCACCGGTTCATGGCCTCAGCACTGGTGGTGCTTAGGCTTCGGTACCGACCCGCAAGTGGCCCTTGCACCATTGGTTCCATGCCATAGAAACGGTGGTGCGTAGGTGACGCACGGCCGATTCAAAGGCCAAGAACCGGCCGTGCGTGACCTACGCACCACTGGTTCCGTGGCCTGGAACCGATGGTGCAAGGGCCACCGGTGAATTTTTTACCTTCTCCTCCGGCGATGGGTGCTTCTCCGGCGACGGTGGCGGCTTCTCCGGCGACTCCAACTCTTTTTCCGGCAAAATTTCATCATCCTTTTTTTCCGGCGACATCAACTCCTCCACACTGATCCCTAGTTTTGCTTCTAGTCATGATCGATTTTGTGTTTTAGGTTGAAAGTTCTTGATTTTGTTATGAAGTTTGAAGTTGGTTTCAAAAAATTTAAGAAAACTATACTATTTGGATAATAAATTCAGTAAAGAAGAATGTTTGTTTGGGTATAGATAGCGAAATAGGTTATTTGGTGAATTGGGTATACTCAGGATACACTTAGTAGTTTTTTTTACTTAATGGCAGTTTGGATAATAATTTTCTTGTCGAGGGTAAAAAAGTAAAAAAAAAGTCAAACGAAAGTCAAAGGTTGATTTTGGGTATACTTAAACCTGAATTGGGTATATATAGCCATACCCTTATATATAGTGCTCTTTTGACTTCCAAAAAAATAATGGGACTTTGGTGGAGTGTGAAACAAAGATAGATAGAGAAGATACTTAGAAGATCAGATAACGATCTTATAAGAGTATCGAGTGTGAGCTATGGATTTTAAGTTTCTGTAAAAAAAATCTGTTTTTTAGTTATCTTTATCCTCTAAATTGTTGTTACTTTTGAACAATGATATTCTTTATGGCTCAAAGTAGACGTAGGCAAGTTCTCAAACCACTATAAATCTATGTGTTCAAACTTTCCCTTACTCTATTATTATCTTATTAAAATTTACAGTAGAATTGCTACGTGTTTTGTGACGTAGTTTTTGGAACAATCTGTTTGTGACCTGAGCAAATCGAATAGAGTTTGTATAAATTATCACATCTTCTTTGAAGAACTACCTTTGTTACTAGATCTTCCTTGGTCATTCCCCTAATGCCTGATTATATAGTTGCATTTAATTTCAGTGTTCCTCTTATATCCACTAGAGATTGCTTGTCTTTACCATACACGATGGTAACCATGAAATTCTATTTGAAAGTTGGTAACGGTCTTAAAATAAATAAGGTTATGATCCCTATCATCGATTATAATATCAATATACTCATATCCATAATAATTGACTTAAAATTATCAAGATGTTTAGTTATGGACATACATTCTTTCAACCTGAATTCATACAAACGTTTCTTCAAGTATAAGCGGTTTATAACCAATTTCTATGAGTAAAATTCTCCTAACTTCTTTCATACCCAGGGATCAGTTTTCTCGCCATTAATTTCACAAAGAATATTGTCATATACATTCATTACAATCCACATAGAGCTCGTTTTTTATGATCTTGTGTCTCCTCTTCTTTCACATATGTCGGTACCTTATTCTCCACAACCTTTCACAACCCTTACGATACTAAAGAAGATTTTAACTTAATCTTTCACAACGCAAAGTTGGATCCCTCATCAATCTTTTAATTTTGTATTTTGTTGATATAGACGTTATTGTTGACCTTCAATTGCAACAACCTACGCTCTTATACTAATTTGTGAGAACTCAAGATGCAATATTTTCACAAATTGCTCGTAATAAAAACATAAAAAACACATTATTTAACATGGTTTAGTAATAATATCTATAAACACCGCTAAAAAAATGTTTTATGGAGAAAAAATTAACATTTCCAATAACACTCTCTAATAGCCTAGAAATCTATTTATAAAAAATCAAATAAACAAGTATAATAAATTTCAAAATAGTAAATCTAATAGATTTAAACACTGTGAACAACACACTACGATCATGTGATAAATTATTAAAATTTCAAGGTTATTCCACTCCTTGTCAAGACACATTTTTCAAATTTATTCGGTATTTATGATTTATTCGGTATTTATGATTTTCTTTCATTATATTAAATCATTATATTATATTAAATCATTATGTTGTAAGGATAAATTTAAAAATAGGAGTTACGAGGGATACTAGACATATTTATATTCAATATTTTTCAGTTCAAAATAACATATCTTGGCTTATATTTTGGTTAATTATATATAGAAAAGTTTACAGAAGTACAATTATAGTGTTTTATTGATAAGAGAGGAACATAAACATGTAATGTTTCTAATGAAAAATGCAGGCAAGTCAATTCATCGTAATTATTAGTTCACATGCTCGCCCTAACAAATATGGTTGCTCCCATTAAAATAGGTTCAAGCTGGTACATCCAAAAAGTGTTTCGAAATATTATTGCAACTACTTGATGAAGTATATTCTAGAGAGGTCACGAAAATGATTATTTTTATTGAATATAGAGTTATCTTTTTAATATAAAACTATTGTTTGATATACAATTAATTAGTTTTATGTATCCCTTTTTGTTTATTATATTATATGCTCGATTATTTTATTATTAAATAATTTATCAAATAATGAGAACTTTTTTATTAAATAAATATATAAAATTTTCACGGAGTCGCGAAAAAAACAACAACATGGTACAGTAGAAACTCTATAAAATAATATATTTGGGATCACCAAAATTTATTAATTAAAAGAGTTATTAATTAATCGATAAATTAATAATTATTAATTTATATATTATTAACATTTTATTAATTTATAGTAAAATATTTAGTTTACAAACACCTTTCAAGCTTCCACTTAATTATTGTACAGTATTCAATGCATGTATATCAAATGAAGGCCCAAATTTGAAAGAAACCTTAAATCTTCCACCTTATTATGCTTCTTGTGTTAGGGGTTCCAAATCCAGCAAAAATAAATGTGTTAGATGAAATGAATCTTGCAATTTCAGCATGGTCTATGGATGTTCGTGCAAATACAATTATGAACTGCTTTCGTCATTGTAAACTTCGATCAATAGATAACGTGACTTTTCATATGAAGGTGGTGAAAGCATTTAAGAACTCCGGAATTTGATCAAAGAGTTGGGTTATCGCATGTCGAAGATGTTCTGAATCACCAGAAGAAAATTTAGTTGCACAGTTGTTGACTGATGAAGAAATTATTGAAAGCGTTATTGGAATTAATAAAGATGATATTGATGAAGAAGATGATGAAAGTTCTACAATGGAGCCCCCTTCGCTAAACGAAGCTATTGAAGCGGCAATCACATTGAACAATTTCTTGCTGAGCTACGAGAAAACACACCAGAAGTTCTTACCATGCTAAGGAAAATTAGAGACGATTTTTAAGGGGAAATTGATTTCAACAAAAAACAAAAGACAATTCAGTCATTTTTCAATAAACCTTCATAAATCATTCATGTAATATGCTATATATAAGGAATTATTAATTTATATTTTATATGTGGTCTAAAGAAATTATCAAAAATGTATTATCTTATAATTTTAGCGAATTATTAATTTAGTACCCTATCCCCGAGTCGGGACCGGCCAAAAATATTATCTTAGAGAGTTTATTAAATAATCGAGTATCAATTTATCGAGATTCTAATGTATCTCTTTTTTACGCATCTTTTATATCGTCTATATCTCTAAAATCCTTATAGTGAAAGCTTATATTGTTTTACCACGGCAATCCATCAAGTTCTTATTAGGGGCCTACTAACCGGTTATTCGTGCACGACTGATTATCCACAACTCTCGTCTCAAATCCATGAATATAGCATCAACAGTTATATAGTCAGCTTTAATGATTCGTTGTATGGGTCAAAGTTCTACTTTTAAGTTTATTGTACGCAATTAAAGATGATTACATGTAAGCCATATGTTCATATATATTACTTTCTTGATTATTCTTATACGCAAGTAATCATTCTTGTATGTTTAGATGAGTCTATGAAAAAAACATAAATTTTATAATTGGTAATAAATATTTATTTCTCAAAAATAAATTTAGTTAATTGATTCACTTTTTGGAAATAAAAAAACCCTTTTTCTAATTTGATTATGTATAAATATTAGCGTTGGAACTTTATGTTTGGATTATGGATTGAATATTATAAGGAAGTATGCTCTAGGTTTTGGATTTCGAAACCAGTTACATTTTGATATGTATTATGAAGTGTGATTAAAGTTAAAGACCTTGTTTTTTAGATATTATAGAAAAAATCATAATTAAGGATTGAAAAAGGTTCATTAACGTGATAACGAAGTTACAGTAACAAATATACTGTGACACAAACGTAGATGCAGCAAAGGGTTCATTACCACGACAATGATGTTGCAAGAGTAGTTTTACCATATAACTCATATAGTTATCGCGATAACTGATGTTTGGGATCTATAATGTTGGACTTGCATGTGAGTTTCAACAACAATGGCTGAAATATAATCGTAGTATATCGGTATATATATGTATTTTTGATGCAATAGTCGTACATCGACGATCATATCACCATTTTATGTGGCATCGCTGTAAATATACTCTCTATGTTATGCCTCAATCTTCAATTGGTTTTCTTTATATAATTGCATGTGTGTATATTGTCTTGAGCAAATTATTAAGTTTTAAGTATGTGATGTTTAGTCAATTTTGATATGTATATCATTAGATGTTTAAGCTATGATTCAAAGTATATTGTGTTAAGTTTTTTTAAGATGTAAAATTATGTTTCCTCGTTATATGTGTATTAAGTAAGCATATAATTATTTGTATGTATCACTTTTGGGATGGGATTAATGACCCATTGAAATTTAGCATTTGGACTCTAGGATATACAGGGTGATGTCCTATATGTCCATGTATTATTTGATTTCTTTCAGGTTTGGAGTTTGAATAATATTTATATTTCTTAAGATATATGAGATGTTCATAGGATATTTGAGATCATGAAGTCTATATTGGATGTTCATAGTGCAATAAAGTGTAACATGAAGGTCTTTCCAGCTCCAACAATTATTGTCTCGTATAATTTACACATAGGCACTTCATATACTCCTACCTTGGAATTATAAGGTGATATTTTCATACCGCTTAAATAATTTTGTCTATATGATTCTTCCATGAAAGGGTTTTGGGTGCTTATGTCCAAGGACTAGTAGTTATATGTGTAAGGTAGTATATATTAAATCTATACATATATTTTTCTGAGGGTATGCAATTGGATTTTAATGTTGAATGATTTCAGTTAAGTATATCATAAAAGAGTAATGATATGATGATATGAAGGTTTAGATATTTACAGAGGTGATTGTGAACTAGTAATTTTTCCATTGAAGAACGATACTCTAAAAATAATGTATGACACGTTGGCCTATATGTCTTTGCCAAGGGTCCTGACAAGTGAATTCAAATAAATGTCCGTTAAATCTTAAAGCTTGATAAAATTCAGCCATCTATATTGTTTAGTTGATGATTAAGACAAAATATTATAAGTTTAGGTTGTCTTCATAAATTTAGGTAATTGTGTTCCAAATTATTTATATACAATTGAAATTTAATATGGTTTCTTATTAGGAATGCAATGAAATTTGCAAGATTATAAGATTAGACAACATATCTCCTTAATAAAAAAAATATATAAAAAAGTATAAGAATATTATAGTAAGGCGGATAAGGTCCAATCTTGTAAGTCGAATAATATTCTGTGAGATACTCTTTAAACATATGTTAACATATTTTATGAGGAGATAACTATGATATTTATCAATTTCACTTCTAAAATTTAGAATTTCAGAATTTTAGATTTTTATTGCTTCCCACATTTATCTGAACTCGTTATATCTAAAAGATGATGCATATTGAAAGGGTTCATATTAGATTTCAGATAGGGAAATTTAGGATATTTATAAAAAATAACTGGTTATAAATCTATTTATAAGGTCAAGTGTCAAAGTTTAGTTGTTAGTTAACTTTTTAGTAAGATCGTCAATATTAAATACACTTTATATTTTTTATTTCACGTATGTTATACTGAGATAGTCTATTTCCTGGCAATGTTATAGTTTAATAATAAGAGGGAATAATAGTTCAGCATTAACCATCTAAAAATAATTACATGTTAAAATTGTTTAAATAAAATATAAGTTTGACAGATAATTTAGTTGCACTAAGTTTCAGATCGTAACAAGCTTAAGTATAGTTTAGCATCAATTCTAAATTGTTTTACATAAAAATAAGAAAAATTCAGAAATAATGTGAGAAGTTTTGGACTTGGCTCATCCAAGAAAGTTTCTTTCACACCTTTTAGTATGGTCTTCATTTCAATTTATTTTAAGTTCTTAACGTAATAATATGATGATAAAACATATATAGAAACAATGATGATTCATGAATAAAAAAGTTACAAAATGCAGAAGTTATATACAATATAGTAACTATATTTTCCAATGATCTTATATATATATATATATATATATAGGTACTTTAAAGTAAAATAAATTGAAACCTTCATATAAATAAGTAAACATTTGTCACAAGCATTTATATCACAACTGGTTGACAAGCATTTCTTGAGATATTATAGGCCATTTTGATTATTTTAACTGTTAACACATATTTTTGATACATAAAGGGGAACAAACCAAGTAAAAGATATTATGTGCACAAAGAGGAATGAAAGGTGCAATACAAATTTAGAATATTATATGTAAAGCATTCCTATATAAGGATAACAAAGTTAACATATATTGTTCACATATATCTTTACCTATATTTCATCATGATGGGGGGTCACTGACTGATTCAAATCTTTTTAGATCATATTATGTATACCACTTCGGTATAAGAATTTGAATTATCATATATTGCATCGGTGGCTACACTTTGGTATACATTTTGGAATGTTCATTGCAAAAAAAAGGTATGCATGACTAACAATAGGGACCTAAGTTCAATATAGTAATAATTATCTCAATTTAAAAATACTCTATTCTACAATAGTTTAGCTTGGGAACCCAACACCAGCTTTAGATTTTAGAGACTACATTAATTTGAGGATGTTTAGTTTGGGAGGAAGTAATCAGTGAATAACTTTTATCATGGGGAAAATCATTAATGTTTCATTCAAATTTGAACGGTAAGGATTTGATATTTAATAATCGATCATATTCATGAGAATGTTTAATTCCTCTAGCAATCGATGTTCAACTCTCCACTTAAGAATAAATAGTTATAGTTGTTGAATAAGAACAAACTCAATATTCTCAAGACATTGTGTAAGATTAAATTAGTATAGTCTTTTATAAATATACACATATATGGAGAAAGAAAATATTAAGTATTCATGTTAAGCTAAATATTTCTAAAATAATATTAAAATATTTATGATGCAATTGAAGAATTCAGTTTTAGTTTTTGTAATGTTATAAAGAGTTACAAAATTTGCGATCTTTATGATGCAACATAAAATTTAGTTTCGGCTTCCGTAACTTCATAAAGAGTTCTGAAAGAAGATTAGGATTTTTATGATGCAATATAATAATTCAATTTTAACTTTTGTAAAGTCATAAATAAATTTTTTAGAACATGGTAATCTTCATGAAGCAATAGAAGAATTCAGTTTCATATTTCATAACCTGATAAAGAGTTCTACAAGAATGCTAAGATGTTTTATGGTGAAACATAGGAATCTAGTTTCAGCTTTCGTAACAATGTAAATAGTTCTATAAAAAGACTGAAACTCTTATTGTATAAGTGTATAATTCAGTTTAAGCTTTCATAACATCACATAAATTCTCAATTGTGGGTTATTGTAACAATAATATAAAAAAAAATTATGTAAAATATATTAGTTTAGGTTATTATCTGTTATTTAAAGAAGAAAGATCATCCGACTGCATTAAATTTGAACCATATTTAACTTATATGTAGCATGATAGGCTTTGCACCATACATAGTCTATTGACTATCCATTTTCTAAACATATAGTCCACAAACTAAAAATTGTATGGTGTTATTGTAAGGATATCATGAGTTATAATCTTTCATTCATGGGGATTCAAAATATCCAAATAGTCTTGATTCTAAGTTCAATTAGTTAAATATAATAAACAATCATTATATTATATTGATGGATAACTAACAGAGCCTCGTGGAACATATATTATAGATACGAGTTGGATTGGTGTAGGATCTAGAGAAATGACCCGCAATTGGACATTATATATATTGGGTAAGAGAACAATTTAGTTATTGTCCTCAAAGGACACGAGATTATCATATTAAAATGGTAATAGGTTTTAGCGTTGAATCTATCCACTATTAAACCCATGTACATCCACAAGTAGTATGATATAAATATAGAATTAAGTTAGTCTTTGTACTTGCATATTTCATTGAAGTTAGTCCATGGGCTTGGAGATTTCAATTAAGTTAGTTTCTGATTACTCACGCATCTTGAACTAACTTTATTGAAATCTGCAAGTTTATGAACTTCAACTGAATGTTTTGAAGTCAAATTACAATATTACGATATATATATATATATATATATAATCGTGATAGTCGAAACACGAACCACTGTTCAAAAGCTAATAAAAGATAAAAAATGACATCGTAAAACCTTTTACGTATATTTTATATAGTTTATCACTCTCACTCTCAAGAAAATCCTAAAACCAAACTTTATGCACTTCTACGATTGCAATTCATCACATGTTTATTAGCTTTACCAATTTCAAATGATAATTAACCAGTTTATCATGCACGAAATTATTTGCGATCTTCAAACTTAGATCTGTAAATCTAACGTTAATAGTTTTATTATCGGTTTCAACGATTTTGTTACCCGCATCGAAATTCCGCTATCAATTTCGTTATACACAATTCAAATCTTAAAATAAATTTTATATTTTCATATATTATTTTATTTCATATATTATTTTTAAAATAAATGTTAGGATAGCGATGAGGTTAAAAATATTTTAAAACTCTACAAAAATAAATATAGTTCAAAAATCATGTTAAACCCTAAAGAATGGTTTTTAACCTATTTGTTTAATTAGTTATATTATAATATGTTGATGTTTTAAACGATCCGTTTGATTTGGTTTAATTAGATACAATTCAAAAAACATTATATATTATATATTATGTGGGACTTTTGATTAAATATAGGAGGAAATTTACTCTTTAACACCATCCTTAGACGTCGTCAAATCACAGCGAAATAAACACGGTTGGATGTTCAACACATTGTTTCGAACCGACTTTAATACCATGTTAGAATAGATGTGTAGGTGTTAAACGCACCTAAATTTTACTCTTGAAAAATATAAGATAAAAAAAATATATTTTATATTATCTTGAATGAATTTTATTATATTATTTATTTTTATACATTTACATGAAACAGCTAAATAATTTCTTTAATGAAAAAAAACGAACTTATACTATACCAACTTTGGATCGTCATTTTAAAATCTAAATCCTCCCCACTATACATTTATTATAGATAAAATCCGTACATGCCATTCCTTTATGCCATCCCTACTAAATCTTTTCCTAACGCTATCTAGATGTGTTATTAAATATATCACCCATTAATTATTGTTTAATATTTATTTAGAATTTTGTTAAATAAATAAAAAACATAAAATATGATGATAAAAAAAGACCGAATTTTATAGATTGAGGAGCTGTATCCAATAAAATAGTGTATGAGTTAAATAAAAGATAAAGAACCTGGGCTGTAGCAGTAAATGTTTTCATAATTCTCTCGTACTAGCATGGACTTTACGGTTAGTCTTTATTACACAGGTATATGTATATCATAAATTCAATAGCGGCCAACTTGACTTTTATCTTGCTTTATCCGAGTATATGTATTTACTTCGATCAACGACTTTAATTATAGGGACGTAGTTTATATAATTTTGGAAGGATGACAAGTAACGGGATTAAAAAATTTAATGGTTTATCTTTGTTTCCTGTTACAAATTTACCATTAAGGTCAATTCGCGTCCATAATTGAACATTTATTGTATGTATGGTCATTGGTCAATTAACCATTTAGTAACAAGGGAAATTCAAAATTATAATTTTTTTATTACAAATACGGTCACCGAACGTTTCACACCCAAATGTCAATTCTTGATGATAAACGGAGAAGAGAACAACATCAGTGCGACTAAAAACATGATAATTGGACATTTTACATCCAAAAAAACAAATCGGTTTTAGAAGTATTTTGGATGTGAAATGTCTAGTGGCCGTATTTGTAACAAAAAAATTATAACTTTGGGTTTCACATGTCACCGTATGGTTGATTGGCACGCGCCAGTGACCGTATATGTAACATTCTTAAAAACAGGTGATTAATTCTGCGCACAAAAAAAATCTTAGTGGCAGGTTTGTAACAAGGGTCAAACATTAGTGACCAGTTATGAATTTTAGCCCAAATAAAATATACTAGCGACCAAAGCTATAACAGGTGAATTTGATTTGTTTATGGATTGTTCAAAGGGTAACAAATCACAAAAACAACTAACAACTATTCATTCAAATATTAGTCCGCATTAGTGGATGAAAATTTGATGCATTTTTTAATGATCATATATTAAAAATAATCGGTAACAATAGATTTGAAACATTTTGTAATGATAGCAAGGTTAAAAATCCTAACTTTTCACCAGGGTTGGACACCAATTACAAATCTACCACTAAGGTTTCTTCGTGCCCAAAACTGGTAATCTATGTCTAACAATGATACATATATGATCACTAGAGCGTGCCAATTAACCATACGCGACATGTGGAACCCAAAGTTATAATTTTTTTGTTACAAATACAGTCATTAGATATTTAACACCCAAAATACCCTTAAACAGATTTGTTACTTTATATGTAAAATGTCTAGTGATCGTATTTGTAGTCGTGTTAGTGTTGATCTTCGCTTCATTTATCATCAATAATGGGTATCTTGGATGTGAAATGTCCACTAACCGTATTTGTAACAAAAACTTTATATCGTTGGGTGTCACGTGTCATCGAATGGTTAATTGGCACGCATTAGTGACCATATATGCAACAAACATAGGTGACCAGTTTTGAACACGAATAAACCTTAGTGGTAGGTTTGTAACATGTCTCAAACACCGGTGACTAGTAAAAGTTTTTAGCATGATATTAATCATATAAATTTTGATGCGTGAATACCGGATTAAATTAACGAACGAATAAATTTTAAATTAATATTATAGTTATTAAAATATTAGAGTGTCGTATATAAAGTTGAAGTGAGATAACGGTTGTTTTTTACGATACTTTTGGAAGAGGGATTTAGTGGAGGATATGGTTAGTATCTGAGACGATTAGAGCACGTGGCTACATATCACGGTGCTAGGAACTCAAATATTTCATCGCTCACAAGTGTTTCAGTTCTCAATAGGATTATTTGGTATATTTCTGGTCCAACCTCACAACCCTTCGCGCGTTAGTCAGAAGTATATCTTGTTTGGTAAAAGATGAAACTAAACAAGAAAAAAGAGTGTTTGGCCATAAACTAAAGATCGCGGTGGTATTGTGATAAAAATTTACAATTACAACTTTCTTTAGGAAGTTCCTATAGTTGTGAGGTTTGACATATAAAAAAAACTTTAATGAATTGATGTGTTTCGATATTATAAAGTGTGCACTTTATTTTTGAAGTATTGGATTTTGGTTTTTTTTGCATGTTGCATAAGGAGGACATAAATATTCGAGATAATAAAATAGGAAAAATAAACTATTCAAACTTAAGGTGTCTCAGCACTATATTTTAAGACATCAAATATATTCTCATTGTATGTCGACATTAATGCACAATACTCGTAGCATTGTCATTATGATGACATTTTTATTATAACGTTGAAGCTTTTATAACGTAGATGATAATTTTATTTACCATTTTTTTTATAATTATTTTAAAAAAATCATGTGAAAATTTACATATTTCAACCTTCAATTTTATCAAAATTAATATTTGAAACGTGTTTCTAAATTGTAATATTAAGAAACTATATATATATATATATATATATATATATATATATATATATATATATATATATATATATATATTAACTTGAATATTTTGTTCGACTCTTATGTGTAATAATTTTCGAATATAATAGACTTCAAATGAACTCGAAAAGCTTTGCAGTATCCGTGCATAAATTTTTTAGAATTCAATATATTTAAACTTATAAATTGTATTTAGAGGATCAATGCCTCATTAATGAAACAATAAATTTTTCAAATTTATCATCTTGTATTTTGTATAAATTAATCACATGTTGAGTGAAAATAGATTTATATTTCATATTATATATTGATGACATACTATTTTCTAGTAACGATAAATATTCAATTCATGTCGCAAAAAAATTTCTTTTTTGATAAACTTGATATAAATTATCTTGGTGATATGTTTTATGTGTTGGAACTCTTTTTGATATAGATCCCTCCTAAAATGTTATGCGTTTATCACATAATACATACATTGAATCCTACAAGTACAACATGATATAGAAAATAATATGCTTATGCTTACATGTTCGGTGAAAGAAAATAAATTATCAATCAATCGGTGTCCAAAAACTCTGCATCTTTTGGTTTTGATAGTTTTTATGTATGTTGAAATTTGCTTAAGTTCACGCATAATATTCATACTAGCAAGTATGTGTAGATACTTAAGCAACATCAAAATGTAAAGTTAGAAAATAGTCATATGGGTGCTTTCATACAATGAACAATACATCATATGTTAAAATAAAAGAACTGAGTAATTTATATATTAGAATGTCATAACTATAATTTATAATATTCAAAAGAAATAATCCAATTTTAATCTGCATATTGGTATGGAAATAATGATTGTAACACATTTAACAATATATAATAAAAAACATCATTTATTCTCGATGATAAAATAATATAAAATTTTCAATTAAACAAAATATATATCAACTAAAACTCATGCTTCAATTTGATATTATAAGAAAAAATAAGTAATACTCTCATTCTTTTTGTTCTCTCTTATTAAGGATTTGACACGTAAAATCACTTACGAACACATAATTCGTGTATGTGGTTAGTTTAGAAAATAATTTAGATTCAACGTGATTTTATTTTTTCAGCTATCATTTTCGAGTTATCGTTTTCGATTTGTATTAGTTCAGCTTTTATACACTTTGATTAACATAATAAATTGAATTTATATTTTCTCTTCGATCGTGTATATCTATCCAATAGTCATGATCATATCAATAATATATTAATTTCTACCAACCTACCTCTAAAAAATCCAAAATTTAATCAACTCATACCTCTGTAGAGTTCCAATATTGAACGTGTACTCTTAGTCTTATAGGATAATATATTATATGTGAAACCTAAATTCAAATTTTATAAATTTAGACAGGTGTCAACTTAAGATATAATTTATTAATTTCAAAATTTATGTTAAGTACATGGTCAAAATGACTGAAGCAGAATCACTACCAAAGGCTAGAACTTAGTGTATATACTTTAACTTAATGTTGAAGTTGTAACCAAATATTGAAGTTAGAACTAAAGATTGAAGTTAGAACTAAGTGTTGAAGTTAGAAAAATATGAATAGTGCAACTTAGTTGAAAACTTAATGACCGAACAATTGAGTAAGCCAATAACTTAATGATTATTTTTGGTAACTTTTTCTGTGGGTGAATGCTGTGCAAGAGACTTAAGTGCATAGAATTTTGTTGGAACCTAAGGGATGAGCATAGAAAAATAATAATGCATTTTTTATTGTTGGAACTGAAAGTGCATTTTAATCTCATATTGGACCAAACAAGTAGAGATTTGTTGCCGAAGACTACTAGGTAGTGTTCTAAGTTTATTAGAGAAGCTTAATCAATCTAATTGAAGCTTCTAATTTTTTTGAAACATCTACGTCGTAGGTTTAAAACATTAATATGTATCATCCATTGAAATGAGATGAATAGTACAATAACGTAGGCGTAAGAACGAGTGTCACTACGCCATAGTTTGTACCTATTTTAGAGTGGAAAAAACCATATCGTTATTTAGCTGGGCTAATGTATATACATGTTGATAACTAATATGAGCATGATGTACTATGTTTCGCATAATGAGAGAGTTTCCTTCCTTAAGAGAATGCCAAAATGATAAAACTAAAATGATCAAAAGTCATTTTATTAAGCCATCAATCCATCCATATTATAATGATATAATATTTGAATCGTTCATCTCACTTTATATCAACGACTATATTTATTATCTTTTATTATACAAAATTTCTAATCTCCTGCATTCATCGGCTTCCAACTTCTTCAGCAAATAATTCATGCTCTTTTTATCATCCCATTACCTTTTATTTGAGGTAATAAGTAACTGTAACATTAATTATTCGTTTGGTTATATTAGATCTTATTAATTTATATCGAATGATTTATAATTTTTATATTATGTCGTCATTATTATTTGAATTTTGAATAACTATGAAATAAATCATAATAATACTTATTAAAGCTTGTTCTTTACTTAGCTTATTAAATATTCTATGCATGCTATTATATTGAAGGTAAACCATGCACCACCATTAAAGTTTTTCAATCTATAATGCTTTTATTTCACACATCCTTATTATATATATATATATAATTGATCTACTTTTTATTAATAAAAACATATTGTAATTTTTAATATTACTAATTGAAATTTGATGTCCACCGGCTAAGTCATTAAAATAAAATAATATTATACCAATGTCTTAGCATAGCTTATTGGAGAAGAATCTGAACGAGACATGGAAATTAATGTTCATAGTCTAATACAAATCAATCAAAATGAAAAGGAAAAATCCACTATTTTGTTGTTAGAAACAATATTTAGCAAATCTCCTGACCAAATTCTTGAAAACCCAATCTCTGATTCTTCAGAAGGTAGTAAAATTATTGAAAATCGGAAAACAAAAGCCACAGACGCCTCCTCAACTATCATTACTCCTTCTGATGGAAATACAATTTTATTTCTTATTGGTTCCAACATTCTTCTTACACATTTGGAACTTCGTAAGTATTATTACTTTTATTATATCTACTAATTTTACTCATTACTGATCATTTATCTTTGCAGTTGAATTATCAATATTAAATCATTAATAATTCGTTAGACGCTTCGCTTTAATAGCCCAAAATATTATTATATAATATTTCCAACGTACAACTTCACCAACGCTAAATTGAACTTCAAATTGAGGTATAACATTTTATTAGCTTGTTGCATATTTATTTCTCCTAATAATTTATAATTATTAGCAATTTTGTTCTGCTTGCCACTAGGCAATTTTCTCCTAATGATTTAAAACTTTTGAACGATCAACTAATACCACCTCTTTAATTTAATTAAGGAACATCAAAACTTCACTAAGAAATTATCTCTCGAGACAATCTTTTTAATAAGTGGAAACTAAATAAAAACACATAGTCAGAAGATACAGGAATTATAAAGCAAAGTTTGTTGACAACAACTCAAGAAAATAAAAAACTTTAAATTATCAATAATCAAATAGATGAAGAAAATACTAGCCTCAGAGAAGAAACGAAAATATTCAGAAAGAATCATGTTGCCATCGCTAAAAGGATGAAAGAAAAGTTGAATAATAAATCTTTGGATAACGCTAAGAAGCTTATAAGAGAACGAAAAATATCAACGTAAACACAAATATTTTCTCGTAACAAACCTCAAATGGTCCTATAGGACCTTATTAGAATTATATTCCTAAAAACTATCAAGGCATGTGCTACAGATCCACTTATAATTCTAATTGTACCCTTGAATTCCACACTAGCGCTACCATTTGTGAATATACTATTGTTATTCAAAATGATATGAATACCAAAGATGTTACTTGTCCATAAAAACAAGCAACAATATAACCGAGAATTTAGATGAATCTCAAAATTGGTCGTCTTCTCACAAAAGTGTTTGAATTTTGCATCTTTTATATGTAATGTTTTAATTATAAAATATTTTTATTAACTCGAATCTGCTTATTATTATTATTTGAACTTTATCAACATATCTTATTTTTTTTATTCGAAAATTTTAATTTGTATCCGTTAAAATTCATGTTTTATCATATATATATATATATATATATATATAAACTCGAAAATTAATTTTCATAAATTTTATACACTCATTGGCTTGTTTATATATATATACATCATATTTTTTAACATTCTTCTAGATAATATAATTAAATTCTCTTCCGATGGTATTATATCTATCATAGTATATTTTGATAGTGCTTTATTTCCATCTAGAATTTTTATTCTTTGTTTAACTAATGGTTTTTTATGGTAAATATATTCATACTTGTCATGAATGAATACAATAGTGATAGACACTTCTTGTTCAAAACATGTTTTATATAATAATTTTATTACTTGTTGAATTATAATCATAATTCTTTGCTCACCTTTTCAAAAACTAAATCTCTTTTTAAATAGTTTTACCATTGTTAAATATTTTGATTAGACATAAAAACATATTCGTCATTAAAAGTATATTAGAAATATAGCATGGCCTTCAGATGGACTTGACTTATAACCATGTATGATTTGATTGGAGTGCATGGTCATTTTTACTTTTAAAATCTAGATATGGATTATAACTATGATCACAACTTAAGGTCTTTACAACCTTAACGTCGCCTCTTACTTTTTTTAGTTATACTTGGCTTAAACCATATTTGTTTTGATTGAATGTATAACCGCTTATGCTTTTTAGTTAGGCTTAACTCAACACTATATTCACTTACATCTTTCATTTATATTATAACGTTTGATCTCATATCACTTGTTAATTATTATCCGTCGCAAAATATAATTATTAATTAAGAAATCTTTTATCAATATATTTTTTTTTATGATAATTAATAACCATAAAAGTTAATATTTAGTAATAAATACCATATAATATGTCACTTGATATGATAATATGATTCTTCATTTATAATAATACACCAACACCTACTACTCTATTCTTTGAAAATTGCAAATACTTGTTATCATCAAAAGACATCTTTAATACTAAAAAACAGATAGATCAATCTTTTAAAATTTCTAAGTATCCCCAACTAAATATCTTCCAAGTAATAGTTATGGCGTGATATTTTCTGATATAAAATTCTATCAAGGAAGAAACCTGTTCGCAAGTTGCAACTTTTCAGATTTATGAATCATTTAACGATAAAACTTTGTCATTCAACAATTACAACTACCACGCTGCATAAGGCTAAAATAAATTTGGTATTTTCATCCAACCATACTTCATATTTTTTAATTTTTCCCAAATAACGTATAACCAAAACATTTTATTCTGTTATACTAATATTTAGAGCTCCATAAGATTCTTCCATCACTACAATCCCTAAAAATATCTTTCAATACTACGGTATTACATTTTACGTCGTCAAAAATAAAGAATAACACTCCCTAGTCGATGATAAAATAATGTCACTTCCTCCATACTATGTAACCAAGGTCGTCCCAAAATAGCTTTATAAAAATTTGGAGCATTAACAATCATAAACATCATATTAATAACTTTTTTCCATTTCCTTTTTCTCGAAAGATATATTCTAGTTTATTTCTCCGACGCAATCACTTTATCAACCAGTAAAATTGACTAGATTTCTATCAGTTCCTTTGAATGGTAAAACTCTTATCACTTGATCATAAATAACTTTGTAAAATACATTAGTTGATTTTTTGATATTAACTATTACCCTCCTTACTATTACTCTACCTATACAAGATTCACTAATAAAACATATTCATGAGATGTTACAACACCTCTCAAAACATCATTTAGTAAAAGTCAAAGTTAAAGTTGGGTTCCGATGCAAATGTAAAAATGAATCATCAATCGAATGAACTTTCAAATCATCTTTATTTTTCTCTTTAATGTCTCTTCCATTTTTTATAGTATATCATATCCAATAATAATACATAATTCATGTTGTTCTTCTTTATTTTGTTTTTTTGGCCATTTTTTTTGTTTTTCCTTGATTTTTTCTCTCCTTATTCTCCTTTAATAAATTCCATCGATTCTCTATTATCAATCAATCTTTGAATTTCATCTTTCAACTAAAAATAATCCATAGTAGAACACTCATGATTATTGTGTTATGCAGAATAATAACGACGATTTCTTTCATTGAGTGGATTTAACATGACTCTGGAAGTTTGATAATTGATTCAATCTCTTGTCTTATCATAAACAACTTCCACATGTGCATTCAATTGGGTAAATCTTCGGTTTGGGTTGTCATAATAAAAAAACGGGATCTATTCATTGGATCCTTTACAACTTCGATAATCTTTTCTTTTCCAATGAATCCCTTCTTTTTTCCTAAAACTTAACTTTCACCTTTCCTCATTTTTATATATCTTACACTTTGATATACATTTATATTATTTCTAAAAGATCTCTCATACATCTGGATGAAACTTTACCGAATCTTCTAACAAACTGATGTCACAAGGTAAACCTCTCTTAAACGATGTTAAAGCTACACTTTCATTAACACCTTCACACATACTCATTCAATTGAAACTCTAAATTATGAAATAAAGAATTTCTCTTATTATCCTTAGTTTATGTTGGTAAAATCTGAACTACCCGATGCTAACTTGATTGTGATATTGTTACCATTATAGGATTTGTAATTTCATGCCTTGATATTTCATGAATATTATTTATCTCTTGAATTTTATTTTATTTCTCTATATTCCTAATATAACTATTGGATTTCCTTGCAAACAATTTTCCCCGCAAGCTGGCAAAATAGTATTTTGAGACTCTACTGTTAGAGATCCATTTGTAATTCATTCAAGTAATCCTAATCAACTCATGATTTATTCATCACCATTTAGAAGAGAAATAAAACACTTTGAAGAAAATATTTCTACAAATGGTTCTAAAGATGATGAATGAGTATTCTTTCTTAAGAGAATGCCAAACAAGATAAGACAAAAAATGATCAAGAGTACTTTTATTTAGCCTTCATTCCATAAATTATAAAATGATAATCCCTAAGTTATAGAAATGGATGAAAGGTGTACCTTAATAACACGTGTTAGCTATCTATTACAAATGATATATAAAATCTCTACTTTACCCTTAACTGCCATATAATTTAATAATATATAACATCGTTTATGAATATATTAATTTCTAAAGCCCATAGTACTCTGATCTTGAGTTTGGCGGTTGAGGTACTTCAAGTGGTGTATGAAGAGTCTTCGACCATGGGGGTTTAAAATAGCCTAGTAGATCTTTACAAAAAAATATCTTTACAAATAGCCTAGGTTGATGTTTGACATATAACATCTATCACTAGCTGTTGTTATAAACTTGGTATGTTTAGGCGCATAATATTTAGAAGTACTCTAAGACATGGTATAGTTGAGAAGATGTATCAGACCTTACTCAAATGAGTAAGTGGTATGCTTATGACAGTTGGACTTAGCAAGATATTGTGTTAAGAGACTAATATTGGAAAAAATAAGATAGATACCCTCAGGTACTTCTCCTGTATATATGTATATATAAAATATCAAATATATAAGTGTAAAAGACTAATACACCCTCATTTGTTGGTTTATTGGTATAAATGACCAATATATCTTTATTTTTAGGTGTATTGACTCCTGATACAAATTAAAATATCTTTATATATTAATCACATAAATATCCTTATATTTCTACCATTATCTGAATATTCTATCATCGTTACTAGCCTCCGACCTGGAAGATATGTTTATACCTACTAGGGTTATAGTCCGAAGGATGAAATCTGACATGTGGCCTGGAAATGAGAGGAAACACCTATTGTTGAGCTCCATGATAAAGGATAGCTTGAGGAACCTATCAGTGATGTTGATTTTTCAGGTCAAATCAGCTTGCTCAGCATCTACAACCGTAGTAGAGGCATCTCGCACTCTGCCATAGTCTTCATAGCTCCCATATACCTTGGATGACTAATGCATCATGTACGCTCGTAGTTTCTTCAACAATATCTTTGCTTATTAAGCAAAAAATGCTATTCGCTATCACCGTAGAAAATGATAGGTAACGATACCTATCATGATAGTATTACCTCAATGATCTATAGGTTCGGTCTCGTCCATAAGTCGTCGTGTTCTCGAGGTCATCTTCCCCCGTTGTTTATATGGATTTTTTTATTTGGATCTTATATTGTAAGCATGTACTCCTGTTAGTAAAAAAAACATTCTCATCTCGGAAGGCAACCACTTATTCCAATGCTTTCTTCTTTAAACTTGTTGATGACAACTAAACACGACCTAAAACAAAGTCTAAACCCCATTATATAGTTCTTTTATCAAATAAAATTTAGGGCATCAGGATTCTACAAAAATTGTTATCTCCCACCGTTATAAAAGATTATAATATTAATCACATCTTTACATTAATCATAACCGATTACATCAACTAGTAAAATGAAAATTATTATGTGAACTAAGAATGAGTCCAAAAAATACAAAAAGTAGAAAATGACGGACATTACAGCTGAACTACTGAGGAAATGAATTTGGGCCAGGCTAGAAATAAGTCATATTTTGATAGATCTTAAACCGCTGGATCTTATACCCGTTTGATATATCTATCACCTAATTTTAGACAAATTTTCCCTTTTTAAAAAACCTAGGTATAAAAGGGTTTGATAAATCTCTCACCATTTTTTCTTCTCTTTTTCTCTCTCTCTCTCTCTCTAGAAACCTCTTAATCACTCAAGAATCGACCGAAACTCAAACTCAATTTTTCAAGAATCTAAAATGAGCAAAACATAGAGGTAAGAAATACAAACCTCCTGCTATAAATGTTTTTAGATTTCGTTTGGTATGAACTGTTGAAAATTAGGTTTTTAGGTTTTGATTTTAAAAGTTTGATTTTTGCATGATTTTAGGTGTTGTTTTGTTAGATTACTGTTGTATTCTTGTTAGTTTTGCTAGGATCTATGTTTCTGTGTTTGATTTTGTGTGAGGCTGCTTTGATTGGTTTCCAAATTTGGGTTTTGGTCATCTTAGTCTCACAATCGTGCGACCAAGATGACCCTTCGTCGTATGCGACAGACAACTTAAGCTGTCTTATGCGACCACTTACACTTACAAACTACTTTTTTGTCTTGATTCACTAATACATATTACTTTATGCTGTTTTTACAGGATGGAGCGGACCAAGAGCACAGTTAAAAATCCGTTTAAGAAGGGGCAACAAAGGGCACGCGACGCGCATATGGCGCGTGAGGCAGCGGAAGCAAGAGTTTCCCCGATCATGTAGAGGTAGGTCCCACTGAGGGACAAACTCCGGGTACTCGGACAAAACGACGCCTCCATCGTCATCCAAGTGACGATGACATTCATATGGCTGCCGGTAGCACAGGGGCAGGTTCGTCATCGCAGGCACCTGACCTTTCTTACGTTGAGGACGATGCAGATGTACCGGAGTTACTGGGGGATATTGAGGGGCAGGAGTGGCGGGAGGTACCTAAGGATCACATGCACAGTACAAGGACGATGCACCACACGCACCCGAGGGCGCACCCCACGCACCTGAGGGTGAGGATCATGAATTCTTGTCGGTGATACCACACGTCCCGGCTCTCTATCTCGATTACACCCAACACGAGGCGTTCAGTGTTTATCACGAAGATGTAAGTATTAATTCTCTAACTATAATATATGTTCATATTGATTGTTTTATTACTTCCTTACGTGTTTGATACATATTGCAAGGGTCACCCTGCGATGCTTCGCCATGTACGATAGTCTCCGCATATGGGACTTCAAAAATCAGAGTAGGGTACGAGAAAGGGTGATGAATATTATTTTTGGCCCTCTCGTAGAGGCACTCTCCCGCTGGCATACCAACCTCCACCTGGTCGAGGCATTCCTCGAGCGATGGCATGATGAGACTTCTTATTTCATTTCTCATTCGGGGAAATGACAGTGACTTTGGACAACGTCTTCGTCATCACTGGATTACCAGTCAACGGTATACCTTTTGATGTATTATCATTTGAGTCCGAGATTGAGCGTAGTAGGACTTATGGTAGCATGATAGGTGTACGACCAGCAGATTTGAATAAAAATCTTAGGAATGCTAATAGTATGAATCTTGGGTGGCCGCGCACTACATTTACGAGTGATAGGTATAGTGATAGTAGGATAACACGTGAGAGAGTAGATCATGCCACCCGTGCCTACATATTGTTCTTGTTAGGTACCACCATCTGTGCCAACAAAACTGGCAACAATATTTCTTTAGATTACCTTCAGTTTGTGAACTAATACCAGGGTATGCATAGGTTCAACTGGGGTTAGTTAGTCTTAGCACAATTGTACCACTTCCTTAGTCAGGGATCTTTGCATGGTACGGGAGGCATTTGCGGGTTCATAGGAATGCTCGAGTCGTGGATATTTTCCCACTTTGTTCATTTATTGGCTCCATTATTTAGCGACTATGAGCTATATATGCCCCATATGTGTCGAAATTCGCCGCAGAAGATCGGCGTTTTACACGATGTGCGCAAGGGGTTGAGACATGCACTATCGACGTGCACAGAGTCAGATGTAAGTCATATTTTGTTCATTTTAATGCTACGTATTTTTACTAATATAAATGGCTAACTTGTTCATTTATTTATTTACAGGTCATTTTCCTTCCCTTCACGTACTTACTGGACCATCATCCGTTCCAGAGCATTACTTGGGTTGAATTGACGCTTAAGGCGTTCGACATCATTATGCCATTTTACCCTGATCGTGTCACTCGACCAAAAGGGCTTCGTGCAGCTGATTCCTAAAGATATACGCCCTCCTGCATCGAAAAAAGCAAGGAAGAAGACGGCTAGCAGATACGTTTGGGACGCTCACTTGTGGAGGGATTGGGAGTACTATCGTTATGATCCTGATGGATCGTCGTACTTTGGTAGTGGAGAGAGTGCCGACACGATGTACTAAGTTTGGGTGAAGAAGAAGCTATGGTACATCGTCAGTAGCTCTGGTCCTGCTGGAGGTCCTCGGGTGGAGCCATAGGGTGGTGTTGACTACGCAGGATACGAGCAGATTTCTCGGTATGCTTCATCCATACCGACGCTCGAGTACGACAATCTGGTACAGACCGCCCTTCACATGTGCAGGATTGTTGAGCGGTACAGACGTCATTGATTATTACTCGCAGCAGACAATTGGTTATTACCTTGTTGCTTGATATGTTAGACTTGTCTACATTAGCATTATATTTTGGTTATTACCTTGTTGTTTGATAATTGTTCGATATTTAAACTGAAAGATGAAACACAAACGTCAACATAAACTGAAACACAATCTCATACATAAACTGAAACCCATACTCAAACATAAATTGAAACACACACTCAAACACAATTGAAACACACACTCAAACATAATTGAAACACACACTCAAACACAAACTGAAACTCACTCAAACATAAATTGAAACTCACACTCAAACATAAACCAAAACTCACACTCAAACACATACTCAAATCATAGTATATCTATCAAGCCAATTCTATTTCATTAATTTCCTCTCTTCTTTCGCATCCTGGTATTCACGCATTTCCTTTACCCGCATGTCAATAATGTCAGAACGGACCTGATCCAGCTGCTCCTCTGTTATAGAATCCGTGAATTGGCAGTTGACCAGGTTACACGCAACACGACGTTCCAATTCGATGAGGCCAGAAACTGGATGTAGACAGAATGTGACTAGGACTGACCACCTAGCTTTCACTTCATCAACACGCCTTGAAATTCTAGGCGTCTGGACACCATCCCTGCCATATAGGAAATATATCTGGCATAGCAATGCCTCCCGGTTTGTTTTACGCCCCTCTTCAAGGTTCGTGTTACCAGCTTCGATTGATGCTCTCATCAAATACTGATCTTCCAACTCAGTCCATGGACACATTTTTGCTTAATTTATCAACTAGTTTACCCTTTAATGTGGATACAACATCTATTTATAGATAAATTTGTTTTCGGATAGCGTAATCTAGTTAGACGAATGAAAATGTGACACATGTAAAGTGAGGAGGCTGAAATAAAATGATAGGGATAGACAATTATTAATAGCTCCCGCGAATTCTCATTATCACAAAAACTCCCGCCAAATTAAATTTCCCGCTTATTCTCAAAAATTGAAAATCTCCCGCCCTAAAAACCCTCCAAACTTGACTCCACTTTATTAAAAACTCCCGCCCTAAACTCCCTCCAAACTTGAATCAACTTTATAAAAAACTCCCACACTAAAAACCCATATAAAAGGGACTAAAAACCGCATCAAATCTCTCACCATCAAACGTTCCGAAACATTTGGACAAACATAAACAGTTTAACAAATGAAGTTTACGCCTCATGAAGACTACCATTTGCTTGAGGCAGTGAAGATTGCCCGCCGAGAGTTGGGGGAAGATACCAGCGATGCATTTTTTGAGCGAGTCCTTTGTAAGATGTACTACAACTACGGCCGTTTAGGAACTGGAGGTCTGGTCGTGCGCAACCATGAACAAATCAAGCAGAGGTACCTTTTTTGCAAACCGATGGATCATTTATTGTTTTTTCATACAAAATTAAGCAAGAAGCGATCGTCGTCTGGAACATGACGGTGGTAGACCACATCACTAGGGATATGGTAGCATATCTTCAAGATAGGATTACGAAAAGGGAGGAGGGAATTGATTCTGACGACAACTTGGGATACGACTTCGACGATTGAGCATTTTTGTTGTTTACATGTTGTAGTTTAATTATTTTCTTATGTTTGTTTAAGTTAAGGTGTTAAGTTGTTGTTTTTGTCTTCATGTATTTCTTTCAAGTGTCTTATTTTGTGTACTGTTGAAATCGAACTCTAAAATTAAAATTTCCCCTTATTAATGATCTCAAATTGCTCCAACAAGGGTAAGCTAGCGTCGCATGCGACCACTAAAATAGGACGTCGCATTTTGACCATGCAAAGCAAGCCCTCAGGTTGAAAAACCAGGGCCAAATATTTGGCCTTGCGTCGCATGAGACCAAGGACACAGGGAGTTGCATTTCGACCATGCGACGCAAGCCCTCTGGTTCAAAAATCAGTGCCAAATATTTGACATAGCGTCACGTTTTGGCTGCGCGACGCATGCCCTCTGGTTGGAAATCCAGAGCCAACAAATTGACCTTGCATCGCATGCGACCATTAAAATAGGACGTCGCATTTTGGTCGTGCGACGCAATCCCTCTGGTTGAAAAACCAGAGCCAATAAATTGGCCTTGCGTCGCATGCGACCATTTCCATTGCACATCGCATGCGACCTGTGTAATATTTTATCGTGGCCACACTTCTAAATAAAAAATAAATGCTCGCAAAGGTTAATAATTGAACAAAAAACCGACATCATACAAATTTCATCAACTATATTACAAAACTACATCAAATATTACAAAATTACATCAACTCAAATATCGTCTCTTGTCAAATCCGTTACATGTGGTTTTTCGTTCAAGTTGATTTTCCTAGCTGGCATTATTTGTGTAAGTTTGTTGAACCGACGGTAGTACGGATGCGTCCATTGATTCGCTTCTGCAGTTGCGTAAGCACCCCAGCAAGGGTATAATGGAGACAATGGTGCATCGGGCGGAGTAGTGATCTGTAAGAAAAAAGAAGAAATGAATGCATCTTAGCGTAAGAAATTGGCTAGAAAACGACATATACTTACATTAACAAAATGGCATCCATGTACGAAAGCAATCCCAACTTCTATGATCGTTGAATTGTTGACGGGTGGCCTTCCACGGATTGGTAGATACGTTAACGACGCTGCTTGCGATACATGGTATACCATGCATTGATACCTTGTCGCAATTACTAGTCTGATGTCCAGAAATGTCATCCAATAGTGGCTACTAGGATTAGGCTTGAAGTAATCTAACCTTTGTACCAAATCGTCAAACACCTTCGGCGATCCATATACATCCAACCAAGATGCACGGTTGTCCTGTAACTCCTTCAACAACTCGCATCTAACATCCTCCCATCTATCTTCGTTATTGTATATTGAATGCGCTACGGAATGATATCTGCATTGTTCGTCCGGAAGAACGTCAACTAACTTTAAAATGTAAGTGTGTAGAAATGTCGGGATGCAATCCGGATATAATGTTAACTGCCCATCCTTTACAATCTTCTTAGGCCTACCAACTTTCTTTTTTGCTAATGGAGGTTTGGGTGGTACGACAGGAACCACGTTGGATGTGGACGTGCTCCCTAACGTGTTAACGGGTGTACTACCTATCGAGTTAGCTTCAGTACTAGCGCTAGCGGTTTGTTCAATAGGATATTCCCACGAACTAGGGTTCCGTTTAGTCGATTTATCAACACCTCCCTTTGGCCTACCCTTAGATCTAGCCTCTAACCACTTCTTTAGGATCTTGAATATGACTTGTCTCAGGCCTCAAAATTTGCATTACCCTATTGATAATGTGGTTTTGTTGGTCAGAATGGAAACTACGAATGGAGTTGTCAATTATGGAAAGTTGTTTTTGCAATTCTTTCTCACGAGAACTAGGATCTCTATGAACAATATCTAATCTTTTCCAAAAGACAACCAGATCTTCTAAAGGGATGCACCTACCATCTCTAGTTATAAACGCAATTTCACACGCACAAGGTAACCCATGTGTTTTCCTAAGAAAACATCCTCCACATGCTACCCGATATACTCCTATATTTCTAGCACGTACAATAGCAAGCATCAATATCTTTAGACCCGTATGTGACACATGACTTTTAAGTTTTTGGGTCAAAACACCATCAAAACCGGGAATTATTCTAAACTTTCTTCACTCGAATGATTCGACGATCCCTGCATGCTGCTTCGTTAATAAGTTGTGAACTTTTCCCAAAAATAGCTCAAAGTTGCATTTATTCGTCCCAAGGTATTTTTTAAGGGACGAGTGAGTACCCTCCGCCCTATAGTACAAGATTATGAACGTATTTGAAAAGAGATATAATAGCTAAACAAAAAATTGGATAAAAGGACAAACCTATTTGTAGTTGTTTGGCCGTAATGCTTAATCTTGTTTATTCGGTACGCAAGAAACTTGTCACCATATTTCGTTATCCATGCGTCCATAGCATACGCAAAACACTTCGGTTGAGAGGCGAACATCTCCTTCAATGTATCTAGAGTTTTTTGGTAACTCTCAACCGTGTTTGCCCCCGCAACGTAGCCGTAAAACTCAACAAATTGTTTCGCTCCGCATCATCGTGCAATATCTTTCGGGCCGTCCCAAGAATGTTCTTAATAATGTGCCACGTGCATAACAAGTGGTCTGTGCCCGGAAAAATATTTTTGATTGCTCGCATGAGAGCTAACTCTCGATCGGTAACAATAACACTCGGAAATGCGCACACGCTATCCATCATCAAACCACAAAGAATTTCCCAAGCCCATACAGAGTTTTCAATCTTCTCTCCGCTCAAAAACACGTACGCAAAACACTTCGGTTAAGAGGCGAACATCTCCTTTAATGTATCTAGATTTTTTTGGTGACTCTCAACCGTGTTCGCCCCTGCAACGTAGCCGTAAAACTCAACAAATTATTTTGCTCCGCATCATCGTGAAATATCTTTCGGGTCGTCCCAAGAATGTTCTTAATAATGTGCCACGTGCATAACAAGTGGTCTGTGCCCGGAAAAATATTTTCGATTGCTCGCATGAGAGCTAACTCTCGATCGGTAATAATAACACTCGAAAATGCGCACACGCTATCCATCATCAAACCAAGAAGAATTTCCCAAGCCCATACAGAGTTTTCAATCTTCTCTCCGCTCAAAAACACGTACGCAAAACACTTCGGTTGAGAGGCGAACATCTCCTTCAATGTATCTAGATTTTTTTGGTAACTCTCAACCGTGTTCGCCCCCGCAACGTAGCCGTAAAACTCAACAAATTTTTTTGCTCCGCATCATCGTGCAATATCTTTCAGGCCGTCCCAAGAATGTTCTTAATAATGTGCCACGTGCATAACAAGTGGTCTGTGCCCGAAAAAATATTTTCGATTGCTCGCATGAGAGCTAACTCTCGGTCGGTAACAATAACACTCGGAAATGCGCACACCCTATCCATCATCAAACCACGAAGAATTTCCCAAGCCCATACAGAGTTTTCAATCTTCTCTCCACTCAAAAACACGTACGCAATGGTAAATGTAATGGAAGTCGATGTTGAACCGACAATCTCTAATAAAGGCATCTTATACCTAGTCGTCTTGTACGTACAATCCATTAATAACACATTGGGGAATGTACGTAATAAGTCTATGCTAGTAGGATGTGCGAAAAAAAGTCAGTGATCACCTTTGAATCGTCTTTCAAACGCTCCCACGTGCAGTATTCATTATCCTTCAATTTCGTCAACAAATATTGCATTTGCCTTTGTCCCCCATGTTCAACATCCCGATGTTTTTGGCGGTAATTGTAGATTGCACGCATGTTCGAAATGTTCTCGGGATATTGGTACTTCAAACCACTATATATCTCCCTAGGACGCGAAGCGAGGTGAGACAAACTACGAACTAGTTCCTCTTCATCCCGTTTTAGCCTATAAGTGCGGGAATGACCGTCTAGGCGAACGTAGGGTTCATGATTATGTGTACTGTTTATCACCTCCAAACGTCATTTCATGGCTAGTACGTCGATCGGATGACCTTTTAGCGCAAACGGACAATTACATTTCTCCGTCGATTTCTTCCGTTTTCTTAAAGTCTTCGGCTTCGCTTTTGATACGAATACATCGTACCGCTCGCAAACGTACTCTAACCTAGGGTGTCCTTCCACATTTCCCGCTATCGTAGAGCTTTGTAATTGTGACAAACTTAATCTTCTTCGATTCAATGTCCACAAAAGCATACAATTCGTCTTTAGTAAATAACCTATCAGTTTTGAATATTTTACTGTAGTCCGCATCCATAAATAGAGGCTGAGCAGGTTCCTCCTACAAAATATATAATAGGAAACTATAAGTTTGTCTAACAGTTCAGTCGCACGAGACATATCTTCAGTGGTGTCGCACGAGACATATCTTCAGTGGTGTCGCACGAGACATGTCTCTATAGTGGCCGCATGCGACGGCTAAGGTTATACGGTTGCATGCGACTTCTAAGGTAACGTTTTCGCACGTTCGTACGATGACGAAGCTGTTGGTCGTACGATGTTCGTGCGACGAGGCCAAAAATTGAAAGTCGGGATTTAGCTTCTTACCTCCATACGGTAAGCTTCCTCATCGTCTAGTAAGTCTTCCAGAGAGACGCACATTTCATCATTGTCCGTGGATACTCCGATTTTAGGTTGTTTGTGGTGGAACTTATGGGTTTGGGTAAAAAAATGTAACTTTTTGGGTTTAATATGTTTAGGGTAGTAAATATTGATGGAAATTGGTGAAAAGCTTGTGGATTTAGGGTAATAACGGATAGATTTCAAAGTTTGGATTGATTTTGAGAATAAATGACATGAATATAGTAATCTCGAAGGAAAAAAATAATTTGAAAATTTCAACTTTGAGTTTTAAAAAAAAACAGAATGAGAGATCTGTCAAAATGTGTCTTATTTTTAGTCTGGCTCAATGAACTCTTCCTAGCGATGAAAATGAGACAAAGTTAAATATGAATAAAAAGACCCGTTTATATAGGTTGGCACGACAGAAAAGACATAGAGCCACGTCTCAACCTGCTTTGGGAACTCCAGTGGACCAGTGCTTACTTTTAATCGTTTCTACTTGAAGAATAGACATAGAGCCACATGTCAACCGGTTTAGCGAAATCTAAGTGCCACCTAGTGATGACACGTATCCACAAAATACTAACATTAATATACGAGCGAATCAAAACTACTACAACTCAGGCGAGCTGGTATGTTTGTCAAATTTTGGTCGAAGGTTTCATGAAATACTAATCTAATAGCCGTAAATTTAAGTTCGCGGACAAACGTCTCGAAAAAATTGGCCAACCAACCAAACCAATCGTGGTCTTTCACATACAATATAGCCGATGAGTTATGTTTCCTCTTGTATTTTTTCATAACTAAACGAGATACGTACTATTCATTCCGTCTCATAATATTAGTCGTTTTAATCGTTTAAGGTTTCTTCATCAATATTAAGAAAAGTAATAATGACTTTGAAAGAATAAAAGAAAATAAATTTGATTGGTGTAGTTAATAACTTATGCAGAAAGTTAACTATTTTATTGGTTGAAAGTGGAATACATGTAATAATGCAGCATTGGAAAA
This sequence comes from Limnanthes douglasii subsp. nivea, assembly GCA_036936605.1. Classification (NCBI taxonomy): domain Eukaryota; kingdom Viridiplantae; phylum Streptophyta; class Magnoliopsida; order Brassicales; family Limnanthaceae; genus Limnanthes; species Limnanthes douglasii. Next base: position 2,490,485 of record JAUPFV010000005.1, on the reverse strand, counting down.
CGAGAACGACATATATTATGAGACAAAAATTCTCTTCTAGAAAAACACATATTATGAGACAGAGGGAGTACTTCAAGTAGTCCCCGAAACGTATTATATTTTGAAAACACAATCCCTCTTTATCGCCATAAATCTCTCTTTATCACCATAGCCTTTTTTTTCAACTAGTTGGCAAGAACTAGAGAACTAGTTATAATAAAGTTATTATGATGGTTTTTCTATGGATCTATACCGCATTTAATCACAAACAAATAGTGCACAGTTTATAATCCTAATTATAATTGAATTACACACATCATCCCTATTGAAATACATATCCAAAATTTCCAAATTAAAAAAAAATCACTAACAAACCTGAATATAAAATAAAAATAAACCTATATTTACAAGATAATAAAAATAAGTGTATATATACAATATAATAACTACAACTATTATTAACAAAATATGAATCATGTGATTTTAAGGATAGCTGAGTTGGTTGAGTAAGATATGCTCGTGATTAAAGGTCATGAGTTCGAGCGTTTGTTTGCAGGCTATAGCGTCATGATTTACCTTCTGGCATTGTTGGTTTGCATGCTATTGCGTCATGGTTTACCTTGTGCGCACTCTTTGAATAGCGGTCGCGGATTCTTCTATAAAAATATGAATTATGTCACTAATATACGATCCAAAAAGAATTTTATATTTATCTTTTAGCTCTTATTTTACTATATAATTTATACACATCATCGTGAAATTCAAATAACAAAATTTAGCAAAAAAAGTTATCTAAAAAAAAGTTCATACCATATAAATCTCCAAATTTAAAAATGAAAAATACTTATATAATATAGTATTTTAACCAAAATCATTAAATTTGAAAAAACAAGAAATAACAATAATTCGTCCGAAGTTAGATATTTATTGTGCTGAGCCCAACTCGACTGTATTATACAAAATTGAATGTTCGTCATAATTTAAGCCCAACAATATAAATGTGACTTGGGCCAATCGTATATTAATTTGGGCCTATAACATTTATATACGTAGATAGCTTACTTGGGATCAGCCTTAGGAGTCGGTCCCCGACTTCCTTTGGACGAGCCTACTATATAAATAAAAAGAGGCCCATAATTTATACAAGATTGAGCTTGAAATCTAAATTGTGATATGAATTTAGAATCTAGTCACATTAATGAGTTTTTAACCATTACCGCAACTTTTTGTTTATTTAATTTTTATTTTAAATAAAATGGAAAGTATAAATGCTCATCCAACATATAGTTAGAAAAACAAAATTTTAAAATAAACTGCGATTTAAAAAAAGAGAGTAAATGCTATAAAAATAAAAATAAACTAAACCATTATTCATTTTCTATTCATATACTTTTAACAAAACTTATTTAATTTTTTATTTACTTTTTAACATTCAGTTATTTTTTATAATACCTTAAATATCTTTATTCTTTCATTGATTATATAAGGCTGTGTTTTTGTTTTTGGGTGAAGCTATTTCCTCCATTGGATTTATTATTTCCTCCATCTTAAAAAACAATTAACATTTGCTTTTACATTTTTGTCTTTAATTTACTTTCGAATTTATATTTTGATGCCACTATGCACTATCCAACCCTTATTCTAATAAACACATAATTAAGTCAAATTACAGCAAACATATATAATTTAACTTCTAAAATTAAACTTTAAATACCAAAAAAACTTAAATAGCTTAAAAATTAATTATGGAAAAGGAAAAAAACCTAAACCAAAGATTCAACACCTAAAAACACCACCCAATCAACCAACAAGATAATTTAATATTGTAAAAATGGCAACGAACAAAAATCACAGAGTCGTGAATAAAAAACAAGTGAAAGGTTTTTTTAGTAAATAAATAAAAAACAGATGTCCAAAGTTTTATAAAAGTAATTAGATACTAAAAAAACCAAAAATCTGTTCTTGGAACTCAATATGCGGGAAAACAAATTCATATCAAAAGAGTTTCGGGACCTGTAATATTTTTTTTCTGCATATCGAGTTTGTAGAACTCGCTATGCAGAGTATAACCGACTTCCTGGAACTCTTACCAACCGATAGATTAAAAAAGATTTAGGAGAGATTTTTACCTTTGATAGATTGCTTCGATCGAAAGTGGTGGCTAGATTTTTTTTCTTGGTTAGAAGAGCTAATGGCTGTATATTTATATTAATAGGATTCGTGTTTATGGGTGGAAGTAAATATTATGGGTAGAAGGTTGTAGGAAAAATTAAGGTAGATATGATGTTTGGATGGTTGTTGGAGAAGAAGGTGAATATGAGTGTTTGGAGTAAAATTAAAATAAGGGTAAATTAATAATTTTCTTTATGGAGGAAATAACAAAGTGGAGTCTTTTTTGAAATATGGAGGAAATAAAAAATCTTATGGAGGAAATAACTTTACCCTTTGTTTTTTTCTTCTTCCATTAATATATCTTCAACACTTTTATATGATTAAAGACCGAATATATTTTCAGCATTTTTACTAAAGAGTAAATATCTTTGTGATTTGTATTATTAAAGACCCAATATATCTTTAGTATTTTCATTTAAGACTAGCTTTCCTTTTTCTTTTGTTTGTTATTTTTAATTCTACTTTTTTTACGATATAATTTTTATTAACGTCTCTGATCATCATTTTAAGTTGAAATTAAATTTGGAATTGGAATGTGTTTGTAAATATATGATTGTGAATTTTTTTGGAGAAAGAAAATGATTCCGTGTTTTTAAATAAGTTTTACTATCGTTTTTGTGTTTTTGTATTTTCCTGGTAAGTATGTCTCTTGTTTCATGTCTCGCATCTCGCATAATGCAAAATGTATTTTTTAAATTGATAGATACGAGACCAATGATGGATGTTGAGATATTGTAAAATATGTTTTGGATAGATACGGTACTAGTGACAGATTCGAGACACGAAACAGTGTAAAATATCTTTTTAATAGATGCAGGATCAATGATAGATGCAAGATACTATAACATATATTTTAGATAGATGTGGGACTATATATGCAATACACTGTAAAAACATTTAGATAAATGTGAGACCAATTATAGATGCAAATCATTGTAAACTATTTTTTAGATATATGTGAGACAAATGTAAAATTAACAAAATTAGATGATAGATGCGGGACCAAAAAATTAGATGCGAGATCGATATTAATTGGGCTCACAACTTCTTTTTTTAGAAATTATCATTCATTGATCTAGTTATGTTCGTCCTAAAAGTATAAAATCAGTGGTACTTTCGATTTTTTAAGTTATAATTTATAAAATAAAAACTTTTAAGAAATTATTCTAAAAAATGTATATTTGATGATTTTATATAGAATTATATTATGTGTAGAGAGTAAATTGAATTTTATTTTTATACTAAACCATAATAATAACTTGGACTAGACCTCAAATAGTAACTCACTTATAATTGTCCGAGGCAGGACAAAAAAAATTTAATTTCTGTTGATAATAAATTTTTTTAAATCTCTTTTTACCATTCAATCTTTACCAAACCGACAATTACACTTAGTAAGTTTATTTTTTACTGTCCATATATGAATAGCATTCTTATATTAATTTATATAGACAATCAAACATAATAATAACAAAAAGGATAAACCCAACCCTACATCATTTACCTACACCAAAATATTAGTCTTTCACATGAAACTCACAAAAAAAAAATTGGTGAAAAAAGACTTTAAATAAATGAAAGCATTCATACAGTTTCCTAGGGCATACCCCGAGGTAGTACAATACAAAGAGATAACAATGTCAAGATGCCTCATACTAGAGATATGGCATAATGGAAAAAAACGTAAACGACTCAAATATCATGCTTTGTTGACTATGAGGATGTAAGGTGATTCCGAGATCACAAATCTGACGTCCAAGCTCCATGCTCCACGCCATACTGGAAAGACCTGCAAGAGGATAGAATCAAAGTAATTGGTAGATTTGTTAAAACTACGGTGGCTAGCCAATCTTGGTTCCAAGGAAACTAAATCGGAGATCCGATAAGATTTGGAAAGAAATCATAGAAGCCATGGTTGGGGCGGATCCAAATATTCTTGAGTTCCACTCTTTCCAAATGTGGTAAATGACCGCGTTGAAACAAGTGCACCAAAAAACTTGCCTGAAACTAACATATAAATACTATGTGGGTTTATTCTCATCGTGTTCGAAAGAAACTTGTTGTGGCCACTAATTTCCGAATATCAAATTAATTTAAGTTTATCGTGATTTTGATGTCATTAAGTTTCTTCGATCTGTAAGTCTTTTTTCGGTGTTAAACTAGGTTTTAATTTTATGTTTCTCTAATATATTTATGGTTTACTTGTTTTGAATAAATTTTGAATTTAAATTTAAATTTTTTGGAATATTTTAGATATAAAATGTGTGTTTTTTTACCAAGCTATCTTTCGTCAAAACTAGGTGAAGAGCAATATGTTCCCGCCAAATATATGCAGAAAATGAGCTTCAAGGAGCCAAAAATGAACTTCAACGTTGGAGGATTGATGCGCAGATGCAATAATGTTTCTCAATGTTTTGTCGGACTGATAGCTCTCCGGACCATAAGGCTCATGCCGAAGATGATCGGTCTGCCGAAAATATGGCATGGGACAGATTCCATAACCAAATTTTATCTAGCCCGATTTTTATTTTATTATTATTATTATTATTTTGGTCATGTTTGTGTTTTTGTTTTTTTAAAAAATCTTTAAGAGTTGGTATTTTTAAGTAGGTTTGCGTATATTTATTATTATTATTCCAAATTATGGAATCATGGCAAGGTTCAGGTTTCGGTGAAGATACACGGACAAAACGAATCAAGAGGATAGAGAAAATAAAATTTGTTGTTACACATGATTCTCATCCCTTATTCTTATCGAAACGCTTCCAATTCCACCTTTACCCACTTCTACATCGTCGAGCTCTACCCACAAACGACGACCACCTCCACCTTGTCGAGCTCCACCCTCCGTTTGTTTACATGATCTCTTTTGCGAGACATTCAAAGATCATATTATCTACTATGTTTGACAGGGAGAGGTAATTTTACGATTATTATTATTATTTCAGTTGATATATGTATTATATTTATTCGTTGTTACTAACGTCAAACCATGTTATCATTTGTAGAAATATAAGATGCGTTTGTGCGCCTACTACATTAGTCATAGAAGTTGGATTTTGGGACTTTGGGGCAGGGTTAGATCTTTGTTGGATATCGGATTTCTCGCATACGTAATCTACTATAGAAGTTCTTTATTTTTACCTCTTTTCCCTAGATCATACTTAAAGCGCGAACCTAAGTATCTCGTCGAGCTCTTTGACCCACTTGGGCATCGAGTCAAAGTTATACTCGTCGTAAGTTATAAAATGGTAAACATAGTCCGTAATATATGATATGTATATCGGATTACCTAATCTAATGCATATAAATCAAACAAACCATTCGAACCCGAAAACCAAATTACGAAATGCTATTTCGTCGTTTCCATGGCGTCACTGTTGTTCATTCATGGTTGTGGTGGAAATATGATAGGACTAGCATAACAAGAACCGAAAGGAAGATAATACATAAGACGAGGGGAAGTGTGGGGAAAATCTCCCAATGAAAAATAAAATACCTAAAACGAGGACAAAAAATTGCTACTAGACTAAGATCATGCATAAAATGGGGGCATCAATCCGCACAAACTAAGAGTAAGAAAATAATGCACAACAAGAACCGAGATGAGCCCACGACGTAATATCATACGAGGGCCACGAAAAAGATGAGGCTAACAAGAAATATGAACCGATAGAAATATATTAATACGGATGAGGACCTAAACAAATACACGAGGTAAACAGACTAGAGAACCCGAGCGAATGTCACGAAGTAGTATATGTCAACATAATAAGAATAACGTATTTAAAGGCTCATTAATAACCATGATCGATAATTAAAGCAGTTTGACACAATTCAAATATGTAATAAATAATATTCAATATGAAAAAAGTCATATGAAGATCATAGAAGAAATATCCTAATTATGTTTGAGGGCGAAAAAAAAGACAATAAAAATCGTATTCTAAAATAATTATTTATTTCCTTAACTTCTTTATTTTGGTATCACGTTTGAGAAGGAAATACTTTAACATTCCCCCATCATCTTTGCGTAAACTATCATCTTTTTTTCCAGAACGATTGTTACGAACACTATACGGACGTCATGTGTAGTCGAAATTTAGACTTTTTGGATCTGTTTGAAAACGATTTTTTTTGAAAGAAGTGAAAAAAAGGATAATATATACTTGTTCCATGTTCATTGGTTTGTAAAAAACAAACTCTTCGTCTATTTCGATCATAAGTTTTGTTTTTCAAAAAAGTTTTTATTTTTCAAATTTGTTGACTTTATTAAGTTTTATAAAATAAAGTGTTAGGTTTTTACTATATATGTTATATGTTTTTGAAGTATTAAAGAATAAATAATGACAGTGACATGTTTAATGAATAAATTATTAAAATTTAAAAATATTTTAGTAGAGATTTATAAATATTAGAAAACCTAAAAGTAACACTTCATGAAATAACTTTTTTTAATTAAAAAACTTTTATAAGATGAAAAAGGTCCGAAATTAGCCTTACAATAAGAGGTCTACAATTAAGTGGGTCTGGTTACCTAATAACAAAATAAAAACGGGAGCCAAATTAGGCTTAAAGCGAAACCCTAAAAGCATTAACTTTTTATTTGATCAGGACCTCCGCCTCATAACCTTCAGTAAAATCAGTTCCAATTTATTTTCCAACTCCAATCTGTTTTCTAGCTCCAGAAATCATAAAGGATTCAAGAAAGATCTACCATAATTCCTCAATGATGATTCAACCAGCGAACACTCAGGTAAGAAACCGATCATTGGATACGATTTTCTTCCAAGATTAGATTCTTTGATCAAAATTAAAAAAATGAGAAAATATTTCTAACTATCAACGACATGCAGATCAGCTACTCATTTCAACTCCAGTCCAGTATTCATGAAGTATTGAAGACAAATCTACCAGAAATTATCAAAGAAGATTCAACCAGCTCACAACCCATGTAAGATACCACTCACCAGATTCGATTAATATCCAAAAATAGATTATTCTATCAGAATTAGAAAAGGAGAATAACTTGCTAACTATAAGCGACATGCAGATCAGCTACTCAAGAAACCAACGAGTGACTCGGGTCTTGAAGGATAGCCAGAAAAGACTCAGCTAACCATGAACAATCATAAAGCACTAACGACTGGGATCCCAACGAGAGACAAATCCATCATTGACAAGCCAACTATTGCATGAAGATTCAGGTAACTTTTACCTAATTGATTAAACCTGCATGTTTAGTCAGGGATTCCTGCTAGCAAAAGGTTAGTTTGCAGAAAATACTATATGCTTGTAATATAACCCATTCCAATACCTCCAGAATTAGAATAGCTTTAAGATGGACTGGAATATTGTTGACATTAATCTCAGTTTCATCTTGCACTTCAGAGTCCAGCGAGCAAGCCGATCGGTTGCTTGGTTCTGGTCTCTCAAGACATGAACTAAAACCATGTTGGAAGAAATCAATCTTCTAAATTAAGAATATTGTCTAAGGCCCAGGAAAACTTAGCAGGATTAAGAAAGTTAACAATTAACAAACAGTCAGTCTCATTATCAATTTGAGACCAACCATTAAACTTACAGATGAGCAAGCCATCGAGCAGTGCTATGGCTTCAACCATAAGAGGGCTAAGCTTACCCTATAAGAAACCAACACCATATATTAAATTTCCTATATTATCTCTAATAACTATAGCACCACTTGCCTCACCATTAGAAAAACATAAAGCATCAGAATTTAATTTAGTCTACCCAGATTAGGATGATTCCATTTGAGATAGGTAGGCTTAGATTTGGTGACTAAAATATGATTAAAACAACCAATAGTTACAACACTTTTATAATCATTAATCCAGTGCTTTGCTTTAAAAATTTTATTATAATCAATGTTAATTAAAGTGTTAGAAACATCAGCAATAATATGACTATAGGAAAAAGTTTTACCATGAATTTTAGACACATTTCTGTGCTTCCAGATAGTCCCAAAAATAATCGAAGGAATAATATTTCTAACATGATTGTTCTTGTTAATAGACCAAATCCAGACTCTAGTTATATGATTATTTGTCATATATTTATATATTTTGATGCTGAAAATATCAATAAAGAATGACCAAAGAGACCAAGCGAAATCACATGAGGTAAATAAATGATTAAGAGACTCAATATTACAACAGAATTGACATTTAGAAACAAGTGTAATGTACTTATTTTGTATTATTGTGGCGATATGGATGTAATTGTAAAGTAATTTTCAATGTAAGAAAGAATATTCCCTATGCGTAAGAGAATTCCAAATTTTACTAAAAAGATTAGATTAAGTATAATGTAATCTAATATGATCCCAAGTGTCCTTAAGATTAAAATTGCCAGATTTAGTAAGATTCGAAATAATAGTGTCAGCAGAATGAGGTTTTATAATGCAATTTCTAATTGCGTTCAAGTCATTAGTAGATAATAGATCAACTATACCACTTAGCTGCCAAGAATTAAAACACCAATATTTGCTAACCTTTTCAGCTTTGAACCATATGTTATCCACAGTGTCCTCCAAAGTTAACAGAGGTTGATGATTGGACCAGTTGTTGAGCCAGAAGTCCATCATTCCAGCCCCCAGTTTCCAGCTTATGTGAGGCTTTGCGATGTTTTTAATCTTGCCAAGTCTTCTTCATATCATGGATCCATGCTTGGTGTAAGATATCTGCAATGATGTAAGTCTCTACATATATATTGTGCATTAATTTAGACCAAATTGATTTGTTATTCCTGCAATTGGCCCACAATTTGCAAGAAATGGAGTCTTGAATGTCAGATAAATTTCTAACATTCAATCATTCTTCCTTAAAAGTTTTGCAAATAGAATTCCACCTGGCCAGATATAGCTTGATATTTCTGAAGAAAGATACTAAGACAGTCTAAATTAGTGTCATTGTTGTTAGTAAATAATAAAATATCATCTGCAAATTCTAAAATAATGATATATCTAAAACTTCTGCTTTTATAAAACATTTTTTTGTTGGAAAAATATTATTGAGACACTTTATCAAAACTTCTTCAGCAATAATAAAAAGGCTATAGGATAATGGATTCTCTTGCTTCAGCCGTTTTAAGGTTTTAAAATAACCAATGGACTCACCATTGATGAGCATGGAGACATTAACAAAAGAAATCAAATTCTTAATAATTCTAATGAACTTTTAAGAAAATCCAAACATGCTAAAAAACTTTATAATAAAACAGTGAGTCAATTTGTCAAAAGCTTTTGACATATCGAGTTGAATGAAAATATTTTTGTCTTTTACTTTCATGTTTAAGTCATAAAGAAGCTCCTTAACAGTAAGAATATGATCTTGAATATAATTACTAGGAACAAAGCCTCCTTGGTTTTGAGAAATAATTTTATGAAGGACTTTAGTTATTCTTTTATTAAGAATTTTTTTCATGATTATGTTCAACAGGGAGCAAAGACTGATGGGTCTGATATCCTTCCATCTGGAAATGATTATCATTTTTAGGTATCAAACAAATACAGTTCCTAGGATACCTTAGAATATGATTGCCCAACATGAAATAGTGCATCGCAGTATTAAGATCATATTTAATTATTTTCCAACAAGTTTTATAAAGCGTTGGTTATAACCATCCATACATGCAGCACTTGCAGGATTCAAGTTGTTGATAATGGACCAAATTTCATACTCGCTTGGTATCTGCAGAAGCTCATGGCTGTCTTCATCAGTTATTAAGGAAGGAATGTTACTGAAGGTCGCGTACATCATGTTAACTTGCTCATCATGCTTATCAATGTAAGGATAATTTGTTAATGCTTCTTTTAAGTACTCGACCATAGAGAGCCATATAGCCTTCCTATCAATAATCCAGGTATTTCTATCCTTAATTCCATTGATAGTGTTCTTTTTCCTTTTCCTTTTAACATAGATGTGAAAGAATTTAGTGCTTTTGTCCCCTTCAGTAGCCAATTTGCATAGCACTTCTGCATCCAGTATTGTTTTTCCATTTTTTAAGCTTGTAGGATAAGGGCATTAACTTTAGAGAGCTGATTTCTAGTGTCAATATTGTTATGATCTTGGTGATTAAGTTCCTTTATATGAACCTCATCTTCAAGAGCCTGAACCTTCTTGAAAATATTACCAAAATAATACTTATTCCAATTAATCAAACCTTCCTTAAGCCTTCTCAATTTATGCCAAAACCTAAGTAAAGGGTCACCAGTAATTTCCTGATTCCAATTATTATCAACAAATGGAAGAAAATCAGTGTCTAGAGATCAAATATTTAAAAATTTAAAACTTCCCCTTATGTTAGGATTATCTATAGCAATATAAATTAGTAAAGGCGTGTGATCTGAGTAGGTTCTAGCTTTATGAACAACTTTAGTCTCTCCAAAGAACTCAGACCACTTGTTGTTTATGAAAACCCTGTCCAGCCGCCCCTTTTTTATTTGTTATACCAAGTGTATTTAGATCTATCAAAACCTGCATCTTCAATCTTACAGTCACTGATCATCTCATTGATATCGTTAGTACTATTTTGACAAAAAGTAGAACAACTTAGCTACTCGTCTATAAAAGCAATGACATTAAAATCTCCACATATCATCCATTCTAGATTAGTCTTAGAAATGAATTTCAAAGTGTTCTAGAGGTCAATTATATTGTTCATCTGGAACTTAGCGTAAACTACTATTCTTAAGAAACATTTAAGATTAGAAGTATAGTTACCTTTAGAATGGATACATTGATTGTGATCAACTTTCACATTCACAGTAATATCTTCATGCCAAAAAGCCAAATTTTATTAGAAACATTAGATTTGTAATTTTTGAAACCAATTTTCTTAGCAATTATAACAATGTTATAATTGCTGATCAAAGGTTCTTGTATATCAACCAATTTGACATTATTCTTCTTTATAAGGTAATTGCGCTTTCTAATTGAAGACTTATTTATGATCCCTCTTATATTCCAATTAAGCATGTTTATCATTATTAATATAAGAGGATTTAGATTTACTTGTTCCTTTGAACTGAATAGATTTGATAATCTTGCCTTTTGTTGTCTTTCCGCCTTTAGCTTCCTTGATCATTTTGTCAAATATTTCTCTAAAACTATTTTCTTGCTCATCTTTGTAAAATTCTAGCGAGATTGCAAGATTTGTGCTCCTACTGTTTTATGGTGAGTTCTATTTGCTGCCAATATTTGCCTGCTTTGGTGAGTAATTGTTCGTGTCCACATATCCATAGTCCAATTAATGACGCGGCGGAAATAAAAGAAGAAACAACGATAAATGAAACCCTAATTCAAGGGTAACATGATGAAACCCTATTCTAAGGGTAACAAAGACTGAAATTTTCAGAGATAAAAATCTATTATTCCAAAAGCTTAAAATAACTTAAGGCATATGAGGCTTTATATAATAGCTTCTCAAAACCCTAAATTATAATACAAGGAAATAAAATAAATATTTTAAAATAAAATCAAATAAAATCAAATCTTAATATAATTAGATTTTATTTAAATACATAAGATATTTGAATAAAATAAACAAACCTTTTGTTTGGATTTTTTGGGCTACATCATTCTCTCCTGGTTGACAAGAATTTGTCCTCGAATTCACAGAACCGTCACCATCAAGAACCTAAATTATTTATTTTATTTTATTCAATCGTTACATTGGGAATTATAATTGTTGACCTTATCGGAATAAGATAATTCTTCTCGAGTGTTCCTTATTCGAAGTCACATTGAAGCCATCCAGTTGAAGAAAAAAAATTGTTTCGAAAACCTTTTCATAGTCTCAAGACAACATTCCCATGTCCAGTTGATGAAAACAAAATGGTTTTGAATACCTCTTCATAACCTATGACAACATCTCGATAAGTAGTTTTTACCTTGATTCGGCGATTGGTATCCAATTTAAACTCCTTCAGTAACCGGTCAATACGACCGTCATTGAAACGGTTGGTATGTCCCCTCATACTCAAACAATCTTCCTGATCTTCATGACCATGTGTGTTGTTCTCTTCTTTAAACATTGAATCAAAATAGTCAGGCTTTAGAAACATGTTTCCCCATAGCAGGAACTGAGGCTCTGATACCAAACTGATGTCGCAGCAGAAATAGAAGAAAAAAAACGATAGATGAAACCCTAATTCAAGGGTAATATGATGAAACCCTAATCTAAGGGTAACAAAGATTGAAATTTTCAGATATAAAAAATATATTAATCCAAAAACTTAAAATAACTTAAGGCATATGAGGCTTTATATAATAGCTTCTCAAAACCCTAAATTATAATACAAGGAAATAAAATAAATATTTTAAAATAAAATAAAATAAAATCTTAATATAATTAGATTTGATTTAAATACATAAGATATTTGAATAAAATAAAATAAAATAAACAAACCTTTTGTTTGGACTTTTTGGGCTACATCACCAATGATGTAGCAACATGGTATCCACAGTCTAAATTATGTATGGATTCTATTATCTCACCTTGTTCAGGAGTTTTGTATCCTTCTTTACTAGGATATCACCTTGCTTAGGAGTTCTATCATGATAAATCGTCTTAGATTGATGCATAGCTTGTCCATAATGGGAATTATCTTCATTCAAGCAAACTATCAATGATTTAATATCCTTCTTACTTGACTCTTTGTTGTTTTTCTCTTGCACTATAATCTGTTCTTCCTTACTTACTTTGTTCAGCAGCTGATTCTTGTCTATTTTAGTGTCTGATTTAATCTTTTTACATTGTTGATTTCTATGACCCAGATGACAAAAAATATTGCAGTAATGAGGCAAGTTCATGTAGTTAATTTCGGCCCAAAATCCTTGATTCGATCCAAACCCAATCCATACATCATGCTGGAGATTTTTAGACACCTATTTATCCAGGCAGAACACGACGAATGGTATGCTCTGTTTTCTTCTCGAACTTTGATAAGAAGTGGGTTACCAATTGCTGAAACGATTGTTTTGATGATATTCTTATTGAACAAATGTTCACGAAGCTTGTCAATCTTGATCCACACAGGCGTGATCGGACTTTCTTGATCGATATTGAAGTCTTTTGTCCACTTCATCAAGCGCGTGATTTTGTTTCCTAGACAGTTCAATGCCACAATCTACATAGATCTGCTTTTGAGTCAAGTTCAAAGAAAATATGTCTGGAATCGAAGATCTTAAATCTGTAATTTGCTTCCACCTTAAACGATTATAAGAATTGGATTATAAATTCTCTTTTCGGTAAACCTTAGGCAAACTTACCCACAATAGTATGTCTTGATTGTTGTTTCAATTTATCTAAAACTGATTTACTATACTAAATAGAGATTTGATCTTCTTCTCCAATATACTTTCTGGTTCGAAGTCAAGATCGTCTTGATCTTGAATACCTCTCTTTATAACCTGAGCACTTGTTCCTGGTTTCTTCATTCCTATCGACATTCTAATAATCCATTATTTTATGCTTGTTGATGCTTGTAATGTTGGAAAATCCATTTGTGAAAGCTTGACATAAGAAGAAAAAGAATAGAGAGAAAAAGAAGTTTTCTTAAAGATTAAATTTTTTTACTCAATTCTTGAAAAAAATCTCATATGCTGTTTTTTTTCATGTTCTCATGAAATAACTTTGTTTTCAGCTAGCAGAGTAAATTTTCTGTCCATTTGCAACCTAAAAAATCACTATTAACGTATTTTTTAAAATAAAATTGAATTGAAGTATATACCCATTCGACCCATAACTCGAAGACAAAATTTAGGAAAAGAATAATTTTAATTTCCGTTAGTAATTTTTTAAAACATAATTATACTTTACCGCTCAATCTGGACTAAACCGACAATAATTATACTTTTTCTTCCGTTCGTATATGAAAAGAATTATCATATTAAATTATATAACCAAACAAAGATAATAATATTTAAAATCTTAAACCCTAGAGAAATACAAATTAAAACTAAAAACAGAAAAATAAATTTTGGCTTTTTCTAAATATCAACTAACCAACCATATCAGTACACATGAAAAAGACAAAAAGAGTCAAAAAAACATTTTAAATTTAAAATAATAAAAAAATTATATGCAGTAGTACCACAAGTCACAACAGCCACTCCTTTTCCCTTATCCACAGAAGCTCTGTCACGTGAATAACTTTTTATACTTCTTCAATGTCTACTCGCACGACCGCGCGTGTGACTCGACACCGAATTATTCGACGAACCACTCCCCGACCCACCCCCGAAAAACAAATCCGATAAATAATTACCCAAATCATCAGGGGCATAAACCACAAACGATTCTCTAACACTATCCCTAACTAAATCGGTCCGATATCTGTTGTATATCTCACGGTATTCCGGTACCAATTTACTCGCCACCGAAACTTTAATCTCGTCTCTAAGTTTCGGGTCAGTCACCACCCAAGAGGTTTGTTTCTTGTAAGCTTCCTCGAAAGCAACGTTGAATTTATTGAAAAAGACTTTCGCTTGATCTATGGTTGTTATAGCCGTTGGATCTTCTGGTAGTGTCATCCATACTTTACCCCACGCGAGTTTCTCGTAACTGGAGGCGAATCGCATCACCGTCGCTTCGTGTTTCGATAGCCACTCGTCGCCGAGGAGGAGTTTTAGAGATGAGTTACGGACTTTGCCGATGACGTATTGGAGGTTGTTGGTTAGGAAGAGGTAAGTGAGACCGACGTCTTTGTAGAGTTGTGCTTTCCCGTCGATTTTGGCTAGTAAGAGGAGGACTAACCAAGCGAGTCGCATAGAGATTGGGGATGAGTAAACACCGTCGACGGAGTTTTGTCCGGCGAAGTAAGATTCTGGTAATGGAGAGCCGACTGTGAATGGAGTGTCGCCGATTATATCGGAGATTGGACCGCTGTAGTCAGCGAGGAAGGAGAGGTAATTCATGACGTAACGACTGAGGTGATGGACTCCACCGCCTGGAAGCGCGGATTTAGAAACGTCTTTTTGAATCGCCGATTCGAAATCAGCAAGCATGACACGGACGGCTTCACCGAGTTTCGCTAACGACTCGATCGTTTGTGATCGGACTGCGGTGGTTGATTCGAAGTAGAAGATCATTTCGATCTCTGCGTACAGATCTGAAATCGTTTCGTACATATCGAGTGTACGGAACATTTTCTCGGTTGCTTTCTTGCATTTCGCTACGTTTTCCGGGAAAACAAACAGGTTCAACGCGCCTTCTCTTGTGATTTCAGCGAAACAAGATTCGGTTATGGAGGTTGAAACAGAGAAAACATGATCACATAGAATTCTCTCGCCGTAAAACAACGTACGAACGGCGATCTTCACCGCTCGTAACCACGTCCTGATTTTCCCTTCCAGAACTTCCCACTCCATCTTCTGAACCTGAGCAAAACTAAACTTCTCAAGACCTAATTGATAAAGTCCTTCATCAACAATCGATTTACGAATCGTCTTGTAAATCCTCACACATTCCTTCGCATAACCATTAGATATCATACAATCAGCTATCAATTTCAAATCACTCATCGCATCAACATCAGGTCCTTTACCAGATCTATCCTCATCGATAGAACCATCAGAATCATCATCTTCATAATCAGAACCGGAAACACTATTACTCGTCGAACTAAACCTCGAAGCTCTAGCAGACCGAACCGACACACATTCCGGCTGTAGATACTGCCGATTCGTCTTCAAAATACGGTAAAACTCTTTCTCCAGGTGCTTCATCGCGACCTGCATCAAATTCTGCGCAATCCTCAGCTTCTTCGACGCAGGATTCATCGAGAGTATGTTATGCATAGCCGTCTGCAGCTCGTTGACAGCATGAACATACTCCTGAGCTTCCTGACGATTCTCACCGGAGAAAAGCATCGATATATTACATGAAACGGAAGCGGAATCCTCATCGGATCCCGACGAACTCCATTTATTGATAATAGATTCAGCATTCTCAATTCTTTCTTCCATCAAAGACTCGGAGAAGCTATGATGTACTTGATGATGCATAGGTGACCTCATTGGAGATGATCGGTACGGTGACCTCATCGGAGATGATTGCATCGGTGATCGAACTGGTGATCGCATCGGCGATCGAGGTGGTGTTCTTAAAGGAGACTGTGATTTAGAAGCAGTTGTCATTTCGGAAGTTGAATTGTTTAGAGAGAATTGGATTGGATTGGATTGGATTCGATTGGATTGGATTTGGATTCTGTTTTGTTGTTTTTGTTTTTGTTTGAGATGTGAATAATTGAGGGTTTAGAGATATGGTGGAGAATAAGAGATAGATAGAGGGTAGGGGGTATTTATAGGGGATAGTGAAAATAGACTGAAAAATAATGTGACTATTTTAATGTTAGAAATTCAACGCGTTTATGTAATAAGGTGTACATTTCAATTTCAATTTTCAATTTCTGTTTGCTTGTGGTTATGGTATAAGATTGAGTCCAGTTTTGATTAGGTACCAAGAAACAGACTCTTTCTTAGTCAAATGAGGAGGATGATATTTTTATATAGCTAAAGGTTATATAATCTGTGATATGCTATATTGGTCATCGATTATAATTTTACTTTTATATTTTGAACAATAAATAGTCCACCTATCTATTGTAGTGACAAATAGTTTTAACGAGATATAATATCCGAATAGCATAAAATATGAAATATACAGTACAGCTAACCATGTTGGTTAATGTTCGACCTATCAGTCACAATGAACATCTTTTCTCATATCCAGTTTGGTTAGCAATGCTCAATTTAATTAGTTATGTTCGGCTTGACTAATAATATTTAGTTCAGATAATCATAATCAGCCTGGCTCTATCATGTTCAGTTCGGGTATTTATATTCAGCCTCGTTCTGTCATGTTAAGCTCAGTTAGTCATGTTCGGCTTAGTCAGCTTTACCTTCAGCATCTCGTCTTCATCATGTTCAGTTCGGGTATTTATATTCAGCCTCGTTCTGTCATGTTCAGCTCAGTTAGTAATGTTCGGCTTAGTCAGCTTCACCTTCAACACCTCGTCTTCACGATATTTTTTCAAAACCTTATCGTGAGGACGTCATTTTCACGATTTCATCTTTAGCACTTCATGTTTATAAAAGATATTTATTGTGAAGAATAAATTATTGAAAGATGTTAGAAACACTCTTACACATTTATTATCTCAAATATATAAATCATAGGCGTTAATAAGGATAAAAAAAAATCTTTGTAACTAATATAAATAGGGAGAGATTCTCTCGCTTAAAAAAATTATCGAGATACATAAAATCCATTATTCCCAATTATAATATCATTTCGATTGTGTTTTACGATTTTAGTCTTTTTCTTTATTTAAAGATATTGATTTGCTATTTGATTAACACCTCATCAAGTCTCTTAACTAAAAAATATTTGGTTACAATATTTTAATTATCAATTATGGATAAAACTAGTCCATCACGTGTGTTTATTTAGAGGACTATCTGTCACTAAAATAGATATCAAATGACTAATTTTATCGAAAATAAATAATCAATGGATTAACTGCATCGAACATATATAATCAATATATGCGGGGACTAATTCTATCGAAAATGGATAATCAAGTGACTAATAAAAAAAAGAAAATCGAAAAACTATGTATCATTAAAATTAAAATTGATAGTCAATCGACTAATTATTTTTAAAAATCTTAACCTCTCGACCTCTCTCTCTATATATATATATAAAGTTTGCCACGTTTCTGATATATTCGGATTCTTAACACAAGACTCGATCACTCAAAAATTTCATATTGAATTTGTTTAATAATTTTTTTAATATATAACAATTTTTTTTATTTTTAAAAAAGAAATAGATCATCACCCTCCTATATTCAAAATATATAACTTTACTCTTCGAATTGTTTAAGTAATTTGTTTTTAAATTATTTAAAAAACAAATACTACCATAGTTAAAATTCAATATTCAATATTTTTCTTTTATGTGAATACAATAGGTTAAATATGGAAATAATTAGTATATATATTTATGGTGAAGCCTTGAAGGCAGAGAATGTACGAATTTATTGATTGGGTATGTCTGAAAATATATAAATAGAATTTTAAAGGAAACTGAGTAAGGAGGTTTCAGATGAGACTTCTTAAGTCGTAATGTTTGATAGCGAGCAAACCAAAACCAAGTTATATTATGATACAGTAAATGTTTTGTATTTTTTTGGTATTGATATTTGATAAGTCAAACAAACACATTTATTGTATATTTAGCATTTTGCGGAAATGAGGTCTTGCAGCTTACGTGTGCAGGAGAGTCGTAATAGATTTCCTTAGTATTACAGCTAAGGGCATTTACTAGTCTGTATCTATGTGTATTCTCGAAGTTAGACAGTAAATTTGAACCTAAACTTTTTTTATTTATTAAGCAAAAAGGAGTCCAAATTAGGGACTCGTAGGTTATTACCATCAAAACGCGGCGGTGAAATTAAATTTCGGAGAATTTTCATCTAGAAGATGAGTGTCAAAAAATTCGATATTTGTTTAAAAGATGGGATTCAGCTTCGATCTCAATCTAATTTTCAATTAGTCGAGAACAATTTAAACATGAAGCTGAAGGTGCAGACAAGATTGAAGTCTCAAGAATTTTTAGATAGGCACGCGTTTTAAACAGAAAGGGAGCGATTTTCATGGAGCTTGAGAAAAGTATGATGATGGGCAGAAGAAGAGATGCACTCTGCTAGAGGAAAAACAAAAAGTTCTAAACTTGCAAGCGTAGAACAACAACTAAAGAAATAGGTTAGTGAAAAACCAGAGCTTAGTCAACACGGATGTTTTCTAAGACAAGGCTCTCCAAGAATGCAATAGATTTTAACCGATGAGGGGATTGAAAGTTTGTGTAGTCCAATTTCATCTTACATTTTAGAGTCCACCTAACAAGCGAGTCGGTTGCTTGGTTTTGTTATATGAAGATGTGGTTGTAGATAAGATAAAACAAATAGAGACGACTAGAGAAACATAAAGACGACTATGGTTTATTATTTAGAGCAAGTATCAGTTACATAGAGTATAAAACTCTTATTTATAGACAAATTATATAAGCGAATGGGCCTAAGACTTATATCTCTAACACACTCTCTCAAACTCGCAATGTTTATTCTTGTATCGTGACTTTGTTACACAAAATAAAAACCAAAATTGCAGCAAAAGCGAAATAACAAACTTCAAAACAATAATGGAAATCCAAAATCAAAACAAAACACCAAAATCAAAATCAAAATGTCAAAACCTAAAATCGAACTCTAATCTCCAAACTCCAATCTTCAAACTTTAATCTTCAAACTCCAATATCCAAACTCTAAACTCCAACCTCCATTCTCCATTCTTCAAAATCGAAACTCCAAACTTCAAACTAATCTAAACACTAAACGAATCCAAACGAATATAAACAAAGCCAAACAAATTCAAACAAAGCTAAACAAAACCAAACAAATCCAAACGAATCCAAACAAGTCCATACGAATCCAAATAAGTCCATACGAATCCAAACAAGTCCAAATGAATCCAAACAAAATATATACCAAATCCAAATCCAAACGAAGAACGAATTCTAAACACCAAACAAATCAAACGAAAAACGTCGATCTAAGCAAATGCCACACAAAGTTCAAACGTCAAACAAAATCTAAACACAAAACAAAATCCAAAAAAAATCTCAACGCCAAATACCCAAACGAAATTCGAATGCCAAATTCAAATAACAAATCCAAATCCAAAAAATGAAGTCAAAACTAAATCTAAATAGCAAATCCAAATTCAAATCTAATTTCCAATCAAAATCAAAATCAAAACTGAATCTACGATTATACAAACAAAAATCTGCATTGTTCCAATAGTGATTTCTCCCGAACCGTAGCACCGAATCATAATCCAAACCAATCAGATTGAAGGATTAGGTGTCCCAAACATGCTCTCCAAAATTCAGCAAAAACCGATATTGGTTGCCTCTCGACTGGGTCTGTTGATGGTGGTTGCACAATACATGTCCGAAAATCGAAAATTATCACTGTTGATCATTCCCATAGAGGCACTAGAGATGTTACTGCTCACCTCCTATTAAACCGCCACTATCTTTTTCCTTAACATCACTCCAATCAAGTCATACTACTTGATGAGCCACAGACACTCTGAACTAGGATCTCTAGAGCAACTATATCACTTTGAGTTAGGCTTGTTGGTTCATCATATGTTCGAGATCTGAGAATTTCACCCACATGACGTTCTGTCAATGCTATGCAGTCATCAGTGGTATGACCAATATCATTGTGATATTGGCAAAAAGAGTTACTGCGATGCTCTCTGGGAGACTGCAGTGTTGCCGGTCTCCGGTAATGCACCTCATCCTTTGTTTTATCAAAAATGGTGGCCACACTTTCTTTTAACTCTGCGAACCACTCCGGTTGGACCTGTGGCCCTCTTTTGTTTCTGGATTGCTGACTCTGAGCAGGAGCAGCTGGCTCAGACTGAGCTTTTGCCCTACCATACCCCTGCCCGGTCTCTCTTGCTTTGTTCCCGGACTGATTTTGATTGGGATTTGGTGCCACTGGGGTAGACCTCACCTGCCTGTGCACCCTGGTTTTCTTTGTTTCATCAATGTTTATCTGTTTGCCAACCTGATTCAGCAGCCCTCCCCATGTCATGGCCTTCTTTCTGGTCACTGAATCAGCTAGATTTCCTGGGTTCAAACCTTGCCTTAGGAATGCTATTGCCACTTGTTCGAAGCAATCAGCCAACCCATTCTTGGTGTTCACAAAACGACTTATATATATTCTTTCAAGGACTCATTTGGTTCCTGGAAACAATGGATTATTGTGTCTCCATTGCCCTTCAGCTCTTTACTCCCTACGAACTGCCTTCGAAAGGCTACCCAAAACGTATCGAAATCTTTAATACAACCCTGAGGCAGGCTGTTGTACCATTTCAGAGCACTCCCCGTGAATGATTGGGAGAATGCCCTACAAAGTAGTTTATCGTCGTCGTCAAAGTTCATCATGAAGTTTTTAAATTGCTCCAGATGGTTGTCCGGATCAGTACTGCCATCGTACTTCTCTATTTTGGTGCTGTCAAACCTCTTGGGTAGGTTTCCGGACAGAATTTTAGAAGCCAATGGAGATTGCCTCCAATTCCTTCCACGACTGAACACAGTATCCTCATTGGGAGTTGCAAAGATACCTGGTTCATCGTGGAAAGCAAAGGGATCCATCAGCATCTTGTCCACATGCCTCCGGTTATGAGATGACCCCTTACCAATATGCCTCTTCATCTTTCCTTGTCTATCCTTTTTTCTTGAATATTTTTTAATCTGCTTTTGCTTCTTTCTGGTTCGACCCTCATCACTGCTAGAGGACAAGGA
Source organism: Limnanthes douglasii subsp. nivea (assembly GCA_036936605.1). NCBI lineage: Eukaryota > Viridiplantae > Streptophyta > Magnoliopsida > Brassicales > Limnanthaceae > Limnanthes > Limnanthes douglasii. The sequence continues at coordinate 2,468,927 of JAUPFV010000005.1, read as the reverse complement.
TTTTTCAACTCCCTCACTGTACAAAGAGCTATTAGAAGATTCTGAGCTTGAGTCAGAACTCTCCACAGGCTTGGACCGGTGAGACTTTTTAGAACTGGCATGAGTATTTTTGGTGCTCACATGAGTTTTCGAAGACTCATGCTCTCTAGGGTTATCGGTGTGATGTGCAACCGATGCTTTGGATTTTTATTTCACGCCCATCTTGGCCTTTTCTGCCCTCAGAGCTTCTATTTCACACTTTAGCCTATCACGCTCTTCGATAATGTATTCATCGTTCTCTTCCACCACTTCGAGCAAAGCTGGTGGTAGTTTTGGATTGTCCGGATTCATTCTGACAGATTTTCTTAGCTGGTTTTGAATGCTTGATTCAGGCACCTTCTCCTCCCACTGTGGTCGCCATTTTGGTGTGGATAATAATTGCCTGAGGGTAGGCTGGTAATTTCAGTTGGTGTTTTACGGTGGTGTGTGGGTGTTTAAGTGTTTAGAGTAGAGAGTAGAGAGACAATTAAGCAGCTTGGTAGCAGTTAATTTTCTTTTCCTATAGTTAATGCAGGTGGTTGGGTATTTATACCCTGATGTTTGGGCCCTTATGGGCTTTCGGGTCATGTTTAATGGACCCGGGTCATGTTCAAAGACCCATGAGCTCTAAGTAGGAGATCAAGTAGCTTAGTCAAGAAGTGTTTAGGTTTTTTAGTACTTTTGTCATAGTTCGAACAGTCCTATGGTCATAGTGTTTAAAGTGATCTGTCCGGTCCGGAGGCCTTGGACTGATCTGTCCGTGTCCGGGGAGAGTACAAAATTCGGACTCATCAATACTTATTTTTTTTAGCATTGATTATATCTGTGTCATGTTTTTGTTGGTTTATATATGATCTTTTAGGTTTAGGGTTAGTTGAATATCACCACTAGCACTATTTGTGGGGAGAAATTGATTTCTGGATAATATATTTCCAAATCATTTATAAAAAACTATTAGTGATTATAATTTTTTTATGGGTTCGGCTAAATTCGGGCCCAAAATATGTTAAATATCCCCAAAAAACAAGCGTTTTTGAAATTTTACAATTTTATCCTTACCTCGGCGGTTGAACCTTTCTCAACCGCCGGTTGAGATCCTCCCACCCGGCGGAAAAGTTGTTTCACCCGCCGGGGTAAGCTTCCCCGCCGGTTGAAACCCTCTCAACCGGCGGGGTAAAAAACGGCTAAAATTTTGGGGTTGGTTAACATATTTTGGATCCGAATTTAGCCAAACCCTTTTTTTATTTGTACGAGAATGCAGTCGATCTAGGGTTTGAACAGTAAATCGTTCATGGACTATTGAATTTAGTAACAGATAGTCATTTGACTTTCAAAAGCATGTTGGTAGTCTCTCGACTATCCATTTTGGTGACATATAGTCTCTGGATTGTCAACAGTCCGTTGGTAGTCCATGAACTATCCATTTTGCATAAAGTTAATTCCATGCGCATGTTTATTGAGGGGGCTAAGTTGATCGAAAATAGAAAATCAAATGACTAACTTTATTGAAAATGAATAATCGAGGACTATCTATCACAAAAATTAATAGTCAACACAAGTAAAGGGATTAACTTTATCTAAAATGGATCATCCAGGAACTACCAGCGGACTTTTAAAAGTTCAGGAACTATCCGGGGACTACCAGCGCACTTTTAAAAGTTCAGGAAGTATCCGTCACTAAATTTGATAGGTCATGGACGAGTTACTGTTCAAAACTTATATATCTAGGCCAAAGCTTCTAGTATACGATGCGTCATGACTGGAACGTCTGATTGAAGAGACTTAGCTCGTTTTGTTGGATTTGTTGGGACATTTATGAATATCGAAAGATTCTTGATAAACTCAATAAATTTGTTATCATTTGTGATATTTTAAATTTTATTTTTCAAAATTAATTATACTTTGTTTATTATCGTTTTTATTATCATATTTGTTGAGATTTTTTTTTTTGTTTTGTTTTTTATCTTACATTTCCTCAATTTTTTTAAAATAGGCAAAAAATTTAAATTTTTGATAGACGGTTGCCACGATTAAAAGACTTGTTGCATTTATAAACTACACATTAATAGACAAACTCTTATATATACGGTTTTAATGTGTGTTTTATAAATATCACTACCACAACTAATAATAATAATAATAACAATAATAATAAAAATAAAAATAAAAATAAAAATAAAAATAAATAAGAAGAAGAAAGTGTTTGTCTTTTGATGCGTAACTAAGATTTAAAAAGAATCGTTCGATTCACGGCAGTGTTGGGGCGTTGTCGTTAAATGCCCTGGGATGTGAAAACAACTTGCCTTGCGCCGGAAAAATAGATCAATATATCATGATCAATTTCAACGTAATAGTTATTTATGTTACAAAATGTTTCAATGAAGATTTTTGGATTATAATATCTTCTGATACGTTCCTTTAGATGTTCGTTGAGTATTCTTTTAATGATAAAATTTCCGATAAACGTCCTTCCACTACTAAGGTTTAGAGATTAAACAGTATAAACCATTCGTGTACTGTTTAGGGGTATAATCTATCCGGTACAATTTAGATTTGGACAGAATCAGATCAGATCACTAAGTTTATCAGTTTCGATCGGATCAGAGTTGGATCGGACCAGATCGCTAAGTTTTAGATTTTATTTTTTAGAATTGGACCGGACCGCTACATTTTCAATTCGGTTCAATTCAAGTTCGAATTCAGTTCGTTCCCGTTTCGGTTCGATCCAGTTTTGGTATGGTCTTTTATCTGTTTGGTCTCGGTCTGTCCCGTCCATTCTAAAAAAATTATAATTTAATTATAATTTATTTTTATTTAAATAAATAATATAAAGATTAAAGTTTAGAAATTATTCCATGATTTTTATTAAAAATTGGTAATTATCTATTAATTTTGATAATATAATGTATAGAAAATAAAAATAATAATTGGTTCAACCAATTTTATTTGTTCGATTTCATATCGTATATACCGGATTATCGATACAATCGGTTCGGTTCTGTATCGCTTCTATCGGTTTTATCAGTTCAGTTCTTAACCGATTATACTGGTTTATCAATTTTATCGATTCAATTTCGAATCGATTTTTATTGTTTCGGTTCTTTATCGATTTTGATTTTTAAAATAAAACTGTAAATCAAACCATTAAAAATTTTTCGATCTGATTATTATCAGTCGGGATCGGCCGAACTGATCCGATTGTCGATACGGTTAACAGCTCTTGTACTATTTAATAAACCAACCGTATCAATCTAACTACTCAATTGACTTTGTCTGTCTCACATTATTATGTTTAATGCATCATGCTATCCGACTATACCATTCTTCATTTTTTTAAAAAATAAATAAAAATACCATACGTAAACAAAAATGCGTGCTAAGATTAATGCAGGTGGCAAAACGTAAGAATGTTCATAAACAATAAATAAAAAAATCGAGATGGCATCTCGTATGAAGCATTTATTACATACTCTTGAATATTCATCAAGTATATTTTCATCTATAACAATAACCATAAAAATATCATAATGATATGAATAAGTTACCATAATATATCCAATAAAAATTAAATTATCTATAATTATTTAAGTGTAACATAAATTATTATTACAATATTTTTAGAATACACAAACAGATATAGATTTAATAATTAGTTATATTTAAATTTTAAAATTTTATATTTTTCAAATTCAACTAAAAACTAATTATATATATATATAGTTATTAAATTACTAAAGAATTATCCCAAAATGGCTCAAGCACACGACATATGCGAATGACAGACTATCAACAAAGAAACTTCTATTCTTCTAACTCACCAAATGCTCCTAAAGCATTCACTCTATATTGCGAACACCAATCCAGTTTAGGCACTCCCTAAACTTTCGAACTGATACTGCATTGGTCATTATATCTGCTGGATTATCGTGTGTAGACACTTTCTTCACATCAACAATTCACTTTGATATTATATCACGAATAAAATGATACCTCACATCTATGTGCTTTGTACGCTTATGGTACATTTGGTTCCCTATAAGGTGTATGACACTTTGACTGTCACAAAACATTTTTGTAGTAGTCCTATCCAAGCTAAAATCTGCCACCCAAACCTTGCAACCATATTGCCTCTTTAACTGCTTCTGATAGCGCCGTGTACTCTGCATTTGTTGTAGACAAAGCTACAGTAGCTTGCAACTGTGCTTTCCAACTGATTGCACTCCCAGCTAGAGTAAATACATATTCTGTCAGAGATCTTCTTTTATCCATATCACATGCAAAAGCAGAATCAACAAAACCAACCAATGATCCCGCAACATCATTCAGCAATTCACCAATATTGGTCTTGTTAAAAGTTAAGCCAATGTTCACAGTATTCTTAAGATACCGAAGTATCCATTTCACTGCCTACCAGTGTTCTTTCCCAGGACATCCCATGTACCTGCTAACTACACTAACCGCATGTGAAATATTAGGACGTGTGCATACCATAACATACATGATACTATCAACTGCATTTGCATATGGAACCTTCGACATTTGTTCCAACTCAGCATCATCCTTGCCCGCTCCTACTGCAGACAACTTGAAATGAGTAGCAAATGGAATACTAACTGCTTTAGCATCAAACATGTTGAATTGTTGTAACACTTTATCAATATAGATTTGTTGAGACAAGTGTAATGATCCTACACTTTTGTTCCTGATAATCTCCATACCAAGAATTTTCTTTGCTTTACCCAGATACTTCATCTCAAACTCGGCACTAAGCTGCTTCTTTATCTGCACAGTGCGTGACATACTACAAGCACCAATAAGTATATCATCCACATACAACAACAAGTAAATATAAGAATCATCTGACATCTTTTGATGGTACACACAACTATTATATGGACTCCTCGTGAACCCTTTTGACACCATAAATGTATCAAAACGTTTGTACCATTGCCTAGGTGACTGTTTCAAACCATATAGTGACTTTTTCAATATACAAACTTTATCCTCCATATTAGGTTCAATAAATCCCTCTGGTTGTCGCATGTAGATTTGCTCCTCCAATTCACCATATAGAAACGTAGTCTTCACACCCAACTGCTCAAGCTCTAAATCTTGAAAAACTACTATGGTTAACAAAACTCGAATCGAACTATGCTTCACCACTGGAGAAAACATTTCATTGAAGTCGATTCCTTACCTTTGATTCATTGAAATCAAACCATGTCAAACATTCTGATTCTGACGTTACCAATACTACCGACAGTCAACAAATGATTGTACCCCAAATAGACAGTTCCCTGCATTGGCTTGTACGTATCGAACCACTGCTTGAATTGACACATATGATATGTAGCGCCAGTATTGAGTACCCAAGAGTTTTGCCCAAAGTCTGAACTCACGGACAATACATCTCTACTACCACTGTTTTCACTATCGTCGGAATCGTTCACACCTTCAACAATTTTTGGTGCATTTTCCTTTTGAATTCCCTTATACCATTTAGTTTCGAACAATATCTCCTATAATGACCATGCTCACCACATTCATAACAATTTTAGTGCTTTACATTTGACTTGGACCTCCAGTTCTTCCTTCTTAAAGAACTCGCTTTGCTTCTAGATCTTCCCCTAGTCATAAGACCTTCCTCTTCAACTTGATTGGCTGGATGCAACTGTCTCATCTCCTTTGATTTGAGTGCCCCCTTTTTGACATCTGCTAGCGATAACTTATCCTTACCATACATAATAATACCTACAAAGTTTTCATAGGGAGCTGGTGACAATCTCAATACAAACAGAGATTGATCCTCATTCTCAATATTGTTATCTATGTTCTCCAAGTCCATTATAATTGATTTAAAATTATCTAAGTGCTCAGTTATGGACATAACTTCTTTTATCTGAAATCATACAAATTCTTCTTCAAGTATAATCGGTTTACTACTGATTTCTCTGAGTAAAGATCTCCTAGCTTCTTCCATGCGCAGGCATCAGTCTTCTCACCACTAATCTTGCGAAGCACATTGTCTTTCACACTCATTAAAATCCAGCACAAAGCCTTTTCTTGAAGATCTTGCTTCTCCTCTTCTTTCATTTCTTCTGGTAACTTATTCTCCACAGCCTTCCACAACCCTTGCAGTACCAATGAATATTTCAGTTTAATATTCCACAACGCAAAGTTGGATCCCCCATCAAATTTTTCAATCATGTATTTTGTTGCTGTAGACGCCATTGTGAAACCCTAATTGCACAAGCCCTAATTTCACCACGTGGCTCTCATACCAATTTTGTTATTAAATTACTATGCAATTATCACAAAATGGCTCAAGCATAGAAAATATGCGAAGAACAAACTCAGATGAACACATGATTTAACGTGGTTCGACAATTGTCTACATTCACGGGCACCGCCAGAGAAAAGAGTTTCACTATGATAGAAAAGGTTACAGATTTCAGATTGTGTTTTGTGTAGCCATAATAGTCTATTTATAGGGAATAAATAGACTTACTAGACAATGGGCATAATGAGCTCATATACACTAATAAGAAAACCATCTATTGTATTAGAGTTTACTATCAATGACACAAAACTGTACCGCTGAGCACGATACACTGTCAAGGCACTATTCGACTCATTCACAATATATATATATATATTAAAACGAACAAAACAAAATACATAAATAATATTTTTGAAGATTTCTTTCTTATTTTCACAACCAAATTACACATAATTTCGTATCGGGGACACAATTGTTGCTTAACACCCAAATTGCACGTAATTACGCAACTGTAACACAATTATTTTTTCGAGACTAATTTCGCAACCAAATTACATGTATTTTCGCAACTTGAACGCGATCTTTTTTCTTTTCTTTCAAAAACATTTCTCAACATAGAAATGCACATATTTTTGTAACTATAAAAAGTTTAGTTGTTTCACAATCAATTAACACTTATTTTCATAATAACAAGTTGTATTTTGTTTTTCACACAATCAGACTTATTTAGCCACTAAAGTCCTATTTCTGTAACTATTTTCTTGTTATTTACTCAACTCATTTGCACATAATTACGCAACTAAAACACAATCATTTTATACAATTGAAGCACAATTTTTTTAACAACTAGATTACACGTCGTTTTGAAAGTCAAACACAGTCCAATATTATTTCAAATTTTTTTTTTCGACATAAAATGGACACATTTTTACAACTAAAAAGTTACTTGTTTCACACCCAACTAACATTTATTCTTAAAAAAAGTTGTATTATTTTTTATTTCACACAACCATATTTATTTAACAACTAAAAGTCGTATTTCCGCAACCATTTTCTTCATATTTGACCTTTGCACATAATTTTGTTACTGTAATACAGTTTCCTTTTAGTAACCAAATCACACATAATTCCACAACTTGAACACATTTTCTCTTTCCACACTTATTTTGCAACCCAATTACACGTAATTACGCAACTAAAAAATATCTTTCATGGATATAATTTAGTTCGTCTTAGAAAAAACAAAACCAATTATATCTTTAGATTCTTTTGGAACTAAGTTTTGAAAGATATGACATTTACAAAAGTAAAAAAGAAAAGAGTAATAATGGCTAAGGAGTATTTCATACTACTAGGTGGTTATCTATAAATACTCATTTACTAGTTGGTGATTATTTATAGTTTATCAACGCGGTTGTTGGTAAATAAATTTGAAGTTGGGTGAATATTGATACATTATCCTAATTTTATATACACATAACTATTTTTCAATATTAAATATTATTTACTATTAAATTTTCCATAATAATTATTTAATTAATTTTTGATATATTACCTATTAAGTCTAAATACTATTAAAGTAATTAGTTATCTATATTTTTATGTAATCATTAACATAATTTTACAATAATAATAAAAAAATAGTTATATTAAGTCTTTTCTGATTGCTGGCTAGGTTTACTGGTCTTTTATTTTCATCCTCCCTTTTAGAATCCTTAAGGAACTGTCTCAATATCTCCGTCGTTTTCTGTGGTCAGGACCTACCATGAAATTTTATGGGGCCAAAGTCGCATGGACCTCCATTACCATTCCTTCGAAAGAGGACGGTCTTGGAATTCTTGACCTCAAAACCTGGAATCACGCGGTCGTCCTCAAAGACCTTTGGTCTATAATCAGTAATAATAATCAATCCATCTGGAGTGATTGGATTAACTTGAAAAAAATAAAAAACAATAACTTTTGGTATCTTAGTCTAGGTTCTTTCCCCTCCTGGGCCCGGAGGAAAATCCTTCGCTTGCGCCCTATTGCTAGAAATTTTTTCAAGGTGGCTATAGGAAACAGTAAAAAAACCTTATTTTGGTACGAACTTTGGCTTTATTGCTACCCCTTTGGTCACTCACTATGGTCCTGATATCATTAAAGATTCTCGTCTTGGCAAGAATCTAAAAGTCCCTGACATCATCGTAGAGGGTGATTGGAACTGACCCCCTAATCTCCGATCGACTTCTGTTAGGAACCAATCAAATATTCTAGAGATTAAAAATCTAATTTTCTAATAAAATAGATTCAACCTTTTATCAATAATATTTAAATTAAAATGTGAATATTTTGAGTAAAAACTAAAAAAATTAAATGCGATACGAAAAACATACTGTATAAACTGGTGCGTGACAATTGGTAACCAATCGAATCACCGGATAACCATATAATGTGAGAGATTAATAAGAAAAGAAATATAGTTTAACACAAAACATAAAAAATTGATAAATGTACTAAAATAACCTACTAAAGTTACGTTACGTCAATTTTCATTCATGATTCACCGGTAATCATATAAATTATTCTTCTGATAATTACATAGTAACGGTCTAAAAGCTAAAAGACATTATTAAATCCCACTTGCATGTTTTTTTAATATGCTTATTATTATACTAATAAGAAAAAACAAACAAAAAGTTACCAACTTTATTCCATTATAGATGTAGGCATGTATAGTTGTTTTAATATATGCTTCGAATATTGACCTAATATAATACAATATATGGACTCGTTCGTACTTCAATATTTTATAAAATCAAACTTAATTGTTTGAATGTATTTGTCTTGATGCACCTACACTAGCTAAGTGATTCACCAAATCCTTTCTGAAATGTGACATGTACACATCATTTTAGATAACTAATAATAATAATAATGTATTTTATTTTATTTTTTATTTCAATTCCCACGTTTTTTAGTACGACATCATAGGTAAAAGAATATAATTAAATTCGATATATATATTATATTATATTAAGATTGCATCAGAAAAATGTATGAACGATAGCTATTATGGTATTACAGTGTTGTCGAAGTGATTCGATTGCTGTCAATTTACTCATGGCTCTGAGAATTATATACACAGGCAGCATCACTTTAGACCATTAAAAACATAAACGGATTAGATTTGTAGGTGATAAGTTTCAGATTGATCAGATTCGGGTTGATGAAAAAATAAATTTACCATAGAATAACTAAACAAATATAAGATAGGTTATATATTATTTTTTAATGAAAACTCAGTGTCAATTCAGAAACTTTAAAAATTGAGTATATTATATAAGTGTATAGTTCTATTGACAATTTCAACTTAATTTAGTTACATGATATTATTTAAATATGTGTTCATAACTTTTTCTTTTACTAAAATAAATAGTTTCGCGCTTTGGATTAGGTTTGTGTCAACCAAAAAAGCACAAATAATTCATAAAAAAACATTTCTACGGATAAAATATATCGAGTTAAAATTTTACAAAATGATGTAACAAGTTGAGAACCCAAATTAAATACCAAAATAAACTAAAATATCAAGGTATCTATTTCAGTTGAAAGACACCTATTTTTATTAGAACCAAAATTAATGGATCGGATCGGTCGAATGGGGTAACGACCGGTTCCAAGTGAACTTCTGCAAATCAATCATATTTGAGAGGCGATTGTGAGGACATGATCTTCAACTCACACCATAAATGTAATTGTCAACCACTCTTTGTTAAAGCTTGTTGCTCGACAAATGGAGATATGTGTGAATGTAACTATGTATTGTATATGTCTTTTATTTTTGGAATTTCATGATTTTAGTATTTTTTTGTTATGGTGCATGTAATGTTTAATGTTTTTTATTATTATTTCAAAGTAGTAATAACTTTAAGTTGTGAGACCTTAAGTCGTTATTGAACGTGAACAAAAAATGCTCTTACTCAACGTTTGGCCTTGTGATTGAAGAGGTAAAAAAACATCTATAAATGTGCAATAAATGTTTAATTAAGATTGCGGATGAGTTTTCAGAGGCAAAACACCAAACATGTAAGATAGAACTTGAAAATATAAAAGATGTCACACTCAAAAATGTTAAAGAGATATTACATAAACTCAAACTGAACTTGGTCATGAACATCATGACGCATTTCGAGATTATAATGTTAGACAGTATGGGAGAACATCTTCTAAGGTCGATGGTCAGAGCGTATGGTACGGTCTTTGGAGTTATCAATGAACGAGACAAATATAGATGATAACATTGATAAAAAATGTGAAGATAACGCACCCTAAAAGTAAAGTGAAGATGCAAGGTTGTTTAGTTTGGATGCACAATGGTATTATTAATTTTTGTTATACCAAATTTCTATAAATGATACTTATTTATTGATAGTAAGAACTCAAGTTCTCGTGTGGTTTATAAATTTATTTATTCAAGTATATTTGGTTTAAAATATATGTAGTTTTATGTTGATTTGCATCGATGGTAGTCTGGTGGTATGCTTTATTTAAGGGCCCCAACCAACCCCGATCGAAGGGTAATCAAGAATAAGAATCGGGTAGACGAGAGATGAAAAAAAAGGTTCGACAAACTAAGATGAGGTAATTGTGCGACTTATAATGTATAATATTTGTAGTCCAATTTCCCGTATAAAGTTTTGGTAGCCAAACTTGTTTGGTTTATGGTAAAACACGAATTCTGCATTTAATGGTCGTGGTATAACAAGCCTCGTAGATCTACCACCCAAGTATGTGGGTTTGAGATAAAAACCAATGTTTTGTATGGTTCAAACAAACCTCGTTATATAATATCGCGTCAACTTGTTTGAAGTTTGTGGTACGTTTTGATTAGTTTTCACACAACAGCGAGTAACACTAACCCTTTTCCGAGCGGGGGTCACTCTTAGCGGATTGATTAGTACCAAAGGTAGAGGTTCGATGTGCAAGATCATACACTCAATACATAGTGAGAGTAAACATAATCTCATTTTCCCAAGTAAATTTATTCCAAAATAAGCTCAGATTGTTTAGTTATAAGGTATTATAGATGATACATGTCTTTTAAAGTGTGTCAGTTAACCGGATGTATCTAGCAAATCAGAATTTAGTATTATGAGACTCAAATTTATCTTTGGCCGCATCTTTGGTAAGGTGGGACTGTGTTACAGTTAGCCAATCAATGATGGAATTCATAACAACGATGTCAGATGAACGGTCGAAAAAATAGGTTTGATGCATTTAAACTGTAGCATGCTTCTCTTTAAGGTACACCATGAAGCTTATTCGGATCACCTAGATTAGTTAATTTCATCGACTATCCAATTCTCAACTTGAGGAATCTGTTTGCACATAAGGTTGTCAAACATGTTGGCATGTCGCCATTCCATAATGAGATAGTAGTTAGATATCAGTTTTGGATCCACTTGCAACTTGGTTAAAAAATCAGCTTGAACATGGTTTTTGATAGCAATGCATGACTCAAAATTTGATGTTAAAATTTATTTGAATCAACCGAACATCAAGTGAGAGGCTATTTTTTAATTGATGTAAATAACACTAATTAACATTAATAAGATATTTACTAACATAGTATTTGATGAAGAGGGCATGTCTTTCTCTCGTGGTGAGGACTACGCTAACGTTATAGTTAGAAATTGTGCGCTCCAAATAAAATGGTTTTTAAAAAAACAACTTAGATATAACCTTTTGAGAAACCATATACTATTTCATTTTTTTGAAAAATCATATTAGATTCAGCATCCTATTTAAAATGGCCCACTTATTTAAGTATTTGGAAGACGTGTAAGCATATTTATGAGGAACGAGAAATGCACCTATTTTGTACGGCGAGCCAATTGGTAAAAAGTAAAGCTTCTTTTATGAAACGAAAAAGACACAAAGCGGTCAGATTATATTAGCTTCATTTACATTCACAGTAATCGAATAACCAAAGAGGTTTCCAAATTATATGCCGAATCTATACTTTGTTTAGATGAAGCCTCAAATATACAAAATGTAGGTCTAAGAGGGTCTTTACGAGGTTGTTCAAATGACCAACATCATTGCCGTTTTTCCTAACATGTCACCAATTTATGTTTTCAAGTTTTGACCGAGGTGATCTAAAAAGGTTTTATTTGTAAATGCTACTAATAAGCACGTACATTTTTCGACCAAAAGGAATTATTTTTTAATAGTGGAGCCCCGCTTATCATAAAATCAGTATGTTATTGATTATTTTCTTGCATTAGGATTTAAGTAAAACTAAAGTATGCATCCATGAGTATCGGCATACGGGTTCTCGAAGTAGCATCCACCGATTAATTTATATGCAATACATGAAAAGAGTCCCTCAAACATGTTTTGTTGATGTTCATAAAGTTGATGCACATAAACTATTTGGTATGTTTATATATTTCAAAACCGTATTTATGGTCTATACTGAGTAAAAAGCCTTGTGAATATGGCCAACCTTGCTCAAGTGGCCCACATCTCCCAAAATTCCTTCCACATTTTAAATGGAGAAAATAAGATGTTTTTGTTTAATGGGATAGAAATTATTGAATGTTGAGAGCCAATGGCAATCACCTCGGCAAGAAAAACAATGACATCATGTAAATATTTTGTGAACTCATTTAAATGTTTAAATAAAAAAGCTAACAATATGGTTCTTAACATACGTCGCAGTTCTCTATCGACCCTAATACTTTAGTTGACCCATATTAATTATTTTGACAGAATTTTTGGGTTTTAATTAACAAGTCTGATGCCTTTTGTGGGTTATTCATATCCTCAAAAATGATCAATGTTCGGATTAATTTCTATTTGTCCAGTGTCTTAAAGAGGCTTAGTATTCTAAAAGGTGCATTTATTACCACAAATAATACTGGTGTGGCCATTGATAACATAATAGAGGCATTGGTAGACCGTTTAAAGAATCGCATGCATCAGGTTACGCCATGGTCAACCATAAATATTATTTTAAGATGAATGAGCACCCACCAATACTAAACCTTCTTATGTTGGGCCGACCACCCAAGTACGATCTCTAGTTTTAATTCACAAAAATTATGGGTTTCAATCCATGTTAAACTAACCAAAACCATTTTAGATGGTAAGAGAAGCGTCATAGCTCACATAACCATTAATTATTATTTTTAAATAACATTGGTTGAACTATTCATGTTGATCATAACGCGCCGGATCTCAACCTCAGTAATTTATGCAATTAAATTAAAGATAATTTTGTGAGGCCGGAAACCCACAAAAGGTGGTCATCATAAAACTATTGGTAGGGTATGGCTATCGATATAAGTGCAATAAGGTGTGGCCTAATTTTTGGATATCAAGGTCTGTGGTGTGATGATTACGGAAAAATTTAATCGAATCTGCTTAAAATTTCACCCCATCAATTGTTTATAATACTTATTAGTTTTGAATATGATCCAATAATTATTGAATTTTTATAGGATTACCAACGTTTTGACAGTCAAGGTGCTTCGATATTGGTGATAATTTGAAAAGGATCGACTAGAATTTGTTAGGTCAGCTCGATTTTAGTTTCCTTTGGTTCGACACATGATGGTCTTTCATGAACCCGACCAGCTTCCTACCATCTCACTTTGAATATCAAATCGTGGTGTGAATATTTTTTCTAACTTAAAAAAATAAACAAATATTTGGATTTATCATAAAAATCTAAAACATTCTCTTTGATTTATGTATAACATATTCACATACCTTTATTAGTTTTTTTTCTTCACTTTTACCTAATCTAGGAGTTGGCACCAATTATTTGAATATTTAGTTTTTAAAAAGGGTGTAATAGGGTTGGTGTTGTGGATTGCGATAACATAAAATGGCTCAACTACCATAATGGTAGGATGGTAGAGAGAACCATGAAACCTAATGTGAATCATCTCATAAAATTTTATATCCACTTCGAACTGACCTAATAAGTAGTTGAAGGTCATCGCCTATTTTTAGCATAGAGTTTTTTGCCAAAGGCCCCTGAATATTTTTTTATCGGTAATTAGTGATTGGTTCAGATATTGTTGGAAGCAATATTCCTATTGATCCCAATAATTCCTCAAATGGATTTTCAAAAAAAAAGAAGATAATAGGAGTGGAACCATGAATCAATTGTATGCTTAGTAGTTCGCCTATTAGGCCCGAGGGCTCATAGGAATGACCCAATTATAAAATTTGACCCATAAGGCCCATGGGTCAATAAAAGACAACTATATATACACCAACCAACTTCATTAAGAGGGTTGTACTATTTGTAGAGATATTAAATACTAGCACACGCCTCTTTTGTCTCTCTACCTTCTACTTAGAAAGTTAATACTCAACTGATAAATTACCCAAAATACCCTCCGATTATAAATCATCCACACCAAGTAGCACGAAAAAAAATCCCCGTTGCAATTTTATATGATGTTATTTGTTCAGACAAGTCGCTTTGTGTAATCTTGGAGGCTACTTTTGGGGACTTTCTAGTAGTATATGATAAAATCACCATAATTCGAGATGACTTTACAATCGATAAACTTGTCCATAATAAAGTCCATAATGTTTGGAAGTTTTAAACATAATGATACGATATTTGGTTGAACAAAGTGATGACACTTCAATGGAAGGTAAAGGAAAAAATATGGCATAGTATTTTGTCATCATTTCCAAACTCGAGCACCTAATTTTGAAATTATTTGTTGTGGTTCTTATGGTTTCATGTACTATTGTACTTTTCCAATTTATATTGATTACAATTTAGAGGCAATTCATGTAGAAGAATCTTTGTAATTAACAGAAATAAAACTAGATCGAATATCGATATAGAACATCAAATATAGAGTAGTAGAGGCTTGGCAGACCATCAAAACAAATACGAACGTGCATATGTGAATTTAGCCAGATTTGGCCTGGTGAAATTTAAAGTACCTTAGAGGTGGAGAATATGTTAATGACTTTAAGATATTTTCCGATGGAAGTGGATTAGAATACTATGGGTTTTGATAACCAATGTGAGGGTCAAACAGAGAGACATGAGATTTGATAGGTCTCTCAAGTATCGACCTATTCTTGTAATAAGATGAAAATATCTGTCCTCAGACAACAACTTCGTGTTATCTTGTTAGTATAATCCATTATTAGCATTTTTCGGACAATATCCGTAATAAATAAAAAATAACATGATGTACAAAGAAAATAACAGTAATCATATTACATTTTCCTTTATTCCATCTATTTCATTCAAATAAATTTAACCTTTCCAGTTCATCTAATAAGTATTATAATTGTGATCGACCGCCTTTCTCCGGATTATGTTGTTTTTGTTATGTGTTGTATAGGTGCGCATAAATGATTTTTTTCTTAGGGTTTAAAATTTTCACTACACTACAATATTCACACAGACGAGTACCCATGTACAAAGAATTATGTACAAATATCAACCCTTATATATTGAAGTGTCCCGAGCACAAATTATCCTTTAGACTTTTTCACAGTGAATTACGTATTTGACCTCTACAGACCATTCCTCAGAAGTTATCATAAATATTTTAATCTTGAAAGTGCATTCGTATTTATTTATTCTGGTTGACTTTCTCTTAAGATCCTTTGAATATATAACCTCTGCACCAATAATAAATGAGGGTTTTTCTGTCGGTATAGAGGTTATGTACTGGAAGTGTAGAGGAACATCTCCGAAACTCATCAGGAAAATTCTAAATCTATCTAGTTTGAATAAAAACATAGATAAACTGTGGTTAAATTAAGATTCATTTATAGCGTTAAGCTCTTCTGATATGTTTATATCTCCAGATTGTTTGATCGAAGCTCTTATCTTATTCTATGATTTGTTTTTTGTAAAAACTAGTTTTTTTCAAAAATAAAAGTTTATTTTTTGTAAAACAAATAGTTTTAATCTTCTAAGTTTGAAAATATAAGAAAATAGTTTTTATGAATTATTTAGGATTATTTTTCAAATACTGGCATAACTATAAATAAGATGGTTCTGGGGAAATTTTATTTTAAAAAAAATCAAAGTTGGGTCAGAGGTGAAATTAAAGAGAGGGGAGGGACAAACATTATCATTGCACCGGAAAGATGTTCTAGATTCGAAATGGTCAACCACTGATGCTTTTCTTATATCTGGATCAGTGGATAGTTCTTGCGTCATATAGGATGTTAACAAAGGTTATGTCCTTCAAATACTGGATGGCCATTCCCATTATGTTCAAGGCATCGTCTGGGACCCTTTGGCTAGGTATGTTGCTTCTATTAGCTCAGATAGAACTTGCAGGATTTACACTAATAAGCCTCAAGCAAAAGGGAACGGTGGTGACAAAATGAATTATGTTTGCCGGCATGTAATTGCAAAAGCCGAACAACAAACAAGAGAGGAATCTGAAACTGTCAAGGACCATATTTTTCATGACGAAACGTTGCCATTTTTCTTCCGAAGATTAGCATGGTCGCCTGATGGTCTATTTTTACTCCTACCACTAGGTTCTTCCAAAGTCTCACCTGCATCAGAATCGCTAAAAACTGCTTATATAGTTTTGAGAGAGGACCTTTCAAGGCCTGCTTTGCAACTCTGTAGTGCCAGCAAACCCGTGGTTGTTGTCTGTTTCTTATCCAGCTTATTTCTTGAAGGAGATATTCCCTTTGATGTGCAGATTGAAAGTCTTCATTGCTTTAGCTACCTATCTTCGCTGCAAGATAATAAATGGTGCGCTGATCTTTTAGCTGAGTTTCCTTCTATTCTTGTTCCATTGTCTAGTGAGAACCAAGATGTTAGATTTGCTGCTATGGATTGTGTTAAAGGGTTGCAAACTCTACGGCAACATGTTGACTTCTCTCGTACAAAAAATGGACATACTGCTGTTTGGAGTCATTTTTTGTATGATCTTCTGGTCTTAATTGTTCAAACTAGCCGCCTCGTGTTGTCAAATGACAAGCATTTTTCTTTTTCCAAGACATCTCTGCTCCATCTCATCTTGGAACCTGCTCTTCCAGCGGAAGCAGAAAAGGAGATTTCGAAAGAGTTACACGGCAAATCCGACGGAAGTTATAGAGAAGGAAATCATTACTATCATTTCCTTGAGCATGAAGATTTTTTTCCCAAGGGCTACAATATTAAAGTTTGCATAAGTATAAACGACAATGAACCAAAGGCTACAGCCAACGTCGGCGAAAGGCTTAACAAGATTATGTCGGCTATACTTGAGTCCTACTCATCCGATGACAAGCGTCATGTTGATTATCTTGCCTTCACTCGAAGCGAGGAATTCCGAAAATATTTGAACTTGACTCAAGATCTTCAAAGAGTGAACTTCCTTGACCTGTCATTTGACGAGAAGCTGTCTTTTTGCTTGAACTTATACAATGTTATGGTCATTCATGTAGTGATTAGAATAGGGCGTCTAGATGGGGAAATTGATAGTCGGTCATTCTTTTCCACCTTTCAGTACATTGCTGGAGGCTGTTCCTACTCACCTAGCTCTATAAAAAAAGGGTACTCAGAAATAACAGAAGACCGACTTATGCGTTGGTCAAGCCTTTTGGCACCGGCGATAAGCAAGTGCAACTTCGTATGAATAACATAAACCCATTGATTCATTACGGACTCTGTGATTGGACAAAATCAAGATCAACCGTGCGTTTTTTCACAGTACAAGGAGTTGAAGTCAAACTAAGGGTCGATGCGCGAGGGAGAACTCTGTTTATCAAGGCGTTTCCTATGTCCCTCGTCCTTGAGGATAGAAATTCAAAATCATATCTGTTTAACTTCATCGATGCGCCGGGTCATGTTATTTTTTTGATGAAACGAATGCTGCTTTAAGGCTTCCTAATAGTGCTGTTTTGATCGTGGATGCTGCGGAAAATGTAATGGTGAACACAGAAGAAACAATACGCCATGAAATCCAGGATCGCATTCCTCTTGTGGTCGTAATCAACACAGTTGGCAAGTTGATTACCGAACTTAAACTACCTCCAAATGATGCTTACCATACGTTAAGGCATACTCTCGAAGTCATTAATACCTACATAGCTGATGCGTCCACTATTAATGGAATTGCACCATTTATCGATCTACTTGGAAGATATGTTTGTTCTGCCAGTGTTACCGCTGGGCGGTCCTTCATTTTTCAGTCATTTGCTCAATTATATGGCAAGCTTCACGGTATTCCCCTCGATGGTGATTTGGAAGCTATAACTCGGGATTTCCATAACGAGGGATTTGAGTCCGTCACTTCTGAATATCGTAGTGCAGGTCGTTCAATGTTTCAATGTTTGGAATTCGAGGTCGAATTCTTCCCAACCGGGGAAGGATGATGTAGCGTAGATTGCGGACAAACTGATTTCTTCCTCAAGTATTGGAATTGGGTGAAACAGGTACTCAAATCGAATATTTCGACGAGACCGTCAGATTTTAAAAATATCACTTGTCACAAACTTTGATACCCAAATTCGACCCCTAAAGCCTTTAAAATTCAGTTTTTATATTTAGACGTTATTTTTATTTATTTGTTTTATTTTTAGATATTTTTGTAATTTTCTTATGTGGAATTAGGGTTCTAGGTACTGCTATATAAAGCATCTTATACCTTATTTTGCTGGAGTTGTTTTTTATTAATAAAAAAATTAGGGTTTTATTCCCTTATGGCTTCTCTTGCGTTTCACTCTGAATCATTATATCATATGGATATTATATTATTTGACCATATCTATATAAATTAATGGATTGAAGGAAGAATATACATTCATGAGGTTGGATTTGATGGTTGAAATTAAAAACAATCAAGATTTCTACTTGAACGTTTACAGTTCCGAAGTGGGTTTAAAAAAAAGCTTAAGTTAAATTGTGTTAAAATTCATTATGACGAGAATTTTTGGATGATATTTTTTTGACACCATATTAACTATATCCACTTGTTATCAATGTTTGGTATACAATTTTGCTCTAACATAATATTTT
This sequence comes from Limnanthes douglasii subsp. nivea, assembly GCA_036936605.1. Classification (NCBI taxonomy): domain Eukaryota; kingdom Viridiplantae; phylum Streptophyta; class Magnoliopsida; order Brassicales; family Limnanthaceae; genus Limnanthes; species Limnanthes douglasii. The sequence continues at coordinate 2,449,629 of JAUPFV010000005.1, read as the reverse complement.
GCAAGTGTACTCTTATGCAGGGTCCAACCACATTCAGACCCTATAAAAAATTAAAGTTTCTTTTATTTGTGGTAATAATTTGATTTTTGCAAGTAAATTAATTACACTATATTCAAGTATATCAATGTCATTGTGGTTTAATTCTTACGTTCTTTTATAGGTTCATACATATTCAAATGGATCGTTGCCCAAAATAATATTCCATTTGGTCGCACCATTGAACATAAAATACAGGTACATGGGACATTACGTAGTCTCAAAGACACAATAAGTTTAGTCATCCCATTCTATTATTCTTAAATTATCAATAAATATGTCATCGATTTGATTAAATATTTTTAAATAAATAATAGATCTAAAAAATAAAATGGAGTTCTATCAAAGATTCTTGTTTGACGAAATTCGTTGAAGAAGTAAGGAAAACAATGCAAGATGAATGCAAAGCATTTTTTTTGATGAAATGGTCTGTAATATGTACTACATTTACAAGACATATGTTACCGTTCCCGTACTAGCCTCACGTGCTCGTAAAAAGACAAAACTAGGTGGGGTTATTTGAAGGAGTTTTGAACATACAGAGCTTTCAACCTTACATACGAAGTACGGTAAACTGCATTATCACCAAAAAAAATAACCAAAAAAAATGTTGATAATGTGAATTACCATATCACATGCAAAAAATAGAAAGATATGAGGATGGATGCATGTATAGAAAAAAAGGGAAAAAAGATGAATACAGATGTAATTACCATTCACCCTAAGGAATACTTGATATTACTATTCGTAATTATCGTATGTCGCCTATTTGTTTTCATATTTATAGTTGTGTTCTCTATTTATCCTATATTATTTTCTTGTTTTCATTGTACGTTATCTAGTTATCAATGTAATAGTGTGCTTTAGTAAAATATTTATGAATTATTATTTTTACATGAGATAATCCAACATTATGTTATACTTTTCAATGAGATCCATATTTTGGTATGAGATGTGTAAATATATAGGCATGCTTTGTATATTTAATAAAAAATATATAATTTTATTTTCCAAATCAGGGATAAATTTTTAACCTAGTTTTGCATAGGTCACGTGAAGCATATGTTGATATTTCACACAACATGTACAAACCAATGCCCAAAATTTACCCATGCTTTCAAATCAAAAGCATGTTTTCGTATATATTATATGAAAGTTGTCTATTAATTCACACAACATGTATGAAACTGGTCTTCTGGTTTGAAAATCAGGGCCGAATATCGTTTCCTGATTAACACATGTTGTACGAATATCACTTTGCATCTTCGCACAACATGCATCAATCAAGGCAAACAATTTTTCTCCTAATATTCAAATTAAACGCGTCATTTTGCACATGTTATGTTTAATATTAGTCTACTTTCAGATAATATGTGGAAAATCATTTTTCTGATTTGAAAATCAATGCTAAAACTTTGATTTCATTTAAATACAAAATGATGGAGCAAGTTTGGTACAATACGTGCAAATATAGAGTTTTTATTTTAAGTCGTTAATACTTTAATGTTTGGATTGGTTCAGTTGAAACAATAGCGAACTTAAAAAACATATATTGATTTTTATATCAGAAGCATTATTTTCCACATGTTATACGAAATGTTAGTCAACTTTCTAACATGTGCAAAATCATTTTTCTCACTCAAAATCAATTCTAAAACTTGAACTTCATATAAATACAAAATGATGGAGCAAGTTTGGTACAATACATACAAATTTAAAGTTTTTTTTTAATCCGTTAAGAGTTTTATGTTTGCACATATTATTTGAAATAATATTGAACTTAAAAAACACGTATACTTAAAAGGACATAACCAAAACATACTTAATATAAAAATGACTACATCATACATAGTTTGGAAACAATAACTATAACATAGAACAAATTCATATCATAAGATTATGTCATAATATGTAATATGAATTTATAGCCATAATACAAAATACCAAATAATATCAGAAACATAGTTTTAAAAATAAATAGTTAAACATACATAAAAAGTATCCTATATAAAGATTCAGATTACATAAGCACTCAAACAATGACCTATCTCTCTCTTTACGACTTATAAATTGATATCACGGTAACACTAAATGGCGTTGGTCGCATACATGCTCAAATGATGGTGTCTCTGACATATTTTGGGATTGAGCATACCTTTGTTGGAAACCAATATGAATAATTAAATGTTCCGTAGTATTGCAGACTTCTATGATCATCAAATATTAGATGATCAAATTAGTTTTCTTCACACGTGTTTGTTCTATGGAACGTTTCTCAAGCATGTGTATAACCCTAAGATAAAACAATTGAAAGTGAGTGTGGTATCGTCTAAATATGCCAGAAATATCAAACTAAACGTTATATATAGTATACTTTGATGTTGTCGAGTCACTTCAACGTCTTCTATATTCATAAAATATACTCAAATCTTCAACGGATGTGTATATTGTAATATCAATAGAATTTAGCATAATAAATAAAAAATAAAATAGTGTAATAACATTTTAATTTATAGCTAAAAAAGTGAAAGAAGTAATAAAGTATCAAATTTTAAACTGAAGTTACATTTATCTCTCGAAACATTTACATCTACTCGGCGAGTGTTTCCACATGGTTGTTGGATTGATGACTAATCAGCGTGTAGCAGAGCTGCTAACCTCTGATACGGGTCGTAAATAGATTATTTTAACATCTCAACATCACACCCAGTTATAATTCTGCAACTCTTGGGAATTATCCAAGAAGTAAAGATAATGCAAAAATGGCGTTAGTTGTTTTTTCTCTCACATATATCCAACAACCAAATAGATATTAGAGATAATCACGAGTTGTATAAGTGACCACAGCTTTGGTAAGAGTGTCACTATCCATATAATTTTACCATAAAGTTCCTTGCAACTATGAGAGAGAAACAATACTATTCCTTTTGTTTAATGAAACCATCTATTATTTTAGTGTCTAAATACTAATACTGAGCATAAAAGATAAATACTATAACATTTCTATATAATACGCAAATATCATTGGCTCTAAAATATCACTCATCAGCGTAATAACATAGACGTCGTCAAATATAATTGCCAACTCATCAAAAGTAAACTGGAAATAATTATTTGCGAGTGTCATTGTTTGATGAATGCCTCAACACAAGGAATTTTGGTTATCCAACATCACAGGATGTTGATATAATAACGGATACATAGTCGATCCTAAGAAAATCATAAATACATCAATTACAAAAAAATATAATTCATCAAACTAATCAAAACTCCATTACATATAACATAACCAATCAAACCAATCAAAACTTCATTACATATAACATAACCAATCAAACCAATCAAATCTTAACTACGTATAACATAACGAATCAAAAAATCAATTTAATAATTAGAATTTAGCATAATCAAATCAATATATAATCAAAATCAAACTTATACTAATCAAACCATCTCATACAACTTATGAAACCAGTTGTTAAAAAAGTCAAACTCAGCTAATCCAACTCAAATACAATATAATGTACTAATCAAACCAACTAATACAAATATCAAAAGTATATTAATCAAACTCAAAACAAACAATATGAATTAATCAAACCAAATAATACAAAAAACTAAACATTGCCATTTTTTCATTAAACATAATAACTTTTTACATACTAATTAAAACATATGGGTTAGATAAACTTGCATCTCTTTGGAAGATATTGTAATCCCCTTGTTTAGTGCATCCCTTGTACAAACGAGAGACATGAGGTAGTACTTTCGAACATTGTAAAAGTATTAAGTACCTCACATTTGACAAAAGAAACACTATTTGACCCTTCTTATATTAAAATGAAGCAAAAGAAAATAATAAGAGTAGATTCTTCATCAGATAACTCACGAAAAATAATACATTTATAAACGTGTCTCGAACAAAAGGAAGACCGTGCAACGTTTCATGAGCGTCAACTAAATGTTGCAAGGCCGACTCAACAACATCACGTCTCTAGGTTTTATAAATATACGAAGAATCATCTCAGCAAAATAAACAAATAATAAGTTAGATAGATTTTTAACAAATAAGTGTACACCTGAATTATCTACTATTTTATGAATTGATATATCTAAACTAATATAAAACTATCGTACAGTAACATAAAATATCACAAAATAACAATTCAATACATATAAGATTTACTTAGATTTGTGCGAAATATCATGTAAATTTTGTATATTCTACGATAAAATGTTTGGTATTTTTGTATGTTATGCATGAAATATTCATCTTGTTCGCGCATGTCGTATCCTACGTACGTAAACCAATCCAACATGCATCAATATTTAATCCATCAATATTTAATTCAACCATATTTAATTCAATAATAAACTAATTACCAACACTTAACAACATACCAAGATAAAGAAATTGAATTGTTAATTTTTTTTATTTAAATTCGAATAATTAATAAGTGAATGAATAATATATAATTGATTTGGTAATAAGATATGATTTCGAAATATTTATTTTTTAAAGTTTCAAAAATAACTGTGAAAAAAATAGTAAATACTATTTATAAAAAAGATAAAATATTTTTTTTATAAAAAACAATAATTATGGATTTGAACAGCTAAAAAATTAATTGCTATTAATTATTAAAATTTATGAATTATTTAATGATTGCGTTAGTTGGATAATAGACTGAAATTAATTACAACTAAATACTATCTTCAATTGTTATATAATAATATTTATATTCAACAACGTCATGTATATATATTTACATTTTATAATCTTACATTTATAATTTTATAACACCAACGTCATGTATTCTCTTACGAGAACTCTGACGCCAACGATTTCCGTTTTTGCAAAACCGAAACTTGACAATCCCGAAAAGTTTTTCTTTTATTGGAATTGGAAAAGTTCATATCATTTTTGTTTGTACCATTTTGAAATTGTTAGGCGAAAAAGAATAATTTGAACTAGAAAAAGAAAAAGAAATTGGTATAAATATAATAAAGCTATGATGGGAGCATAGCAAGTATAGCAAGAAAACGTGAGGAAGTTGATGTTGCAAAAAGAGACCCGTTGCGTTTTTATGGACTTTTCTGGAAGACCCTTTCCTCATTGGTGTGCTTTTTTTCTTTTCCTATGTATTTTTCGATTTTATTCTTTCATTTCAATGTTAGACTGATTTAGATTCAAATTTTGAATAATAACAATATATAAAACTAACATATTATTGCATATAAAATAGGAAATGATATTATATTATTATTTTAAATTGAAAAATCGTAAAATGTTTATTTTTTATTTTTTTTCGGAGGAACCCGCAACCGCTATTTAAAGTGTAATGAGTGCGCACATGGTAAACCTTCAGTCTGACAGGTAAACCACACAAGGTGATAGGCTTCGCCGAGAAAATGCATGTAGAAGGACTCGAACTCATGACATTTGGTCACAAGCATACCATACTCAACCAACTCGGCTACTCCTTAGGGGCGTAAAATGTTTATTATATTATTGAATTTGGATACTTGAAAAAAATAAATAAAGAAAGAAAGGAACAAATTTAAATAATTTTTTATCTAGTATATTAACCAAATCAATTTAAGAAAACATCCTAGTCTGAAAAATGGAAAGGGTAAAAGAACTAATAAGTATTTTAATAAATAAAAATAAAAAACTAAGTCAAAATATATAATTGTAGCACCCAAACACGAAAGACAAAAATTATATTTTCGTCTTTTGTTTTTACGAAATTCAGTCTTATGGATGAATCATCAATGATAACAAGTAGATTTTGAAAAGATTAAAAATGTTTTATACAACATTGATAACAATAAATATTCATAACTCTATAGTCTCAACGCGAGTTTCTTCAAACATATCTTGAATATTGTGGGAAATGATATTTATAACGGGGTTATAATTTTCTTTCAGTTCTGGAGGCATGAAGTTTTTTAGAATTCCACCTATATATCCAGCATTCCCAAAAAAGACACCTCTTAGACTTCAGGCCAATTGACTGTTGCAACGTTGTATACAAGATTATCTCCAAAATTATGATCAACATAGTCAATGACTCCTTCCTTTACCTAATTGACATATCTCAATCAGCTTTTGTCTATGGAAGAAGCATTTCAGACAACATTTTTCTAAATCGGCCAATTGATTGCTGCTAGTAAATGGCTAGGATATTAACAACAAATGCAAGATGGTCATATTAAAGATCGACCATATGAAAGCCTTTGATAATGTTCGTTGACATCTTATTTTTTACACCCTTGTCGACCATGAACTTCATGAATATGATGATCACATGGATTATCCAATGTATAGTCATTCTTTCGCACAATATTAACATTAATGAGGATGCTAATGGAAACTTCATAGACAAAAAAGGGCTCAGACAAGGTGATCACATCTCTTTCATCACCGTAATACAAGACTTACCTATCAACTTTTATTTTCTAGATGATTTAATGATATTTTGCGATGGTGATCTTAAATCCCTAAACCTAATTAGTTAAGGTCTAAAATATCACTCGGAAGCTTTAAAATATAATCACACAATGCTAGAACTTGACACGGATTTCCTTTAGCTCTGAATATATACCTTTCATCCTCACTTTTCCTCCTGATAAGGAAGAATAAAAGACAAGGAGAAAAGTGTGAAGAAGAAATATGACAGGAGAAAATAGCAAAGAAGAAGTATGATAGGAGGAAAATGCAGAGAGGAAATTGTGTAAGGACTAAATTGTATAAGCTATCTAAGAAACAGCCAGAATAGGAAGAAAATAAAATGTAGGGACTAAAGATGTAATTAACAGAAGTTAAAGCGTGTGGGGTCCGCAATTGTACTATAAAAGGACCACACACGCTTCACAAATCCCGAGATGAATAATATAATACTTTCTCTCTCTACTTAACCTAAGAGCTTTTCACTTTCTCTCTCTAAAACTAACACCTAAACAGAACAGATTTACTAATATTGACACTAAGAAATCCTCGTATCGCATAATCACCCCTGGAATATCTTGAAACTCTTCACCTCTTCATTTTTAAAATGTCCATTCTTTTTTCAAAATAAATAACTTCCCTTAGTGGGTTCCTTCGGTTTATGTTTCTAACAGGAGCTGACTTAGATATTTTACCATCAATTTGTTTTCTTTTGACCTCCTCCCATGTGCTTACCACGCTTACCTCAACAAAATATTCTTTCAATCTTCCTCTTCTTATACAACATGTGCATTTAATTCATTGATCGTCCATATTTTATACATGCAGTTATATATGGATTGAAAATAATTGTACTTAGCTAGGAGATACCGAAAGATAAATCCTACCACACACTCCTCCTAGAGGTTTGCCTTTATTTCCCTTAATGTGCTCAGAATGTGCTCTCTGATAGCACATTCTCATTTTCCACTATACCTTTTGGTGGGAAATCTCATTCATGAGAAGTTGCATTCACACATTCTCATTTTTGACAAATATTATCTTAACCACCTTGAAAAACTTAGAGGATGTGGTAATCTCCTCTGGGATAGCCCCACAAAGAATAATTACTATCATTTGGCGTATGAGAGCCATCCACAACTGATTGACCTTTTCTAGTTATCTGAATCCTTATATTCCTTAGGTGCACTTTCCCGAGTAAAAAAGGATGGTCTCGGCACCGTCAATGCTCAGTATTAATTGTTAAGGTGTAAACCAAAGTTCCGCATCCCACATCGGTTAAGTACGAGAATGATCAATAGTATATAAGTATGAACATATCTAAACTAGTATGAGGCCTTTTGGAAGTGGAACAAAAACAAACTCGTGTGGCCATTTGGGTGCCAAAACGGATAATATCATACTAGTGTGGAGATTGATTGTCCGTACTTATATACGGAGACAGAATATGCTGTACTCATATTCCTAGTAGATGATATTAGAGCGCCAGACCCAGACTGAACGTGTTGATTGTGAAATTCTTGGAGGTCGAACATGAAGAACCAACAACCATGCTCAAGGTGATTGATCTGCTCCATACAACCTAGTTCAGAGTACTCATGACTCCTTGGATCAAGATGAGGCGTACTTGAATTGAGTGGCACTAAGGAACAAGTAGTGTGCCAGACCCAGATTGAACGTGTTGATTGTGAAATTCTTGGAGGTCGAACATAAAGAACCAACAATCATGCTCAAGGTGAATGACCTGCTCTATACAACCTAGTTCAGAGTACTCATGACTCCTTGGATCAAGACGAGGCGTACTTGAATTGAGTGGCACAAAGGAACAAGCGGTGTGATCAATGGTAAGACCTAGTTCGATCATAACTAAGTAATATACAGGGTGGTCGAGGGAGCAGATAGATCTACTGTAGAAGATCTAGATGTCAGGTAGCCCAACCTGATTAGAGTGGATGGATAGAGGTCAATTGAGAGGAGGCTAGAGTGGTACTGTGTTGGAGATGTGGATTTGTTAAGGTGAAAACCAAAGTTCAACATCCCACATACGTTAAACATGGGAAGGATCACTGGTATATAAGTAGAAACATATCTCAACTAGTATGCGACCTTTTGGAAGTGGACAAAAAACAAACACATGTAGGCCTTCGTGCGCCAAAGCGGATAATATCATACTAGTGTGAAGATCGGTTGTTCTTACTTATATACGGAGACGGAACCAATGAAAGGATAATATTGAGTTTTACCTGAAGTGTCATGATTATAGTTGGGAATATTCCCAACTATAATCATGACACTTCAGGTAAAACTCAATATTATCCTTTCATTGGTTAAAATCCGACCCCTCCAGTATATGGATTTTATACCCCATCAAATTGTAATCAACCACACCAACTTTTTAATCATTTAACACACAATACTCAACATATAAGACATGTAACAATTGACATATAACTTTTAGATATGCTCAAATATGGAATATACATGTAAAATATAACATACAATGACAATAAGATACATTTACTGAAACATACGAATAAGTATTTATGAGTTTTGAAAAAAATGACCATTAATCGAATGTTTTAATTTGCCAAGTACCGATGAAACCCTTATTCAGATGATTTCACCTACTTTAATTAAAATAAACTCAAAGATTAATTTTCAGTAAGTTTTCTCAAGTTCATGATTAACTATTCAAAGCATTGACCTTCCTTTGGGTTAGTAATACTTGAAATTAAAATAATCTCTTGAAACTTTGAGACCCTAGGATCTCTAATCAATTGATTAACCTTCCTTTGGACCGATTAATTAATTCTATGATTTACCTATCAAAATATCAAACCTTAGTTATGCATATACACATAAACATTTAGGCACATAACTTATTTATACCACATATATACATACAAAGCCAACATGCCCCAATACAAATCATGTGGTCAAAATCGTACATAGTGAAAGAATACATTAAAATTTATTTATTTATTAGAAAAAAGCTCAAATCGCGTATTGTAACGATATAATTTTCATTCAACAAACTGTTAGGTGACGCCTCAAATTCTATGTGGCAGAGGGTCTCTGTTATAATGGAAAACCGTTTAGATCTAGATCTGAATTTGAAACCTCTAAATCTTAATCTAAAACAATTTTGAAATACATACAATATACAAAACATTAATTTTTAGGGTAGCGACCAAAGTCCCACATCCCACATTGGTTAAACATGGGAAGGATCAGTGGTATACAAGTAAGAAAATATCTCAACTAGTATGATGCCTTTTGGTAAGTGGACCAAATGCAAAGTCGTGAGGGCCTTCGGGGTGCCAAAGCGTACAATATCATACTAGTGTTGAGATCGTGTTGTTCTTACTTATATACGGAGACGGAATATACGAACCAGACCCCTATATTGACAACACCCATATTCCCAACACGTGGTATCACAGCCAGACCCAAACGGAACGCGATGGTGGTAATATTCTCAGAGGTCGAACATGATGAACCAGTAGCCATGCTCAAGGTGATCTGCTCTAAAGATCATAGTTCGGAGTGCTTGTGGCTCATCAAGCAGTGTGGCTTGATTGGAGCGGGGCTAAGGAACAAGGTAGAGCGGTCTAATATGAGGTGAGCAGTAACATCCGTAGTGCATCTATGGTCATGTAGTCTTCCAACCTGATTAGAGTGGGCGGATGAAAGTCAATTGAGAGGAGGCTAAGGTGGTACTTTGTTCGAGATGAGGATTTGTTAGGGTGGCGACCAAAATCCCACATCCCACATCAGTTAAACATGGAAATGATCAGCAAAAAATAACATATCTCAACTAGTATGAGGCCTTTTGGTAAGTGGACCAAATGCAACGCCGTGAGAGTCTTCAGGTGCCAAAGCGGACAATATCATACGGAGGCGGAATATACAAACCAGACCCCTATATTAACAACATCCACATTCCCAACAATAATTTTATTCTCTCTCCCTGTATCAGATTTCCATATTCACAATTGTATATCGGCTAGAACTTTGAAAAAACATAAAACAATATTCTTTTTAAAAAACATATATGTTTAATTGCGTTTTCAGGAGAAAAGGTAAAAACAAAATTTTGGATAGCAAAACAAAACTACAATCTTGAACCGAATACTTTTTTCAAAAAAGATTAAAATATAAATTTATTATTAAAAACTAATGTTAATATTAAAAATATGATAAAATCATCGGACTATATTAAAAAAATTATAAATATATCTAAACAAAATAATCCAACATTTTAAACAAAAATCAGAAGGGAATCAATTTATAGGACGTATTCATCTTCATTCATCCGAGTCACAATAGCAAAATCAGGAGAATATCCCAATCAATCATCGACTTTTATGTACATTCGTCGTCCGAGTCATGCCTAACAAGACAACAATAATTCACACCAAAATCAGTGGTGCTTTCCTTCTTTATTTGGTTGATTAGACGTCAATATCAGTTTCAAATTATGATAATATATTCGTATTATTTTATGTTATAACAGGCTAAATAAAACTAGGATAAAATCTAATTACATTTGTTGGCTAAATGGAACTTAGAATAAAGTGAAAACTAAAATGTTTGTTTATTCTTTTGCGATGGAATTTTAGACCAAATCGTTGATCTATTCAATTATTCAATTCTTTTTAAACTGTGGGGATCTTTATTTCGTGGATCAAATTTTTGGTCCACTTTAAAATCTTAAGCATGATACATATAAGTCGGTAGATTTTAAAGGAAGATACGGATTAAAAAAAAACATAGTTTTTGAGACATAATAAAAGTAAATTGTTTTTAAAACCTTTTTTTCAAAACCATTCAACAGTAATTTTTATATATTATAATTTTAAATTTATTAATATTCTTTAAATATTTGTTTTTATAAAAAGTTTTGTTTTTTTCTAATTCGGAATAGAATTTTATTTATGTTCAAAAAAGAGTATTACATGACTTGTAATGAATGTTGACATACATGAAGTATATTTATAATTTTTAAGTAAGAAACTATATTCCTTGTTTTACTAGTCTCTTGTTTTGTTTTTAAGTAGTTCATGTTTGCTCCAATTTTTTTTTATTTCGTCTTTATTGCTTTTTTTTCCGGTAAAACTTGATTGATGTACATGTATACCTAGCATCTTTCATTCTATAACATCATAACTAGTTCATTCTCTAAAGGAAATATGCTAATTTCCTGTCAAATCACATCAAAAGAAAAAAAGGAAAGCACAAAAAAAAAAAACAAAAGTGAAATCAATCTCTAAGGGAAATATGCTAATTTCCTGTCAAATCAGATCAAAAGAAAAAAAGGAAAGCACAAAAAAAACAAAAGTGAAATCAAAGACACAATTGTTAACGGAGTTCAGCAAATTATGCCTACGTCTGCATATCGATTTTATTAGGAAGAACACAGTGACTCTACCGTTTTTGATGAATACACAAAAACCCTAACACTAGGTTTTGTAGAGACTGTAACACTTAAAAAAGGGAAAAATATTATAGTCCTTAATGTGTAATTTATAACCCCCTAAAATTACACTGTCTTTTCAATTCACTCCAGTTCTCTTTAATGTGTTTAACACTTGCCTCATGTCCACTGTCTTCCACTGTCTTTTCATCTAGCATCTCTTCTATCCAATAATAACATGTTGAATAATGCAGGATTATTATGTCAAAATAACACATTCTACTTGAAGGTTATGATACATTTTACTCAAGTGATGGCAAGCACTGGCTTCATTGGAAATGCAGATAAGTTCAGGAAAACTTAACAATCTCCCACTTGAAGACTGGTTTCAACCTGTCTTCACACCTTGATCTATGCAGCAGATCTTTCTGGTCTTATTACTCTTGCAGACCAACTGAAGCTGAACACAACTTCAGTTTTTCAATGGTTACTGTCTTTGTCAACATATCAACTGAATTCTTGCTTCCTTGGATCGTTTCCAGTATTAGCACCTCATCTTCCAATAAAGATCTAATGAAATGATAACGAAGACTGATGTGATTGGTTCTTGAATGAAATGTTGAATTCTTCGCCAATTTAATTGCACTTTGACTATCACTATGCAGAACGTTGTTCTTTTGTTTGAATCCCAACTCGGTTAACAAACCTTGAAGCCATATCATCTCTTTACTGGCTTCGGTCACTGCTACATACTCAGCCTCTGTAGTTGATAAAGTGACAATTTTCTTTAGTTTTGACATCCAACTAACAGCTGTAGTTCCAACAGTAAATATATAACCGGTAGTGCTTTTCCGGTGATCAACTTCACCTTCAAAATCTGCATCTACGTAGCCTTGTACCTTTAACTCACCCTTACCAAAGTACAAACACTTTTCTATGGTACCTAGTAGGTACCTCAAAATCCATTTGACAGCTTCCCAATGAATTTTCCCTGGGTTTGACATAAACCTACTCACAACTCCCACTGCATAACTAATGTCTGGTCTCGTACAGACCATTGCATACATCAAACTTCCAATAGCTGAGGCGTAAGGAACCTTAGCCATGAAGTCTTTTTTTTCATCCGTCTTAGGGGATTGATCCTTGGATAAACGAAAGTGACCCGCCAATGGTGTACTAACTGGCTTTGCATCACACATGTTAAATCTCTTCAAAACGCGATCGATGTACTTTGACTGAGATAACTGCAAAAGTTTTCAATGCTTATCTCTTATGATTTGCATTCCAAGAATCTTCTTCGCCGGACCCAAGTCCTTCATGTCAAATTCTTTTGATAATTGTAGCTTCAATCTTCTAATATCATCCATATCTGAACCTCTTACTAACATATCATCAACATAGAGTAGCAAAATGATATAACTCGACTTACATATTTTAAAATAGCAACAGTGGTCCGCATTACACTTCTGAAAACTCTCTTTGTGCATAAAACCGTCAAATTTCTTGTACCACTGTCTTGGAGCTTGTTTTAAACCATACAAACTTTTCTTAAGTCTGCATACCATGTTTTCTTTCCCTTATTTTAAGAAACCTTCTGGTTGATACATGTATATCTCCTCATCCAAATCCCCGTGAAGATATGCAGTCTTCACATCTAACTGTTCAAGATAAAGGTCTTCAATGGCAACAATACTCAACACTGATCTAATAGTATTGAGCTTCACAACTGGAGCAAAAATATCGGTGTAATCAATTCCTTCCTTTTGCTAGAACCCTTTAACAACTAGTCATGCTTTGTATCTCTTAGAGCCATCATGCTCATCTTTCACCCGATACACCCATTTGTTATGAAGTGCCTTCTTGCCCATTGGTAACTCAGTTAGGTCCCATGTATCATTTGAGATTAAAGACTTCATCTCAGGTTCCCCTCCATCGGTAAGTAACAGATAGTTCAAGTATCTCCTATTGGGTACATGGGGTCAGGAAGATCTTCGCAAAACAGGATCTGCCTCGGTCGGCTGTAGGGTATCGGATTGCTGTCGATCGGTCTGTCCAACAGAATCTCCTTCTTGAGGGGTTAATCTGATCGACTCTATTTCTTGACTATCTGGGACTCCCTCAATATCTGCAAATACTGATTCATACGACTTTGAGTCATTTGCTTCAGTTTTATGTCTGTCCTTGTACATCACTGCTTCATTGAAGATCACATCTCTGCTTTGTATAATCTTCCTGTTCTCCTCATCCTAAACACGATAACCGAACTCATTTTCGCCATAGCCGATCAGAAAACATTTTTTCGATTTCGGATCAAGTTTGTTCCTACCTTAGTCACTTATATGAACATATACTGTACAACCAAAAACTCTTAGATTTGATAATTTTATATCCTTACCACTCCATACCTCCTCGGGTATTCGATGTTCTAAGGGAACCGACGGGCCTCAGTTAACCAGGTAAGCCGATGTGTTGATTGCTTCTGCCCAGAACTGCTTCGGTAAACCAGACTGTATTCGAATGCTTCTGGCTCTTTCTGTCAACGTTCTGTTTATACGTTCGGCAATACCATTGTGTTGAGGCGTACGTGGAACGGTTCTCTTCATCCTGATACCATGCTCATAGCAAAATTTCTTGAATTTGGTGTCCTCATATTCACCACCATTATCAGTTCTCAGTTTTTTAATCTTTAGACCTGTCTCATTCTCAACCATAGATTTCCATCTCCTAAAAACATCAAACACTTCAGATTTATGCTTCAAAAAATAAACCCATACCTTTCGAGAATGATCATCGATAAAGGTCACGAAATAATGTTTCCCTCCTATAGATGAAACAGTTGTTGGCCCCCAAACGTCAGAGTGAACAAGCTCCAGTCTTTCTTTCTTTGGGGTTCTACCACTCGTCTGAAAACTGACCCTTTTCTGTTTTCCAAGTATGCAATCTTCACACATGTCTATATCGACTGACTTTAGACCTGGAAGCTTCCCATTCGAGTACATAATTTTCATACCCTTCACACTCATATGGCCAAGCCTCTAGTGCCAAACATTTAGATTTTCGTTTCCTGCTGCTATTGCAATTGAACAGCTTGTCTCTGCTGTCTTGTAAAGAGTACCACTCTTCTTTCCGCGAGCAACCGTCACTGCTCCCTTTGAAAGTTTCCAATTGTCACCATGGAAGATCGTACTATAGCCTTCACTAGCCAACTGCCCTACTGAGATTTTCTCAGACTGGGGATATGTTTGACATCTTTCACTTCCCATACATACTCATTCAACTTAATCTTCACAGTACCTTTACCAATAATATCACAAGGTTGATCATCACCAAGATATACTTTTCCAAGGTTACCAGGGACATACCTCTCGAAGAATTCTTTCTTCGAAGTCGCGTGAAACGATTCTCCAGAGTCTAATACCCAAGACTCTTCCATGCTTTCTAAGGAGCATATTAATACATCGTCTCCTTCTGAAGTGACATTTACCTCTGTCTTCTTCTCCTGGTCCTTTAGTTCTCTCTTGCACTGAAATTTATAGTGCCCGGTCTTCCCACAATTCCAACACTCGCTGTTTCTCAACCCCTGGGAATTTTTAGGATTCCTAGACTTGGACTTCCAGTCTCTTGATTTGCCTCGGTAGTTCGATTTACCGCGTCCATATACTCTGGTTAAATTTCTTCCTCTCGATTATGTATGTAAGACTGAAGAGATTGATGATTCACCTGATTCTCTCCTTCGAATCTCTTCACTGAGAACCAGGTCACGAACATCATCAAATTTCAACTTATTTCTTCCGGATGAGCTACTCACCGAAGTGACAGTAGCATTCCAACTATCTGGTAGTGAAGACAACAGTATCAATGCTCGTATTTCTTCATCAAAATCAATTTCAAATGAACTCAATTGGCTTGTGATTGTATTAAGTTTATTGAGGTGTTGAGCTACCGAAACGCCTTCCATCATTCGCAAATTGAATAAACGCCTCATCAAGTGAACTTTGTTAGACGCTGATGGCTTCTCATACATACTGGAGAGAGCCTTCATAATTCCCGCCGTGGTTGTTTCCTTTATGATGTTAAAAGTAACGTTGCGGGATAACGTCAATCGGATGACTCCAAGAGCTTGTCTATCAAGAAGGGTCCATTCTTCATCTTTCATACCTTCTGGTTTCTTTTCTGAGAGGGGTTGATAAAGTTTTTTCTGGTACAGATAATCTTCAATCTGCATCTTCCAGAACCCAAAATCTACACCATCGAATTTTTTGAGTCTCACATTTCCTTCGTCTGTAGCTATTGCTCCCACTCAAATCTGATTTCCTTTGGATCCCTACCAGTCTGGCTCTGATACCAGTTCTAAGGGAAATATGCTAATTTCCTGTCAAATCAGATCAAAATAAAAAAAGGAAAGCACAAAAAAACAAAAGTGAAATCAAAGACACAATTGTTAACGGAGTTCAGCAAATTATGCCTACGTCTCTGGACCTGCTGCATATCGATTTTATTAGGAAGAACACAGTGACTCTGCCGTTTTTGGTGAATACACAAAAACCCTAACACTAGGTTTTGTAAAGACTGTAACACTTAAAAAAGGGAAAATATTACAGTCCTTAATGTGTAATTTATAACCCCCTAAAATTATACTGTCTTTTCAATTCACTCCAGTTCTCTTTAATGTGTTTAGCACTTGCCTCATCTCCACTGTCTTCCACTGTCTTTTCATCTAGCATCTCTTCTATCCAATAATAAGATGTTGAATAATGCTGGATTATTATGTCAAAATAACACATTCTACTTGAAGGTTATGATGCATTTTACTCAAGTGATGGCAAGCAGTGACTTCATTGGAAATGCAGATAAGTTCAGGAAAAATTAACACCTTTTGTAAAATATAAAAAAAAAGAATGGTCAGGGTTTTAAGCATGCGTAGTTATTAGTAATATAGAAAGCATATATTAGTTTAGTAGTCTAAAGTAACCTAAGTTCATGCTTTCTAGTAAAAGAATAGCACTCAAAGCAGCCGAAGTTTGATTAACTAGAAATAGACAATCTGAATGTTCTTTTAAAGTAAATTTAGCTAACGAATCTGCGACAGCATTTTGTACTCTATAAATATGTTTAGAAATGTGTGTGGATGAATCAAATTTCTACAACATCTTAAAATCTGGTCTAAATACCATCAGATTTTGCCAAAAGCCAGCATGTTAAACAGTAGTTATGAGTTTGTCTCAATATCAACAAATTTCAAATCGTTTTTCTTATGGGTATGGCTATATATACCCAATTCAGGTTTAAGTATACCCAAAATCAACCTTTGACTTTCGTTTGACTTTTTTTGACTTTTTTACCCTCGACAAGAAAATTAATATCCAAACTGCCATTAAGTAAAAAAAAACTACTAAGTGTATCCTGAGTATACCCAATTCACCAAATAACCTATTTCGCTATCTATACCCAAACAAACATTCTTCTTTACTGAATTTATTAACCAAATAGTATAGTTTTCTTAAAAAATTTGAAACCAACTTCAAACTTCATAACAAAATCAAGAACATTCAACCTAAAACACAAAATCGATCATGACTGAAGCAGAACTAGGGATCAGTGTGAAGGAGTTGATGTCGCCGGAAAAAAGGGATGATGAAATTTTGCCGGAAAAAGAGTTGGAGTCGCCGGAGAAGCCGCCATTGTCGCCGGAGAAGCACCCATCGCCGGAGGAGAAGGTAAAAAAATCGCCGGTTCCATGGCCTGGAACCGATGGTGCAACGGCCACCTGCCGGTCGGTACCAAAGCCTAAGCACCACCGGTGCTGAGGCCATGAATCGGTGGTGTAGGGGCCTCAGTCCGCTCGGTTCTGAGGCCCCAGCACCACCGGTTCATGGCCTCAGCACCGGTGGTGCACCTGGTCGTGTCCGGCCGGTTCTGAGGCCTAGAACCACCGGTTTTAGGCCTCTTAACCTTGGGTTCGTGCAGATTTTTCGAAAAAAATCAAGGTTTTTTTCCGTTTTTTAACTATACCTGAATGCTTATTGTGGTTTGTCATTGTGTAACTAGAAAAATAATATCGCCAGTGGGACTGAGGCACCTTCCGCTACTGACTACAGTCATTTGTTCTTCACTACCGAGTTATACACACACGACGCGTTGGTAAAATGGGTTATGAAGATAGGAAAACTCTATGGTATGGTTATCAACATAAGTCGGCGCAACAAAGTAAACAGTATAAAAAGTCCGAGGATGTATTTCCAATGTGATAGGGGGGGGGGGGAAATATACTCCAAGAGTTGCAGAAAAAGACCGTAAACGGAAGTCTACAGGAACGAAAAAGATTGACTGCCCATTTCAGCTTCTCGGGTTAATGGTTGAACCAGATCAATGGAAGTTAGAAGTGAAATGTGGTATTCATAACCATGAGACTTCATTACATCTAGATGGTCATTCTTTTGTTGGCCGTTTGAATGATGAAGAGATGGAATATGTTGAACGAGCAACCTACATTGGTACTAACCCCAGAGATATACTGAATGGTGTTAAGAGGTTGAACGAAGATAATGTTTCTACCATGCGGACGATCTACAATGCACGAAAGAAAAGTAGGGTTTCAAAAAAGGCGGGTAGGTCACAACTCCAGTTCTTGTTGGGGGAGCTTAAGTCACATAATTATTATGAATGGCATAAATCTGGTGAAGATGATAGACAAACCATTACAGATTTGTTTTTTGCCCATCCAGTCAGTGTTGACCTTTTGCGGACATTTCCAACAGTTTTAATTATGGATAGTACATATAAATTCATACGATATGGTATGCCATTGTTCGAGATAGTGGGTGTGACGTGTACTGGATTGATTTTTTGTGCGACATTTGCCTTCAAATCCGGTGAGAAGTTAAACAACTTCAACTGGGTGTTAGAGTGTTTGAAGTCGTTAATTTTCGTTCACGGAATTGAAGAACCTCAGGTCATCCTAACCGACAGAGATTTAGCGTTGATGAACGACATAGAAGTTGTATTCCCAGAAACAACGCATATGTTATGTCGATGGCATATAGCACAGAATGTTCAGGGGCGAACAAGAAAATACTTCCTCGAGAAAAGTGATCATGCGAAATTCGTTTCTGCTTGGAAGAAGATTGCGTATTCAGCATCAGAGATTGAATTCGATCATGCCCGACGGGACATGCTATTGGAGTACAAAGATTACCCTCTTGCAATTGAATACACTGAAAAATCGTGGCTCGATAAATACATGGACAAATTCGTTGTTTGGAAGACGAACAATAACTTGCATTTTTTACATTGCACGACTAACCGCATCGAGAGTGCTCATTCTAACCGAAAGCGTTACATACGTACAAGCAAATTAAACTTCGAGTTATTTTGGGGGATGGTTCATTCGCTTGTTGAAATCCAACATGCTGCCATTAGGTCGTCGTTCGTGAAGAGTCATTACATAGCATTGCATAAGTTCGCGGATAAACTTGTTGATGAAATTCGAGGCAAGGTTTCCCATATGGCGTTAAAACTATTTTTTGATGAAGTAGAGAAGGCCGAAGATAGCAATATGGTCGCTATTCAAGATGGGTCGGATGTTAAAGACAATGGAGTCTGTATATGCGCTATAAAATCTACCCATGGTATACCTTGCTATCACCAGGTCCGCAAGTGGCGTAAAGATGGAATTTCTGCCTCTCTAGATGTTTTTCACATCTACTGGACAAGGTTAGAAATAATGTCTCGTTCATCCCGTACGACCATGGAAATTCTCTAAGATGATCTGCTAAAACTAGTAAACGATGTTATGGAGACAAAAGATGAAAGCCGTATATAACACATTTACAAGAAATGGTTTGAAGTTGTTTATCCTGAAACGTCGTCATTGCTAGAGCCATTGGAGAAACAGAAACACCGAGGCCGCCCACAAGTGAAAAGAAAGTTAGTCGTCGATACATCATCCACTAAACGGGACAAATGCCAATGGGAACACGAGCTAGATGAGGATAAAGCTAGTTATGACTCAGTCATGAACTCTTTAAAACCACCAAAAGTTAAAAAGGGTAAAGCAGTTGGTAGTGCAAATACGATTTGGGCAGATGTGCCTAAAGTACCTCGTACTCGTAGTTATTCCATTGCCTCGCACGCTAGCAAAATCGTACAACCGTCCATTAATCGAGTCACAGAACTAATACATGACCCGAAAGGTTTTATGCGTTGGTTTCCGATTCACTTCAACCCTTTTATATCGGGTATAAATGATGTTAAGGCAGATGGTCATTGTGGATATAGAGCAGTTTCATTTGGGTTATATGGTCATGAAGAAGGTTGGCGAGGTGTTCGAAAGGCAATCTACGATGAACTCATGGAAAACTACGACATATACAGCAAGATTTATAACGGTAAAGAGGATTACCTGAAGGTTGCAGAAAGTATAAACTACTACGAGACACCAGCATCAACCAAATATTGGATGGCAATGCGTGAAATGGGGATTGCGATTGCAACCAAGTTCGAATGCATTGTTCATTTTGTGTCACTCGTGGGGTCTCACAACTGTAGTCATACTTTTTTACCTCTGCGCGGTAAACCCCCCATTATGGCTCAAAGACGTGAGATTGGGTTTGGATTCGTTGATACTAACCACTTTGTCAATGTAAGTCATTCGATTTATGGCTATGTTTTTACTTACAACTATATTACTCAATCATTGGTTCTAATTTAAGTAGTATTAAACAACTATCAATTAAGCCCCTATACCCTTGCGCACGCATACATCCTACGTGGCAGAAGTTGAAGAGTGGAGAGGCTACGCATTGGGAGCTACCAATAGTTGGTCTTTGCAAGAAATACACGGAATTCGAAGGGAGAAAGCCAGTTTGTTCATTCCCAGAAGTAACTAATCTGGATGAATTTTAGTAGTCAATTTATATCTATTGGTCGGATTTATGTTCATATTTCGAACATATTTATGTCTTTTGGTCGCTTTATATCTTTTGGACGGATTTATGTTGTTTAGAACTTTGTTTACTTTATCATAATATTTTGTACTTTCGTTATTTTACCATAATTCATGAAATTTACCAACTTATAACGATAAGCAACTAATCATTTCATAACTTAATATCAAACGTTACAAACAAGCAACAACAACATCGCACAAACATGAGTAGATAACTTGAGATTGAGAATACATTTAGTCAAAATCGTAGCCTCTATTGTCGCTGAGAATACGCATTGTTTCCTCCTTCATGGAAATTTGAGAATGAACGTATTCTGGCATTTCTAAAGACAAATAGTCTGTGATCATTAAACCGAAGGAGTCGAATGCTTCGTTCCTAACTTGTGGAGGCTCGTTAAACACCAAGAACATCGGTCCACTAGTTATACACTTGTACCTCGTGTCTACCTCCTCACAAGTAGAGATCAAGGCATTTGTCTAGACGTAGGCATTTCACCGTACATGAAATATATCATACACAAAAATTCATCAAAGAACTCATCGGTATTATCGTCCGGCCGTTTGAACTTCACAGCTTTCGCAGCCTTGAATAGATGAGCATCATCAAACACACTCCAAACCATTAACAAAGACCTCAAATATGTTTGAAGGAGAGTTTTGTGTTTTTGGTGTTGTAAGATAGACTTCTTTAAATAGAAAAATGAAAGGTTAATTTGGCGGGAATTTAAGAGCGCGAAAATAGAAAACGCGGGAAAAAAAACCGGGAAAAAATTCCAAGTTTCAATTGCGCACCATAGGTACTGTCTACTGTGTACCTATGGTGCACAGTGTAGTGTACCTATGGTGCACGAAGGTTGCACCATAGGTACACAGTGTGATGTACCATCGGTGCACACTACTGTGTACCGATGGTGCCATGCACCAGCCGGTACATGGCATGCCGACCGGTGCATGGTACCATCGGTAAAAGGGGGTGGTACCATCGGTACATGGCCCTTTTACCGATGGTACAACGCACCATGGGTACGCCTTCTACAGTACCCATGGTGCACACACTGTTGTACCATTGGTACGCAGTAGTGTGTACCATAGGTACTACTGACTGCGTACCAATGGTGCACAATAACTTGTAATTTTTTGGAATTTTTTTTGTTTTGGTTTAATAAAGTAAGCCTTATGTCGTGGATTGGAGTGGGTTTTATGGTGTTTTTTTATAACGGTTGATGAATTTTGTTAAATTATTATTATGATTTAAAGGTTTGATGGTAAGAATGGTGCGATTTATATTCATTTGCGGAATCTAAATTGTAATTAAGAATTCAAATTAAGTTTAACAAATCTGAAAGAAACAATAGAAATAACATAGTAGATGTCATAATACAAAATATGATAGTTTAACAAATCATGCGAATGGATAAACAACTAACAATTCCATGAAAAATAAAGATCGAAACAAAGCTAAAACAAGTCCAATAATGAGGACAAACAACCAAGGAGAGAAGAGCTGCAGGACTTGATCTCTCCACCTAAGCGTACCCGCTTCCCCACGCTCTACAGGCATAGTAACAATCGAGCGAACATCATCTAGCAATCTCTCGTCCGTAGTACGTGGTGGTGGAGTAATAGTACGCCAACCATACTCATCCAGGTACCTCCAGTAGGTGTTCGTCGTAGACTGTCTATATGTGGCAATGGTAACAGTCAACCGATCCTCAGAAAGCAAGTGCTGACGCCAATCTAGCCATGCGCTCTCTCGCCACGTGTACCTTGCTAAATCTCCTTTCTTATAACCCGGTCGGAGTACAAGTGGGAGTTCGGGCTCATCCTGAACCCGTCCAAACTGGCGCATAACCCGATCAGGCATGTAGCCCTCGACCGTGCTCATCATCCGCAAATGATAAACGATGGTGCGGATCTCCTGTACAGGGAACTGGACTTTAATGTCATGGTATGGCTCAAATATGACCTGTTCCAAAACAGTAAAACACTTAGACTGTTTAAAAAAATAAAACTTAATATTAAAATGTTCATGACTGATAAAATTTAAACACTTACATCTGTCTCATTCTGATCTGCAAGGAGAGTACGAACAACCGATTTGGGGCGGATGTTTTGCCCAACAATCCGCTTCGGTAGCCACTTCAAAATCATAGGCTGCCTCGCTACGTGGTCCGCATTATCTGAGGCTCTAAACGCGGGGAAGTGGTCATAAATCCAGCAATCAAGCATAGCTACAAATCCATAAAGGTTATGCTTCGATGATTTCGAAGCATCAGCCAAACCACGGAAAAGGAATGCCAATGCACTCGTACCCCATGCGATGTCCCACAACCCAGAATCCATATTCGCCAACCCGTACAAGTAGTCAGCCTTGACGCTTTTCTGATTAGTATCCGTAAAAAAAGTACAACCAAATAAGAACATAAGGTATGCTCGTGATACCTGGCGTATAGTCTCAGCATCAGTCTCCTCAACGTAGCGACCCCTGGTAAAAGTCTCCCGCAGCCACTTGGTCTTGAAGCCAACGCCTCTGGTGGACTGTATCTCTGCGCGGACCTCATCCACTATCAAACCTAACATACTAGCGTAGTAGCTGTATGCCTCATCACGTGGAGTCGTGACTACATCCAGGGTCCGACCAACTACAGGGAGACATGTAATGCAGCTGACATCGTCGAGGGTAATCTTCATCTCCCCAAATGAGAAATGGAACGTATTGGTCTCCTGATGCCAACGCTTAACAAAAACCTCATCAAGCACGGAGTGAGTGAAGTACTAAGGCAGGTGGGCTATAAGAGGACCGAAAGGAGTCCGCGCCAAATGTCGCTGCATCTCTGGCTGAGCACTGAGGTCCCACATACGAAGTACATTATAATGTGCCTGTATGCCTAATGTAGTGCGGCCCTATAAATAAAAAACTAAGTCATAACATAATAATAGTAAAACCTTAGACTAGACGTTTAATAGTTTGGTACTTACCTGTCCTATGAAAACGTGTTACGCCTCGTGCTCCTTGTAGTCAGGAAACAGAGGTATCTTGTTGCATTTGAGAAATACAAACGTCTTCCGCTGCTCCTCTGTGTGGATCGCATCGATATGCTCCTCATCGATGGTGTCCTGCTCAGGGTCCACAGTGGCATCCACCCTGTCACTAACAAGTGGTGGATGTGTACTAGTATGCGCAGGGGACAGACCTTTTCGAGCGGGAGAGGGATGTGGTGGATCACTAGCAGTGGGAGATGGTGGATCACTAGCAGTGGGAGATGGTGATCGATGTGATGAAGACGTCTCTCATCGTGAGGAGCCTCCGCCTCTAGTATCATCTACCGCAATATCTGTGGCTTTTTCCTTCCTCTTCCCATGGTTGATTCGGCGCAAAGACCGATCACTCCTTATTCTGTCCTCCTCCTCCCTAAGACGAATAGTCTCAGGGTCTTCAAGTAAATCTCGTCCGCGCTTGGCATCGTGGACCCGCTCATCCTCGACGGCCCGTACAGTCTTTAGACTCTTCCCTGGGGGTGGCGCCCGTGACCTAGGTGGATACGCCCTAGAACGAGGAAGACGTCGCTCCTCAACCGCGTTTGACCTACAAAAATACAAAACAAATCACGAAATTAATAACAGTAACATATGATGTAACCCACAAAATTAAAAACATCAACACTCTAATTCGCAACCGAGCTAAGTATAGAAAGTAATTTCTTATAAATTTTAATTTTTTTTTTTAAAAAAATGCAAAAGTAAAACCTTTGAAACACAAATTCAACAATTTAAAAAAAAAACAGCGCACCATAGGTACGCAGCAAGTCGTACCGAGCGACACGAGCACCATGTTCCGAGCGACACAGGTGCCTGTGCCGCTCGGTACACAGTAGGTGTCCCGCTCGGTACCCAGTAGGTGTACCGAGCGGCACACCTGCTCGCACCACCGGTGCCCTATGCCGACCATTTTTCGGCCGACAACTTGGCTAGAAAATGGCCACTAAACCCTAATAATTTAGCTAATTTGAGCCCTAAATCCTAAATTCAACCCTAAATCTAACATAAATCTAAAATTCATACCTAAAACTAACAAAATTAACAAACAAATTTAGGTTAGGGAACTTACGTAGGTGGTGGTGGGTGGTTTTTGTTCTTCACCATGATAAAGGAGGAGGAGGAGGAGTGGTGGTGGTGGTGACTCGCCGAAAAAATTGAGAGAGAAGTTAGAGTGTTTGAGTTTGAGAGTTAGAGAGAAGTGAGAGAAAGTGTAGGAACAATGTTGTGGATGGAAGTTAGTAAAAAAAATTGGCTTATATACCTAGAAAAGGGTATTTTTAGAAAAAAATGGGTATACTTAGATCACCTTTGGGTATACTCAAATTGGGTATAATTAAACCTGAATTGGGTATATATAGCTTGACCCTTTTCTTATAGTGCAGTAGACCATGTAATAATGAGTGTGTTTCAGCTACCAAAGGAGAGCATTTGCCAATGAATGTACCTTTAGCTATTATTAACTCACTATGTTCATTTCTTATAATGAATCCACTGCTAGATTCACCATTGTATAATGTTGAAGCGTCACAATTGAGTTTAAAACGCTTTGAAGGAGGAGGATACCATTTTATATAAAGATAAGGTCTATTAGATTTTAGATGGTTAAAGTAATGCATATCTTTAACTAAATGTGTATCACCATACCAATGTTTTCTATTAAAAAAATGAGATATATCTAAAGATGTAAGAATGTAAATGACATGTTCTATAACCTTTTTGGGAGAAAAAGTTATATTATTATGTTTGAGTTTATTCATTGCTATCTAGATTGTCCAAACAATTAATGCAGGTATAACTGTTCTTATATGTATCATCTTAGGTGTTAATAGAAGCCATAAATTAATGATATGATTAATAGCCATATATTTACTTATTCTGATGTTAAATTTATCAGAGAAGAAATGCCAAACTTTCCAAGAAGAGTCATAAGATACAAAGACATGATCTAAAGTTTCAATACTTTGACAAAAAAAACATTTTGAAGCTAATTGGAAACCCTTGTTTTGTAAAATAGTAACAACACATATTAATTTGTTTAATATTCTCCAAAGAGTGAAGGAATATTTCTTTGGAGAAATATTATTCCAAATCTTACTTTTAATTATAGAATTTACATCCTTGTATCTAATTACATTCAATGTGTTTTCAAGATTAAAAGAACCATCAGATGATAACTTCCATATGATGGTGTCGTCATAGGTTTGATTAAGAGATGTTTTTTGGATTTTGTTTATGTTAACAAGTAATATACTACTTTTCACCTTTGATAAGTCCCAATTATTATTCAACCAGTATTCATCTACCTTTGTAGGGGTATACCAAGATTTATTTGTTGCGGTTAATGTGATAAGGGGATAAGTATGATGCCACTTATCCAACCAAAAATTAATGTTTCATTTACCCAGTTTCCAGAATATTTGTTTCTCACCTTGTTCTTTTATCTAAAACATTCTTTTCCAAGTCTTAGAATCTGTGTTTTTCAAAGAAGTTTGTAAAGGATGCATGTTTAAACAATATTTTGAATGTATTAAGTTAGCCCATAGTTTTTTGTTTCTCTAAACATTAACCATAATTTATATGGATAGGCTGTTTGTATATCCTCTATGTCATTAAGGTTTAATCCATTTTCACTATAAGTCTTGCATAATGTCTTCCAGTTTGTCCATATTATTGTTTTATTGTTTTCATAATAACCCCAAAGAAACTTATTTAAAAGTTTATTGATTCTAGTTATCACATTCAAAGGTAATTTAGTTGACTGTAGATAGTAACTAGGATATCTCAGAATTACTGATTTTATTAACATCAGTCTACCACCATATGACAAGTTTTTAGAGTTCTAATCACATATTTTAGATCTGATTTTATCTATTAGGACTTCAAATTGTGAAGTGATATTAGAAAAGTGCATAGTGATTCCTAAATATCTGAAAGGTAACATAGAGGGTTTAAATCTTAGATAGTTTTCTAGAGAACTAATCCCTTGATCTATTCATTGATGATGGTGATGTAAAGTAGTTTTTTGTTTATTAATTTGTTGTCCTGATAGATTTTGATATATGTCCAGAAATACAAACAGTTTCTTTACAATAGTAAGAAATCTATTAAGAAATAATATCCTATCATCTGCATAAGCTATGCAGTTGATGTTATATGAACTTTTAATTCTATAGGGCACTAAAAGATGTTGGACAATAAGATTGTTAATACATCTTATCAGACATTCTTCTGCAATGATAAACAAGCTTGGGGACTAATAGTCCCTTTGCATGATACCATTGCAAGATTTAAAGTAACCATAAGCTATGCCATTAATTAATAGTAAATATGATAGATCCATATTAATTATTAGATTACCTCCTCTAGATAGAATTCTATCTATGAAGTTGAATTCTAGCATGCCAGCATTACTTTATATATGAAATTGGACAATTAAAGTATGCTAGCATTACTTTATATATGAAGTTGAATTCTATTTTGTCAAAAGCTTTTGACATATCCAGATTACTTATTAGATTACCTCCTCTAGTTTTCCTATTCAAATCATTAACCATTTCTTGAATGATTAAAATGTTTGGTTGAATGTATCTATTTTCAACATAGGAACCTTGTTCTTTTGAAATGATTTAGGCAGTAATCTAGCTAATCTATTCTTTAATATTTTAGATAGAATTCTATTAAAGACTAAACACAAACTAATTGGCCTAAACTCCAAGTTTTTGGTGAACTGACCTTAGGATTCAGGCATATTAAGGTAGCAAACATTCTTTTAGAATAATATGAGTTGTTAAAATAATCAACTATGACATTATAAAGATCTACCTTAATTATAGACCAGCATGACTAATTAAATCTTGAGTTGAATCCATCAACTCTAGAAGCACTATGACTGTTAAGATTTTTAATAATACAGTGTATCTCTTCCATGGTTGGTATCTCTAGAATATTGTTTGTTATCTTGGTCAGATAGAATATTGGGAATAATTTCATTTATTAAGGATGTATTAATCTGAGTAGAAGGGTTATTTAACAGAATTGAAAAGTTATCTATAGTTGATAAACCAATTTTAGACTCATCTACAATCCAATTATCATTAACCAAGATACCATTTATTCTATTTATGGAATTTTTTTATAAACGTTATGGAATGTTGTAGTGTTATAATTACCATCGTTTAGCTAATATACGTAACTTTTTTGTTCCCAGAATGTTTCTTTCCTAACAAGTAAAGTTAGATGAGTAGCTTTAAGTTTAGAAAGGTTGGACTGGTTCTTTGGACTATTGTATTCTTCTAATATTCTTTCAGCTATCCTAACATCCTTTTCTATCTTATTAATACAGTCAAAAACATATCCAAATACTTCCTTATTCCATAATTTTAAATGTTTTTTTAAGTCTTCTTAATTTAGACCAAAATATATGTATATGTGAGCCTATTGTAGATTCAGACAAGTTATTTTCCACAGTTCTAATGAAATCATCATGTTGTATTCACATATTCTAAAATTTGAATGGTGGTATTGATTGTGTTAAATGAGGTGAAACTAATATTACTAAGGGTGAATGGTTTGAGCCAGTTTTGGCTAGATGCTTCACCCTTGTAATATCAAAGGTATTACTCCAGTGTTCATTAAGTAAATCCCCATCTAATCGTTTCCATTTTTTCTATTGGTCCATGTAAAGTTTGAGCATGTGAAACCTGGGTCTTCTAAGTTACAGTCTAAGATCATAATATTAAAGTCATCCATTCATCTTTTACAAAGTATGGAGCAAGAAAATTGCTCACTTGCTTTGGAAATTGTATTAAAATCTCCAACAACAAGCCAACGTAAGGTTGAAACAGAAATAGTCCTTAGATGATCCCATAGAGGAATTCTATGGAACCTAATACATTTAGCATATACGATGGTAACCAGAACTACTTTATTAGTAGAATAATGGCTTACCATAGTGTTAACCAGTTGATCAGTATTGTCTATTATTTGAACATTGAAACATTTTCTCCATAAAATCCAAATTTTATTATATATGTTTGCAAATGATGATTCAAAACCAAGATTTTTTGTTATTTTTATTAGACTCTCAGAAGATATCATAGGCTCTTGGAGAGCTATGAGATCTACTGAGTTATTTTTAACAATGTTTTTTATTCTCCTTTTTGTACCTTGGTTCCCTACACCTCTAGCATTCCAGTTCAGTATAGATATGGTCATTTTGAATATGGTTTTGAGTAACTTTTAAATCCTCTAATGTTCATTGTTCTATTTATTATGTTACTTGATATGCCTTTAACCTTAGGTCTGGTTGATTTCCTAATCGAGAGTTTGACTGTATCTCTTTTTAAATGTTTAGAGTGGACATGGGACTATAGCAGGCTCAATATAGTTTTTAATTGGGGAGTATCAGGTTCAACTTAAAATATATCTTCTTCATTGAAAATGTTTAAATAATTGCTAAGATTGATGGATTGAATAGATTCAATCACATCATTATCGGAAACTTTGGGTTGAATAGTATTTTGATTAAATATTAGACTGTTTTCATCTATTAAATTGGCCTCAGTACTTTCTCTATGTAATACAGAAGACTCTTTTTCATATATAACAGGATCTAAATCAATTTTATGGTTATCCACAATCACAAAATTTATTTTCGGAACCCAAACTTCTTTTGAATGAAGTTTGGGTTATTAGGTACTTTGAAGTTTCTTAATTTATTCAATTCAATTTCTTCCTTTTTATATTGATTTTCATTATGTCCTATATGTTTACAGGATTTTCAGTAACTTGGTTTGTCTATCTACAAGATATCTTTACAATAACCTTCTCTTTCCCTAAAGCTTGTCCAAAGTCTTTGGGGAAGAGGGTTAGAAATGTCTGCTAGAATCCAAGCTTTACACATGTTAAAGCTTGCAATGTTTTTCTTAGGAACCCACACTGCTAATGGCAATCCAATTACCTTAGAAATGTGAGAGATAGAGTCTGAATTATACCGAAATTCAGGGATTTTAGGAAAAGAAATTCAAAAGGGAGTTATTGGAGACTCCGTTTTAGGATGAAATTTTGGTGTCTATTTTAAAATTATGAAGTTAAATTTTCCTAGTTTTAATCGATCTTTTCCAGAAATTGTCAACATCCTCTAACATATATAATTCAAAAAAAAATAATGTCTATATTCCCATTTAAATGCACTGTATGCTCTTAAAAATCTACAATATCCCACATATGTGTTGAATTCATTGAGCGTATGACTCCCAAATGTAAATTTTGCAATCAACGTAGTTTTATAAATTGTTTTGGAACATTCATAAATTATTATTTTTAAAATTATAGATTTTATTTTTGTTAGGAAAAATTCTTCACAAACATATGCCAAAATGATAAACTATTTAAATTTAGGAAGAAAGTAATAATCAAAACAAGGCACGTGTTTATTTTTTTTAGTTCTATTTACACAAGTTCACAATATAGATTCTCTCTCCCTTTTATATATCCATGATTAATTATATAACTGTTTCTTGGAACGTGTCTTAGTAGTTTATAATACATGGTGTACTACTTGAGTCGCTACTACACACGTTCATTGTTTCGCCTATTGAGGGGGCGCGTTTGTACTAATCGCTCATTTGCCGACGACTAGCCCATGGTATCATTTTATCCGTTCGAGAACCTTCTTGTCTTGCATTGTTTACCACTCATATTACAACCATGCTTTGTTGGTAGGTTTCCATGCTTATTTATTTTGGTTGACTATTACTTCCTTCTTGGTTTGGTTTGACGTCGTCGAGTATAAGGAGCATGACTGTTCTGATGGGCATGACCTTGTCGATTGATCTGTAAGCTTTCTTTTCTTATGCCTTTAATTGATCATTGACTCGCTCTTGGTTTAACCTTACCTCGTCTGGTATATGGAGCATGCCTCATCTGAGGGGTGTGGCCTTATTAATGTGTTTTTCTCCATCACATTTAGGAGAAACCAATCCATTGTGCTTTCAGGAAATACATGATCGGTGTAGATCGACATTAAGTATGTTCATAATATTGCTCCCCATCATTTTAACTCCATCATCATTAAAGATTTGTGTCATTTTTGTCCTACTGATGCGACCGACTTCATTTCGAAAATAAATGGTAGATCTGCTCTCTCTTCCTATATCATCATCTCAACGTCTTTGTTATTTTTGGAGACTCGATGGAAGATATCAGCTTGTATCACATGGACCATTTTCGAACGAGCTTGTGGCAAGTAGAAAGGTTCGTCATGGAAACTTCAAAAAAAAGTTTGTGGTAGGTTGAGACTCCTAATCTGTAATATACTAAAAAATGTATTGGACTGACCCTCAGGTAGCTTACCACCACATAAAGACTATGATTCATTGCTAGACCAGAATCACATCAAGTATTATCATGATTCTCTTTGCCACTACCAATTTCAGATCGGAGACAATCTTATCATATGTCTATTTTCTCACCCAAAAATACTGTTGGAACATTCACCCAAACTTGACATGGTCCCAACTTCAAGTTGACATTTTCTTCATAAAAAGCGTGGAGTATATCGCAACTCCAACCAATACCATCATCACTCACCACTTAGAATTGAAGCGGAAATCACAACAGTGATTATACAAACATGCTTGGGTTTGTTCATACGACCTCCTTCATTTGATTTTGTTTTTTATATTTAGACCATTATGGTGATAATATGGCATAATTACTTCTTAGGAACGATACATTCATTTTGGGCTTTCTTTTGGGTGGGTCTCAATTAACTATTTTTCTCGTATTCAATTTTTATTATCTCAACTGAGTTGTTATCTAACAATGAAAAATTAGTTGAGGCAATCTTGTTTCATGTGTGCTCATTTAATTTTTACCACTTGTTACTCTTTACTTTGTTATTGCATTTAATTCTTAACATATTAAATTTGTAAGAAACTTATTTTCTTTTAATTTCTTTTTTTTTGCCAAATAATAACGATTTTCAGAATAATTGTTATATTCTCTCCAATTATGGTATGCTCTTTTTAGTCTTTAAAACTTTTGTATTTTAATTTCTTATTTTTCATGGAGATCAAGTGTGCTAGCAATGACGACGAACATGTGAACTCTCTCATGTTACCAAGTTACCAAGGGATACATTAAGAAACACATGAGCTATGAATAACATGATCCTCAATCAAATAACTTAATTGTCTCATGAAATCTATGTCAGTTAAATGACTCAATATGAAATCATGACGTGACCCAACACAGTAAATATGACCATAGAGTTTGGAAAAACAGAGTTGAATATATAATTATAGCTATGGTCTCCTTATTCATCATTAGTCTAACCTTAAAACAATGCTCACATTGTATCGTAAATCCCCTTAGATCATCACTGGGGACTTCAAAGCAATCTATTTTTCAGAAGATCAGAACAGTTCCTCCAATATTTGGAACCCGTTCATTGATGACTTCTACAACTATTGTTACCACTGTTAACGCACTGACCATCAGGCTACTAATTTCAAACATTATTGTCGAATAAACAATCGAACAACCCCATCTTCTCTAATATAGACACGGTCCTCGTAAAAAATATATATGGGATGACTATATCCCAATGTTTTTTACTCATTAATTTCATTGCAATTCTCCGACCATATCTTCATCATCTTTAACCTCGTAACCCTCTACCATACAAAAAATAAAGTTTTAAACATGTGAGAATCTCACCCAGATTTGCAATCCATTGTCATCAATAGCTTGAATATTCCAGGTACTGGAATCAATATGCCCGTAGTCACTTATAAACTAACAAGACTTCAAAAGAAACTACGAGACCTAAAATGTCATGAGTTTAGTAACATTAGTGATCGTGTCTCCTTGGCTAAAAACAACTCGTCAATGCTCAAAACAATATATACGCTAAATTCATAACCTAAAACCATCGTACCTCGGAATGAAGCAACAAATTATTTCATCTTTCTCACCTCTATAGAAATAATATTTATCCACACAGAAGTCTAGAAAAAATGGGTAAAATTTGGTGTATGAAACACCAAATTCTTTCATAAGAGTCTCAATACCCAAGTTTTTACTAATAAAATATTAGTCATTAATAACAGTCAATGAATTCTCTCTAACACCCTTTTAAATGTGGCTACTGTATGTATTAATTATTTCCCTAGCACCCTAACCGGTTGAGTGTTTCCAGAGTGATCACCTTTATTATTTCTAAACTGAATGTTTTTTACAAATCTAACATGATTCGTCCGATTACTAATAATAAAATAACAATCCTGACCTCCACTACCATTTTTTGGTACAAAAGTAATATGCCTACTTAGCAAAACATACAATACTAACATTTTATTTTATTATTTTATATAGTTATTCATCCCTCTAAATTATAACAACCCTTATTTTTAGAGTTAATTTAACCATTTTAATTAAAAAAATCATTAATTCATTTATGGTATGCAATTAATTTTAAATTTTATATATCTTTGATTTTCTATAGGTATTTTTTATTTCTTACGTACATAATATACAAATTTATGGTGGATTTATTATTTATTAATTTGGTAACATAAAAAATAAAAAATTATTGTCACATTTTTTCCAAAATATATTATCAAGACACAAAATTAGTTTGGATGCCATAAATTTCCAAAATATATTATCAAGACACAAAATTAGCTTGGGTGCCATAAATTTCCAACGATATGAGTAGTGCATCCAATTTTATTTTTTAGTTGAAAATGATTTGTTGTACTAAAATGGACGAACATCAGCGAATAATATTCCCTAACGGGGTCTGGAGACCATCTATTTGTTCAAACTAGTACATAACCTTTGTACGGTCTCTACCACATGTATCTTCTTAAGACCATGATCTTATTGTGGTAACAAAATGCATGACTCAAGGTTAAATTTGATATCATTGTCAAAATAATAGAGTGAACGGTATTGATCATCCATTATACCCATTCCCATCGAGATTGATAATCTCATTTTGAAAAATCTTGCCCCTATAACATCATGGTCACGTTGGGTTAGACTAATAAATATCTCATTGTGAGTGAACAAAATTGATAACGTTACATGTTATGTCAGATTTCAAAAACTGATGGAAACAATCTCTCACCTAAAGGTCTATACATTATTTTCTATAAATACAAAGCATGCGGCTATGCTTTAAAAAATGAAATGATGAACAAAGACAATAAAAACATGTCTTGAATCGTTCAACGACTTTAGAAATACAAAAAAAAACACTTTGATCATGACCTCAACATCTTTGATGAGTTTATATTATCGATACAAATGAAAACATAGTATAAACGGGTGTTCATCGGACTTACCACTCTAGATCGGTAAAATAATATAATAGGCCTTATCGTTTGGAGGTTCGGTATATGGGTATTCTGAAATTTCACTCGTTTGGATCACTTTCTACAATTGGGTATCTTTGCACTTCCGAGGTATCCTCTCTCGTGGGACGTAGTCCCACATAAATCCAAACTCCACCGCATCACCAAAGGAATGATGAAACTCGGAAGCCATGTCGGTTTGAATTATATTTAATAATCAACATCTCAAATGGTAAAGTTGCAAAATAAGTTGTCTATTTCTTTTGAGTACATCTTTTTGGCACTCTCTATATATTATTATCTCATTTGGTTTGCTTGAATTGCAGGTGTGTTTGATGAACATTTGTTGTATTTTGGTACATAAGAAATAAAACATCTTTCATTTGGTTATCTGAATTTGAGAAGAGTGTTTGTCGTTTTGATTGTAATTTTGCCCGGATGAGAGAACTACCTCAGAAATCATCATGCTTTTGAGTCCGCACTTTAAATTCTTTCTTTTTTTCCAATCATTAACTGATATAGATGTGATAAGAGGTTAAATAAGATGAAAATGCTCATCAACTTAAGTTCGGATTAAGAGGTTTTTTTATTGCTCCCGAATTTTGCTGACAAAATAAATCAAACGTTATATTATTAATGTCTTATGCATGTGAACAATTCAAAACTTATTTCGAAAAACATAATTTAACGCAAAAAGTATCACGCTATACTGATTGATGGCTTGATGGCTTGCCTACATAAAACGTGATCCAATTGTAAAATTTAACACCATCCATGGACTTATTGTCCTCCACCCGATCTTTTAACCAAACTTTTCCATTCACTCGACCATTTTTATATTTATCTTAATTTATTTGTTCCACCAAATATATTTAATCCGCTTCTACTGAACATTTAGCCCACTATATACCAAAAAGAAAAATCAAAACTTTCAAAAAAATAAATGAACACAAATTTCTCCGACTATTTTTTAATAAAACACGTTTAATCTGTTTTATAATGTTTAAATATGGCGGACTTTGTTCGATCCAAAGTAAAAAAAAAAAATCCAATATTTTAAACATTAACTTTTTAAACAAAAATCAGAAAATAATACAAACGTCACCGTATTGAATCTTCATTCGTCCGATGCCTATCAAGACAACAATAATTCGAAGAAATATCAGTCATGATTTCCCTTTTTCTTCTTCTTTAGTTGATTAGACGTCAGTATCAGCTTGAAAATATTACTTTCACGGCTAAATGAAGTAAGAAAAAAATGAAAACTAAAATTTTGTTTATGCTATCATGGTGGATTGCGATGTTTATGGACATTACTTTTAGAACAAAGTGTTCTATCTATTCGTTTATTTAATGTTGGGACCATCATTTTATAGATCAAACTTTCGGTTGCTTTTAAAATCCGATACAATGCTATTTTTATTTATTTATCAAAAAGTACAAAAATAAATTTAAGTTAAAAAAATAGTACATTGACTATTTCGTTTTTTTTTTCCATTTAAGTCTTCAATTTTAAAATTATCGATAAATGTTTTTGGATTGACAAAATTTGTAAATGTAGTCTTTAGGATAGTAGGGTTTATTTCTATATGCAGCCATGCGTCACCAAAATTAATTTAGGAAGCGTTGCACAAATAGTCTTTTAATTTTAATTTTATTTTTACTCTTCAAGTTTAGTATCTTTTTAAATATTTTTTTAAATATTTTTTAGTTTTTTAATAAAAAATATCACAAATTTTCGATACATTATTTTATTCTCTCTGGTTTTTTTTTGTTTTTTTAATTTCATGTATATTTTTTGGGTTTCTTTCACTTTGAAACGTTGTTGTGTTTTATACAGAGAGATTTAAGTAATTAGCAGCAAAATCTTCAATGGGCTGTGATTCATCAAAATAAATTTAAAAAACAAGTGCATACTACTGTTACAACATAGTTTTTTTATTCATGACTACTCGTTAGGTCGATCACAATATGTTTGAGATTCATATGAACAAAATAATATAACTTTCGAACTTTTTTTTCTTCAATTTTGCTATAAGAAAAAATAGACAATTTTAAGATTGTATCAAGGAACATCAGGGGCTCATTTAATTACATAAAACCCATCTTAATAACAGATGAAACCTGAGAAGTATACGGTTTAAGTTAAGAAAAAAAAACTAGAAGATGAAAAAGAACAATCCAAAAAATAATAATAAAACTTCATGGCAAGCAAAAGACAAACATAAACAAATATAAAATGTGCATTCACTATAATATTTACCGAAAACAATCAATTAACACGACCAGGAACTCGGAAAGAAGATAAGAAAGAAAAGAGAATGACCTTGGTCAATAGAAACAACCGAAAGTAAAAAGAGAAGATAAATTACACCATTGAAGCTTTTGCTTCTAATTACCTAAATATCTTAGTATAAAACACAATAACTTTTCAAACTTAAAGAAATCGAAAAAAGGATAGGTGAGACAATGAAGGAAAGAAAAAAATAGAGTATTGCAAATTTGTCATACTCTAATTTTAAAAGAATAAAAAGTTAAAAAAAATTAAAAGAAAAAGATAAAAAGTCATGTGTAATGCTTCCCAAATTGACTTTGGTCATACGTGGCTGCATCCGAAAAGACACCATGTGTCATGGACTAAATTTATAGGTGGGTGTTAAAAATTCATGTGTAATGCTTCCCAATTTTTTTTGTTTCATCTAAGTAGGACGAGTTAGGTTTCGTTTGGAAGTGTTGAAAACAATAAATAGGTTGTTAGTTATGATTCTCCATGAAATATACCTTTGTATTGTCATTTTTTTGAACGAGGGTTTGAGAGTATAAGAAGCTCACACTTTTTGTATTTGATGTGCTGTATTTTAGTAATTTGGTTTAAATGTATTTTATGATATCCTATCGTTTGCTGTTTTGAGTGAATATTTTTAGTTTCATTCAGTGCAAAATTGAAATATCACCACGTCTCGCATCTTCACCGTTTGTCATCGCCACGTCTTGCATTATTTTGCATGGTGTAAACGATACTTTCAACTTGTATCGCATGTCACCACATGTGGTTTGTTTCTGTACATGTATCACATATTCCCACGTATGTTTGTGCATGACATGTTTATATTGAGGATGTTTCGCATGTCTCAAATATCCCTTATATCTGTCTCATATGGTATTAATGCATGGTCTACAGTCTCGCATATTTCATTAACACGTATTTCCTTGTTTGTTATGCATGGTCCCGTCTCTTTCTTATAATTGGTCTTGTATTTTGTTGCAGGAGAAATGACTCTTAAAGTATGTTTTTAAGATAGGGTCTAATAAGCATATTAAATTTTATGAAAGAAAAGAGTGTCATTTATACCGATGAACACATTAAGTTGCTAGGAAAATACTATTCTATACAATAATGAAGGCTACGCAAAAGAGAATCTACAGATGAATTTTTTTTATCAAATAATAATACAGGTCATAAAGAAATACTCGATAGAAGAAGACGTTTTCCCCTTGGGGTCCAAACTTGTTAAACTCACCACCAAAGATATGTAAGTTATTTTTGGTTTGAAGCACGTGTATGAGAAAATACATTAAAATCCAAAAGAGACTTCAAAATTAGATACATCGATGATCAAGTAATAAAGTTCAGGATCATCAAAACATACTTTGTGGATGAAATTCAAGAAAAATGGAGAAACAAATCCAATCAATATCAAATGATTTGATAAATGTATGACTTTATCATTGATCTCGCACCTTGGTATCACATGCTCTAGTTGTAGATACGTTTGATCATGTATCACACTGTGTAGTAGCACTAGTCTCGCATGTTTAATCAGATATAATGAACATCATGGCAAGCAAAAGACAAGCATAAACAAATATAAAATGTATATTCGCCGCAACATTTATCGAAAACAATCAATAAACACTAACAGGAACTGAGAAAGAAGATAAGAAAGAAAATAGAAATGACTTTCGTCAAGAGAGACAGCTGAAAGTAAAAATAGAAGATGAATTACACCACTGAAGATTTTGCCGCTAATTACCTAAATATCTCAATATAAAAGACAATAACTTTTCAAAGTTAAAGAAACTGAAAATGATATGTCAGATAACGAAGGAAAGAAAAAAAAATAGAGTATTGCAAATTTGTCATACTCTCGTTTTAGAAGAATAAAAAATTAAAAATAAATTAAGAGAAAATAATAAAAAGTCATGTGTAATGCTTCCCAAATTGACTTTGGTGATACGTGGCTGCATCTAAAAAGACACCACGTGCCATGGACTAAATTTATAAAATTTTCCGAATCCAAGGACTCACGCCGGTGATTTTGAAGTCGATGGATTAAATGAAAGAAAACGGGATAGTTGATGGACTATTTCTTGATTTAAGCCAGCATAATAATTATGTTGGGAATATGGGGGTCCGGTCCGCATATTCCGCCTCCGTATATAAGTAAGAACAACACGATCTCAACACAAGTATGATATTGTCCGCTTTGGCACCCGAAGGCCCTCACAGCTTTGCATTTGGTCCACTACCAAAAAACCTCATAGTAGTTGAGGTATGTTCTTACTTATATACCACTGATCATTACCATGTTTAACCGATATGGGATGTGGGACCTTGGTCGCCACCTTAACAAATCCTCATCTCGAACAAAGTACCACCTTAGCCTCCTCTCAATTGACTTTCATTCGCCCACTCTAATCAGGTTAAAAGACAACTGACCATAGATGCACTACGGATGTTACTGCTCACCACCTATTAGACCACTTTGTCTTGTTCCTTAACTCCACTCCAATCAAGCCACGCTGCTTGCTGAGCCACATACACTCCAAACTAGGATCTTCAGAGCATATCAACTTGAGCATGGCTACTGGTTCATCATGTTTGACCTCCAAGAATATTACCACCATCGTGTTCTGTTTGGGTCTGGCTCTGATACCACGTGTTGGGAATATGGGTGTTGTGAATATGGGGGTCCGGTCTGCATATTCCGCCTCTGTATATAAGTAAGAACAACACGATCTCAACACTAGTATGATATTGTCCGCTTTGGCACCCGAAGGCCCTCACGGCTTTGCATTTGGTTCACTACCAAAAGACCTCATACTAGTTGAGATATGTTCTTACTTATATACCACTGATCATTCCCATGTTTAGCCGATGTGGAATGTGGAACTTGGTCGACACCCTAACAAATTACATGGAAAAAAAAATATAGATCATATTTAATATTATTTTTAAAAAGATATGATGCATTTAATGTTAGATGAACTATCTATAAAAAATCCAATCAAATAATTTATTAACATTTTATATCCAAAATTAGTAAACTACAAATAAATACCTCAACCATAGAATTGGAAAAACAATACTCACATTAATATAAATAGGGTGTTTTGGGCGAAAACATTTATTTTCCTTCTTAAACCAAGAAACAAAAATACATGAAGAAACCTCAACCGAGCCTCGACAAACTCCGATTCGAATCTTGATTCATTTTTTGAAGTCAAATTTGAATCTCAATTCTCTAACCTCTATATAAAGTTGTTCCTATTTTTAGGTTCTAAGTTCATTAAAGAAAAACCTCTCGCTAACGACTCTCTGGAATTAGGGTTCATGTACAAGTAAGTAACTAAGTAAAATTTATTTGTTTTATGTAAGTAGGATGGGTTATGTTTGGAAGTGTTGAAAACAATAAATAGGTTGTTAGTTAGGATTCTACATGAAATATACCTTTGTGTTGTCATTTTTTTTGTAAACGGGGGTTTTAGAGTATAAGAAGCTCGCACTTTTTGTATTTGATGTGCTATATTTTAGTAATTTGGTTTGAATGTTTTTTTCTGATATCCTATTGTTTGCTATTTTGAATTAATAGTTTTAGTTTCATTCAGTGCAAAACTGAAATATCACCACGTCTCGCATCTTCACCGTTGTCATCGCCACATCTTGAATTATTATTTACATGGTGTAAACTATGCTTTCAACTTGTATCGCATCTCACCACATGTGATTTGTTTCTGTACATGTATCACATATTGCCATGTGTGCTTGTTCATGACATGTTTATTTTGAGGATGTTTTGCATGTCTCCAATGTCCCTTATATCTGGTCTCATATGGTATTGATACATGGTCTACGGTCTCGCATATTTCATTGACACGCGTTTCGTTGTTTATTATACATGATCCCGCCTCTTTTTATAATTGGTCTCATATTTGTTGCAGGAGAAATGACTCTTAAAGCATGTTTTAAGATACGATCTATTAAGCGTATTAAATTTTGTCAAAGAGAAGAGTTTCATTCATATCGATGAACACATTAAGTTGCTAAGAAAACACTATTTTATATAATAATGAAGGCTACTAGAATGAGAATCTACAAATAAAAAAGAATTATCAAATAATAATATAGGTCATAAAGAAATACTTGATAGAAGAAGACACTTTCCCCTTGGGGTCCAAACTTGTTAAACTCACCACCAAAGATGTGAAAGTTATTTTTAGTTTGAAGCACGTGTACGAGGAAATACATTAAAATCCAAAAGAGACTTCAAACTTAGATACACCGATGATCAAGTAATAAAGTTCTGGACCATCAAAACATACTTTGTGGATGAAATTCAAGAATAGTGGGGAAAACAATCCAAGCAATATCAAATGATTTGATAAATGTATGACTTTATCATTGATCTCGCATTATTAGTGAATTTTGTATCACATGTTCTAGTTGTAGATATGTTTGGTCATGTACCGCATTGTGTGGTAGCACTAGTCTCGCATGTCTAATCAGATATAATATCGTCTTAAAGTGTTTTACTCAAGTCTCGCGTATTCTGTTTGCAATACAATTACATCAATCACCTTATATTGTTTTACTCAGATATAGTATTGCATGATGCAATAACATTATGTATATAATAGTTATTTCTTATTGTTTTGTTGTATTTTACAAAATGCAATAGACAAGGTCATTGGTGCACGGGGGGGGGGGGGGGGGGGGGGGGGGGTCAATGTGTCAATGATGTGGTTATTTTGTTGATCGTGATGTTCTTTTAGTATAAGAAGATGCACTGGGTAAATTATCGGTATTTTATGTCGCAAACCTTCAAAAATAAA
This sequence comes from Limnanthes douglasii subsp. nivea, assembly GCA_036936605.1. Taxonomy (NCBI): domain Eukaryota; kingdom Viridiplantae; phylum Streptophyta; class Magnoliopsida; order Brassicales; family Limnanthaceae; genus Limnanthes; species Limnanthes douglasii. The sequence continues at coordinate 2,408,266 of JAUPFV010000005.1, read as the reverse complement.
CAATTATGATTAGCATGAAACAATCAAGAATATGTTACTTGGGGAATTTCAAACTAGTGTCTATGACAAACCTAATCGAGTTATTGGATGTGTTGTACCTTTGATGGTTAGAATCATGGTCTACAATTAAACAAGTAAAAAATTGATGTAATGATGCTAATATATTTTTTATACATCCATTCATTATGGAGCACACAACCATTGGTAAATGACAAGTAACGTCTCACATGATTCCAAGATACTACAAATGATGGGGATTGGAATCACAATCAACAAACTTTGATTTGATTCAAAAGATAAAGAACCTAAGAGATGATGAGGTATCATATGTTATAGTTGAACTAGTATCACATGTAGTATTACTTGTATTAGTCTCACATGTTTAATTGCACTAGTCTCGCATAAACCGTTTGATCCAGATTGGCACCTAATTTTTACACCAGACTCACATGTTATATTGAACTACTCTCACATGGTTTATTTAAATTAGTCATTCACGTAGTATTTTGATGTAGTTTTATATTATTTACAGAGTTTTCTATAGGATTTAGAGGGTGAATTAGTCCTAGCAACTAAGAATATAAGTGAATTTAGTGAAGATTGAGATATTGAGCATGAAATGAGAGATGCTTTAGTTGGGAACCCAAATCCTCTACCATAGACAATGCCTAAAGAGAGGATAGAATCTGTAGAAACAAAAAAGAAAGGCTTCAGACCCCATACAGCCACCAACTAGAACAACTAGTACAACTCCGACCCCAACCATACCAACCCGAACACACCAGACACAACCAGAAAAATAACAATCTGAACACCCCAAACACAAACTAGAGGTTCAAGAAATGAATTTAATGATGAATGCACCCTATGAGAATTCATCAAAAAAAAAAAGAGTTCAATCCCTCCAAGAATACTGCAACCACATTCAAGAAAATTTGAACCACCTACAAGAGGAATTCCATTTCTCAATATGTGGAACATAAAAAACGTAATAATGTGTACAAGTAGTCTATTAAGTTAAAAAATATAGAGCAGGTCTCCTGTTTTGTTATTATAGTTTCACGTATTTATATAACTTTTTTACCATATATAAAATATCTCCTATTGTTGTTGCAGATTACATAGATTTATAAATTGATAGTAGAGTTACGTCAGCAGTTGGAAAGTCAAAAAATTGAAAGAACACTATATATACCTCTTTATGATCTAAAACCAATTAAATTAGTACAACCACCACCAGTCAATAAAGAATTCACACTAGTACAACCATAACGCAAACCAGAATAATTAATGTCACCGGTCTCAACCGAACACCAACCAAGCCCACCGGTCAACCAACCAGACCAAGTAAACCTACTAATCATTCAAAATCTCACTAAAAGTCCAACGAGTCCTATTATTTTCACCAGAAATCCGACCAGTCTTACCAAATCACACACTCTCACTATAGCACCCACCAAAACACAAACCAAAACCTGAAATAGTCAGCCTACAACCAAAAGAACCCTAACTAGAAAAACCCTAACAGTTAACACCACTAAAGTGTAAAAGAGAAGCCTTAGCTAATACACTATATAGAAGACATCGAACTTCAGAAGAAACTGATGTTTGATTGGCACAACCTACACAATCCTTTTATGAGTAAATTGATAAGATTGAGACTGATAATTCTATGGAAACTACTTGGGCATTCATCAGGAAGGATATTGACGCTACTAGTTGTTGTAAACGAGACAAAGACAACATTAGTGGCAAAATTTCATGAAAATATAATTGGATTTTAAGTATATTAAGATTCAACTTTGAATATATTTTGTTTTACCTTGTTATATATATATATATATATATATATATATATATATATATGGAATCTAAAACACTAGATTGTAGCATATTGTACGGTTGTCAAAAACTAGATTTCACGTTGTTCTTAATTTCTGCATGATTATTTTACTTGGTCGCGCCTATTTTTTTATTTGGATCACATATTTGGTTTAAATGAGTGGTCTTACGCATATATTTCATGTATGATAAGTATCATATAGATCTCAATGAGAGTTGTTAATGTCTCGCATCTTTTGTCCGTATATAGATAATCTTGCAACGATTCTTAATGTATAACATGTCGCACACCAAAGTGAATGAAACATGTTGATGTCTAGAATATATCCTTAATTTATATATGATTTCACATGTTTAATTCAATGATACAAGGTCTCTCTTATACGTTTTATACATGTCTCACATCTCAATTTATCCATGTCTTGCACCTTTCAAAAGTGAAATCACATGTGCAAGATGACGATTAATGACTAGTTTTTGATGAAAAACAATATGAGATAGAAGAAGAGGTGAATGAAACTTATTGAGATATAAATATAATAACAAAAAAATTGATTGACATCCATGAATACCACAAAGTGACAAAGATATAAATCGGAGAAAACCAGAATAATGTAATTGTATGTTGTTGACCAACATCAACCTCAACCTACCAAATGAATTTATGTGTAAGTGATCTACTGACACTACCAAATGAACGTGATATGGACTATAAGGTTAAAATGAGAATATCTCGACCCAATATCACATGTAGTGGTTTTGTGGAGTCGCGTATCTTAATAACTCAGTCTCACCTCTTGTACAACATGACCCTACTTTTCATTTGGTAGATTATTTATGTTTGGATTTAGAAGACACTTCTATAAAATAAGTATAACGTATCATCCAAATGTTACGATGAGAAATACACTAGTAAATTCAACGCGATATAAATTTATGGTTATACAACGAGAAAAATAAATAAAATTAGATATCTATTATTAAACAAAACGTGTCTGTAATCCTATGTCTTAATGAAAACTTCACTTTTAATGAAGGAAGATCAAACAATAATGGTTGAGGATGTATTCTTCCTTATGCTAAACGACATGTATTATGTGTTGGATCTAGTATGCAGTGTATTGAAAGATATGATGAACCATTGGATATTGGTGATTATTGACCTTGAAATGGGAGTAGCAACAAACTATAACTCATTGTTGTCTGCTAGTAAATACACATCATACAAAAAAGAAAAAGTATTGTTGGATTACTGGTAAGTATTTATAGTCTCGCTTTATGACATTACCTTAGTCTCACGTGTTTTATGAATGGAAAAAATCCATGCACGCTTCTTAACTTGTACATGTTTCACGTATTTATTGTTTACTAATCTTGCATGGTACATTTTTACTACTCTCTCCTTTAACTTATAACTGGTCTCGCACTATATAATTGCCACAGTCTCACCTATTGTTTGTAACTGATATTTCCTTTTGCTAACGACTGAACTACCTTATGAAAAAAAAAATCATACTAACAAGATTAAATGGCAAGATGAATAAACGAAGACATATCCCACAACAAAAACCAAGAAGCTTCAACTGTGGTGTTTATTTTTTGCGAATACACCAAATATTTGGTCGAGAATGAGTTTATTTCTAAGTAATATAGTGAAAAATTGTGTAGGTATCAGTGAGCATATGATTTTTTTTATCATTTCCTTAATGATGACCACAAAAACATTTATTGAAAGATGACTATTTTGTGATGTTACCTTTTTGTAAACTTAATTATTTTGTAAATAAAATATTTTTTAAGTAAACAAACATAATTTTTTATGAACTATTGCAAGTTCTAGTCCCACACATTTTAATTGTAGTAGTCTCGCACATTTTAATAGGAGTAGTCTCGCATGTAATATTAGAAGTACTCTCTTTTGTATCCCTTTGCAGGATTCTATCTTATTTTGCTCCGATCTCGCATGTTTTAACTAAGGTAGTATCGCATGTTTTCGGTGTATTAGTTACTTAAACATTTTATGGAAGTTTCGCGTGTTGTAATTATAATAGACTCGCATCTTCTCTCCTCCAGTATAAACCATTTTAAAGTAAAAAATGCAATACTCTCGGATATAATTAATATAAATTACCATCTTTCAACCAATTTTATCATATCATTATTTAAATTTGTGAGTAAATTAGTTTTTGGAGGGAACCCGCAGATGCTACTCAACGAGTGCGCACATGGTAAACCCTCAGTCTGATGTGATAGCCTGCAAACCAACGCCAGAAGGTAAATCACACAAGGTTACATGCTGAGCCAAAAAAGTGTTTGTAGAAGGACTCGAACTCATGATATTTGGTCACAAGCATGCCTTCCTCCACCAACTCAACTATCCCTTTCGGGCTGAGTAAATTTTCTTTGTTTAATTAATTGCTTGATTTTATCAAAGTAGATAAATTATCATTACAAAAGCAATAACTACAAATAACTATCGAGAATGTTAGTTCACCAAAAAAAGTAAGAAACTTTAATTACTTCTCGCACGGTTCTGAACATTTATGCCTATAAATTAATTGTACATTTTTAGAATGGGTTCATACATAAAAAACTGCTACGAAAAAACTTTATAATCTTATAAATGGATCCTTTCATAATTGTCTCATGTGATGATAAGTCTAGCTTCAACAGTTGTGATGATTTATCATCCTGAAAATGATAAAAACTTAGGAATACTCTTTATATTCTTTTAAAGATGAGATTACCTCTTTTGCTGCTCAAGAGGACTCTCCAACATCTTTTGCATATTCTAGAGATAACTCCGACCTGAATGACTAACCTTGTGCTACTCGGAAACCAAAAAGAGAAAACACGATTATGTGGAGGAGAAATAATAAAAAAAATAATAGGAGAAAGAAGAAGAAGAAAATGTAAAAGAAGTGGAAGAAGAAGAATCTTATGAATGTCTCACCTTGATAATTATGATGATATTTAAATAAAAAAATATTATTAATATATTTATTAGTTTTAATTAATCAAAAAGTACACGTGTTTATAAAATGTATTGTGTTAGTTTCAATAATATTGTTAAATTGTTGGAGATTGATCAAATATATTAATTATAAAACTTTAATAAATGAGTAAAATTAATTAATTATATGTAACGGTATCAATTAAGTATAAGTCTCAATTTGAGAAACTTATTCCTCTAACAATTAAAAATAGAATAGATAAAAAATAGAATATATTTATCTAATTGAAAAAATAGGATAATATGTAATTTAATTCCATAAATAAAAGTTTCAACATAAGAGGCCATGTACTACTTTGAAATAACTATTAATCTATTATTCATTTTTTTCTAAACTCTTAAGGAAACCTTAAGAATATGGTTATTAGCATGATTTCTCATACATCTATATCATATTCACAGTGGGGGGAAGTTGTTATGTATATCATATATTTTGAAGATGGTACTTACTTCAGAAAAAACTAAAGCACTGCATGAACTATTCAGAGGGCGTAAGCATAGCCTTAAGCATTTACATATCTTAGAGATGTCCAATAGAAGAAAAATCCTATAATCCTACTAAAAAAAGCTGACCTTCAAAACAGTTAGTTGCAACTTCATAGAATACTAGACCACTCCAAGGGTTATATATTTTATTCTCCATTAAGCTTTTGATCTTTGATACGAGAACTATATTATTTTTCATGAGGATGCAGATTTTGAGGGGAATGATTCAGAAAAAAACACCATATTTGAGATCGAATTAAAGCCAGTTCATTCATATTCTAACATTGGTGTTCTGATTATAGTTAGTTTACCGGTTATCAATAGTATGAAGGGAGCTTAGTTATAGTTCATAAAATTGATGTCACGTCTCCACCTCCACTAAAAAATGTTGATTTGTAATGAACAAATTCAACAACCTCAAAAATACAACAACATAATGAGCCAACATTATGTAGGTCCATACGAGAGAGGATAAAAATAATGAGCCAAAATTACCCTAGATCTATTTCTGAATTCTTCAATAGTAAGACAACTTAATTACATAAAACTCATCTTAATAATAGATGAAACCTGAGAAGTATGTAGTTTAAGTTAAGAAATAAAAACTAGAAGATGAAAAAAAAATCCAAAAATTAATAATAAAGCATCATGAGCAAGCAAAAGACAAACATCAATATTTACCAAAAACAATCAATTAACACTAATATGGACTGAAAAAAAAGATAAGAAAGAAAAGAGAATGATCGTGGTCAGGAGAGACAACCGAAGGTAGAAAGAGAAGATGAACAATAAATATCATGGTCACGTTGAGTTAAACTAATAAATATATCATTGTGAGTGAACAAAATTGATAACATTACATGTTATGTAAGACTTTGAAAAATGATGGAAAAAATCTCTCGCCTAGAGGTCTATACATTATTTTTTATAAACGAAAAGAATGCGACTATGCTTTAAAAATGAAATGATGAACAAAGACAATAAAAACATGTTTTGAATCGTTAGACGACTTTAGAAATACCAAAAAAAAAACTTTAATCATGACCCTATGACATCATGGTAATATTAGAAGTACTCTCTTTTGTATCCCTTTTTAGGCTTCTATCTTATTTTGCTCCGACCTCGCATGTTTTAACTAAGGAAGTATTGCATGTTTTCGGTGTATTAGTTTCTTAAATATTTTAAGGAAGTTTCGCATGTTGAAATTATAATATCCTCACATCTTCTCTCCTCCAGTATAATCCATTTTTAAGTAAAAAATGCAACACTCTTGGATATAACTAATATAAATTACTATCTTCCAAACAATTTTATCAAATCAATATTTAAATTTGTGAGTAAAATCTTTTTTCGGAGGAAACCCGCAGATGCCACTCAACGAGTGCGCACATGGTAAATCCTCGGTCTGACGTGTTAGCCTGCAAACCAACGCCAGAAGGTAAACCACACAAGGTGACAGACTCAGTCAAAAAAGCGTTTGTAGACGGATTCGAACTCATGACATTTGGTCACAAGCATGCCTTACTCCACCAACTCGGCTACCCCTTTTGAGGCTAAGTAAATTTTCTTTGATTAGTTAATTGTCTGATTTGATAAAAGTAAAAAAATCATCATTACAAAATCAATAAACCAAATAACTATCGAGAATAGGTTAGTTCACCAAAAAAAGTAAGAAACTTTAATTACTTCTCGCACGGTTCTGAACATTTTTGCCTATAAATTAATTTTACATTTTTAGTATGGGTTAATACATAAAAAACTGCTATGAAAAAACTTTATAATTTTAAAAATGGTTCCTTTATAATTATCCCATGTGATGATGAGTCTATCTTCAACAATTGTGATGATTTATTATCCCGAAAAATGGTAACAACTGAGGAATACTCCTCATATTCTTCTGAAGATGAGATTACCTCTTTTGGTGCTGAAGAGGACTCTCCAACACCGTTTGCATATTCTAGAGATGACTCCAACCCGGATGACTTACCTTGTGCTGCTCGTGAAACCAAAAAGAGGAAACATGATTATGTGGAGGAGAAATAAGAGAAAGAATAATAGGAGGAAGAAGAAGATGAAGAAGAAAAAGAAGTGGAAGAAGAAGAGTCTCATGAATGTCTCACCTTGATAATTATGATGATTTTTAAATAAAAAATAAAAATAAACTATATATATATATATATATATTGGTTTGAATTAATCAAAAAGTGCATATGTGTTTATAAAATGTATTGTGCTGGTTTTCATAATATTGTTAAATTGTTTGAGATTGATCAAATATATGAATTTTAAAACTTTAATCATTAAAAACATTTATTTAATTATATGTAACGGTATCAATTAAGTATTAGTCTCAATTCGAGAAAATTATTCCTCTAACAGTTAAGAAAAGAATAGATAAAAATAGAATATATTTCTCTGATTGAAGAATTAGGGTAGCATGTAATTTAATTCCATAAATAAAAGTTTCAACTAAGAGGTCATGTACTATTTTGAAATAACTATTAGTTTATCATTCACTTTTTTCCAAACTCTTAAGGAAACCTTAATGAATATGGTTATGAACATGATTTCTCATACATCTATATCATATTCACACTAGGGGAAGTTGTTATGTATAACCTATATTCTGAAGATGGTAGTTACTTCAGAAGCAACTAAAGAAGCGCATGAACTATTCAGAGGGCGTAAGCCTAGCCTTAAGCATTTCCATGTCTTAGGGATATCCAATGGAAGCAAAATCCTACAATCCTACTAAAAAAGCTGAACTCCAAAACAGTTAGTTGCAATTTCATGGGATACCAGACCACTCCAAGGGTTACATATTTTATTCTCCCATTAAGCTTTTGATATTTGAGACGGGAACTATATTATATTTCTTGAGGATGAAGATTTTGAGGGGAATGATTGAGAAAAAAAACCATATTTAAGAAAGAATTAGAGTCAGTTCATTCAAACTCTAACATTGGTGTTCTGATTATTATTAGTTTACTGGTCATTAATAGTATGAAATGAGCTTAGTTATAGTTCATAAAACTGATGTCGTGCCTCAACTAGAAAATATTGATTTGTAATGAACAAATTCAACAACCTCAAAAAATAAAACAACATAATGAACCAACATTATGTAGGTCTATTCGAGAAAGGGGAGAAATCTTATGTCTATATACTATGTGGAATTTCCCAGTGAACATAAAGGTGATAAGGAAGAATAAAAGACAAGGAGAAAAGTGTGAAGAATAAAAACTCTAAGAGATTTTCATATCACCAAATCATAGCTAAGAACAAATATGGTTCATATTGACCTAAAAACTCTTACTTTCTCTCTCTAAAAACTGCAACCACTAAGAGATTTTCATATCACCAAATCATAGCTAAGAGATCCTCATATCGCAAAAACACCCCTGGACTTTCTTAGAACTCTTCAAAAGGTACTTCAAACATTCTGGAAGAGAACCCAATCACATTTCAGAATTCTATGAAGAGTTTAAACTCTAAATTATGAATTAAAACAATGAATGCATAGTACAAATTGATGCAGGATAATTCAGTTTGAGATTTTACCTCTCTACCTGAATAAATGAAAGCACTAGTGCACAAATGGTTTTAAACCCAAACGTGATATTTCAAAGAAACTAGAAAGATGCAAAGCTCATTGTGTCCTGAAGATATGCTGGATATTGGATGTTAATGATAATAAATGCAGTACGAGATCTACACAAATCTTTAATATCACCAATAAAATAAAACAATACGAGTAACTATGTGTATTATAATGCCTCACTAATGCAAATACAACACCAATGGGACAGTTAGGCAACAATTCAACATGATTAGCGAGGGTATAAATAATGTGACTCTGCTATGCGATAAGTGGGCTATAAGCCACATCATCTCTATGGTAGAAAATGTTATAAGCCAAGTGATGTCTTAGTAAATGACAACGCCTAAAAGCTACATAAAGGGGGTCGTAAATAATAACTTAGCGAATTAGTTAATAAACCAAGCCCAACTGAAAAGGATAAGAGCTCATGCAAGAGGTCATATTGATCCTTAACTTAAAATCTCAAATTAGTGACCTCGTTAATAAACATACCAAACTGAAAAGTATAAAGGGCCACTTAAGAGGTCATACTAAACCTTGACTTAAAATGTCATATTAGCAAACTGGTTAAGAAACCAAGTCCAACTGAAAAGTGTAAGAGGCCATGCAATGGGCTATACTAAGCAGTCTTGACTTAAAAATGTCAAATTAGCAAACTGGTTAAAAAACCAAGCCTCAAAAGTCACGCAAGAGGTCACACTGTATCGTGACTTACGAGTCAAATATATATACCGACCCCCGCGACGAAAAGAAAATCATAAATATGTTGCCCAAGTAAGTATGATACCAAGATAAATATGAAATTATGAAGAAACAATTTCGTCAACACAACCACTAAATACAAGGCAGATAAGATGTATTGAGGACAATCGAGTTGAGAGATATGAAATGAAGCATTCCAAAGAAACAGCCCCGACAACAAAAATAACAATTGTGGTCATGAAGACATAGCTTTAACGATCGACAAAGCTTCAGCAAATGACAAGTGTGTCCCGAACACATGCACAAAAAAAAAACTTTAAAACTAAACTATCCCAATATCACATTCAAACATTGTTTACTCTTTTAGTTTTATTACGCTCCAATTCAAGAACTAGAAAGGAATCCTCGTAAAAGATAATACTCAAACAGTAATAAATCGCATTACCATAGAAAACTTTTACCAAAATTTGGACAAAATAACAAATTTAAAAATATTACGAATGGAGGATAATTATCATTTTTTTTATATAAATAAAAATATAACTTTGATTAAAACCATTTCTCATATAACAATTACTATTATAATTGTTTTCCTATTATTATTCCTATTTTTATCTTACTTCCTTATTAAAAAAAACTTTTTAAAAATTTGATTAAAGTTTTCTCCTTTATCAATGTAATCTCCAACTCACCCGAAAACCGTGACAACAACCATTTTAATATTTAGGAAAGCCGAAACTTGAGGATTCTGAAACGTTATCTTAGTTGCAGTTGGAAAAATTCATATCATAAATGCCGATCACATTTTTTGTACCAATTTATAGTTGTTAGTCGCTACTATGGATGAATGAGCATATCAAGTGGTAAAAAGAAACCGTGAGGAAGTCGATGTCACAAAAAGAGATCCGTTGTGCTTGTATGGACTTTTCCGTAAGACCCTTTCTTCATTGGTGGGCTCCTCTTTATAACTATTTCGGATTTTATTCTTCCATTTCAATATTAGACCGATTAAATCAAATGACGATGATGAATGTCAGGCAATAGAACTCTAAAACGAGAGACAAAACACCATAAAACTATACAGGATTAACCAGACAAGTCAAACAAATATACTGGAATGTGAAAATAAAAATGAAATAAAGTAAAAAATTGTTTCAAATTATATTACTAAATGAATAATTGAAGTAAAATAATTTATTTTTAAGTTTTTATGTATAAATAAAACAAATTTAAAATCCAATAAAAATTATAATTTAGTTTTATTTTATCTTAACAGGATTTTGTGAATCAACGATATGGATGCTAAAGCGATAATGGTTTTATTCCTATATTTTGGATAGAAATCATTAAAGTATTATAAAATTGATGGGAGTAGAAAACGTGTATAAAATATAATTTTAATTCTATGAATTTATTTGCTGTAACGATGGATATGGTCTTTTTAAACTAAATTTTAGATTTTAACATGTAATTAATTTTAAAATGATTCCAAATATTTACCGATTTTGTAAAATAATAAATTTCGAATGTTTTATCATGTAAAAATATATAGTGCTTAAAGTATGTCACGTATTCAACAGATGTATGTAATTGGTATACAAAATTGGACTTAAGGACAATAGAAATAATAATTATATTATTGTTGGTATGTGGAGGAGATTGTGTTTAGATATAAGTTTGACTATTTTGAATTTTGAGAGATGATTTTTTAGTCCAACATTTAAATATTGAGTTCTAATAGCATACTAACGTCAAAATATATGAGATAGTAAATACTGTAATTAAGTTTAGAATAAAAAAAGCTGGGCACATTGTATACATGAGGTTAAAACAATAATTTAATCCTGATTCAGACTAAGAAAACAGACGATAACATGTGTCGCTTAGATTTTCGATAGAGCTCTCTTCTTTCTCTTTTTCCTCTTCAAGGGAATTTTGTAGTTTTATGTTTTTCTCTCAAATAGAAGAAATGATTCATTTTTGTGATTCGACTTTCCTTTCCAATTCAACAACAGGCTTAACGCAACCCGTTATTGAGCACCCAACTATGTCATTTTCCTTTGACACTTCAAATGGTATACCATCGAATATCATGTTAGGTGCAGTACTTGGAAAGACCATATCAAATACTTCGTAACCAAACCATGTTAGCTCATCTAACAGATTGTTTCCTCCAACATCAGCTTCTCCCTCGAAATTGAGAAATAAAAAGGCAGGGTTTGATGCATGTAAGGTAGGAATACTAGATCTAAACTGGTAAATGGTTTACTTTTCTTTCTATTTGTCTCGTCACTGCCTTGCTTGTTTATTTTTTTAGCCTTTTTTTTAGGCTCAAGAACATTTGTGGGCACATTACCTCCTTTCACATTGGGAGCAACTTCATCCTACAATGATGTATCGATTTTAAGGTTTGGTTCTTCGGTGGCCTCGTCAACGACACATTTTGAAGTTCATTCATTCTTTTTTTTCCTCTTCTTATCATTCTTGGGCTGATGACTGAGGGATCTCTTCTTAGTAGGAATGTATAGCTTCATATCGATATATTCGAAGGGTGGTAGAGGAAAGAGGAGTGGTAAATTCATTCCAAGACATTTCTTTTTTATAATTGGTCCTCCACAAATGGCCACGAGTCAAGTTAGGAGGGGGGGGGGGGGGGTCAAGCATTTATGAAAGGAATTATCCCTTTTTTTCTATGCCTAGTAATACGGTTTTTTGAAAGTGACTTGACCATCCTTCAGATGGTGTAAAAAGCGGTTCGGGATAACTGCAAAGGAAATGGAGTTAATTCCAGAATTCAAGTTTTCAAGCAAATAAACATAATATATATAGGGATAATTACCTGGGCTCTTCCATATCTGGGGAGCAGGCCTGGATTTTTCTTTGAAGAAAAAGAAACATCATTAGAGAGTGGAAACATCGGTTATTAATTGGCTCACTTTACCTAGGGTAGAACAAATCTGAAGTCCACTGAATAGTTGACACGTGTCCAAAAATACGGTTGATAAAAATGATAACTTTTTCGACTTCTAACAAGTTTGAATTTAAGGAAAAAGGGTAAGGACAGTCATTTCGAAAATTTAAAAGTGACATAATTCGAAGAGATGTTCATTAGTCTTCCAAAGAGATCTTTGAGAGAACTAAAAAGGTTGCATGATAGGTTCGAATTTTATTGATAGTAGGGATTGAATTTTTGAGGGTATTTTAGACCTATAAGAAAAAATATGTCATGTAAGTTGAGTGCTTGTTGACTAAGCAGTATACCAACTTCGAATGTAATTGGGTCTGTGGGCTCATAATGTTTAACCATATTTATGACCTCACCCGGTGAATCTACGGACCTAAAATTTTATAAAAAATAATATTAAAGGGGTTGATTTTTCTATCTTCATAAAATTTAATACAAACATCTCTATTATCTCTCTTCTCTACATCACATATTTAATACTTCGTGTAATTACTTACCTAAAATACCCCCCGGCCATATTTTTCCATCACCAATCCTAGTTATTAAGTATCTTGGAAAATATTTTACTTAGAGAACACATCCTCAAGATTAAAATATGGTCAAAATTAAGAGAACATAGGATTGATCTCCTAAATAATGCAATTGTGAAATTTGTGTATTATTATTTGTCTCTTAGTAATACAAATAAAGAATGATCTCATTTCTCAAGCTCCACATGATGTGAAAAATTGAAAGTCGATCATCATGAAGTAGATGGTTTTGATATTACAGTAGAAAAACCCAAATATAATAAGAAAAAAGGCTTAGATACATATGATTTGGTTCATGTATAAATAAACAAAATTGGATGTCTTTTAACCACGTATTTTTGTTATAAAAATCTGGAGTATTTTAAGAAATAATGTGAAATATATTGTATATTGGATATACCATTTAGTACCTATAAATATTGGATGAAGTAATAAAATTAGAAATGACACATATTTGTTTTATCGTAGGGTACAATAAAAAGTCGAAGTCCTCGTGATGATAAAATATTCATCTATATAATATAAAGAAATTTGTGTTTTTGTTACTATATAGTGGTTATATTTTGTATCCAAATTCTTTGTTGTATATATCTTCATTAAAAATAATTTAGTTGCTTTTCTGAAAATCACAATTATTATTTTGTTATGGAAATTATTAAATGTGTTTTATTTATATAATAATATTTTTCATAGATAATAGTTTATGTATCTTCGATATTATTATGGATTATTAGAAATATATGAATATAAATACAGTAACAAAATTGTAACATTAGAATAATAATCAAAATTTAGGACAAATGATTGTTCACATTATTAAAACTACATATTAAAAAAACATTTTTTATCAATTTGTTTTAGTTTATTTAGATTTTGATATATATGTTGAATGTATAAATAAAAATTGACTCAAGTGAGAATATTAAATCTATACAAATTGAAAGAAGTTTTGAAATTGATTCTATTGATATTTTTGAACCATCGTTGCATATTACTGAAATTTGTAAAGTAATATTTAATATTATTTATAGACAGCTTTTATGTAAGGTAAATTTTTATCTAATTCATGAGAAACGAGAGACAATTGACATATTTATACCTTTTAAACTTGAGGTTGACAAACAGCTTAAAATAGTTGTGTTGGATATGACCCCGTAGTAAATAATATATGATATATGACGGCTCATATGAACAACATCCTAGACCATCATAAAATTCATAAAATATAGTAGGATATTCTATTAGTGTAAGATGCATAATATTTTCAGCATGAACAATGAATTTAATAATTTGAAATTGTACCTGAAATGATGTTGTGAGAAATATTATTAGCCATCGGAACTTTCAGATCTTATTATGAGAATATGCAACAAAACCCGCAAACTATCTTTTCAGTAAAAGACCGTATGAATTTTTGACAGAGTGTAAACCTAATTAAAAATATTAACATTTTTAGGGACTTCTAGTTGAAAAGCATTGTTTGCTTTTTTTAATCTATAACAACTTAGTAGTTATTTCATTCAATATTGAAATAATATCATAATGTTGAACTGTTACGATTCTTTCCAGATAAATATTTTTAGACCTGAATATCAAAATTATTTGAGAAAACCGAGTTTCAAAGAAAGATTCAATAAATCTTTAATTTTTCTAAAATCATATTTAGAGATTTATTAAAATTTCAACATTGACTTAAAATTAATTTAAAACATCTATAAGTTGTTGGAATGTATATATATTGTAATCTATGTTCATTTTATATCTATTATTATGCAAGATGAAAAACAAAATGGTTGCATTATACTAAAATAAATTTGTCTAGAAACAATTACTTAACTTCTTCAAAGAAGATAATTAAGGTAAATGAGTTAGTGCTCATTAGACAAATATGAATATAGTTTTTTTACTATATAATGTATCTCCGAGAACATCGTCATTTTTAATATAATATAAGACAATCTTTTAAGCTTCTTTTGAACGACGAAAATGTTAATATATTATTTATAGACTATTGAACGAAGAATAAAACTTGATGTGAGAAAACATGATTTGAGAGCTTATCCCATTACTTGAAGAAAAGACACCGAATGGTGGTAAAAATATTTTTGAAACCAAATGAGATTTTGAAGATGGTGTAAAAATGTAAAAAACATGACTTGTGATAAAGTTTTACTTAAAGTGGAATGATTAATTTTAAAAATATTTATCTCATGTTTCATCAAATGATTTTTTTCAGACAATCATGACATTATTTTTATATTTTGACTTTAAAACCATCAAGTGCTTTGAGAATTGTTTTATTAACGGTGACATTATTAAATGATTTATATTGTGCAACAAAACACCTTTATGTCCGGTGATCCAAAGTTTGCGGTATACATATCATTGTATATTCTCCCAAAAACTTATAAAATAATTACATCCTTTGTTTTGTATAGTGAACTCATTAGATAATTTAACATATTAAAAAATAAGTATGAGTAAATTTATATTTTTAGATATCCATGTCGATAATATATTTGTTACATGAAAAAAAATTATTGCATGATACCACAAAAACTACTTCCGAAAAATATTGATAGAAAATATCTTGATGATGTATTATATTTATTTTGTCAAAACTCACCAGGATTAAAGATTATTAGTAAATACATATATTAAAAGTATGTTTTAATATTACCAATTGAAAAATAATGAACCAATGGGTAGCCATATCACAAAAAAAGATATGTTTAATCTCAATGAATGTCCATAGACAAACGTACATATTAAAAAAATTAAAAAAATTAAAAACATTATTTATGATTTTGTATTTATATATGCATGCTCAAGTTTATACTAGATGGATATATCAAATGATGAATACCCTTCTACAATGACTTAATTTTGACCATAGTGAATGGTTAGACACCTTAAAGCATTCGACAAATTTCACGAGCATAGAGAGGATACAACTATTGTTTATGTTCGGTGTATGCTAGAAGTAACTTGTCAAGAAATGTATTATCGAGGATTACATGAGAATTATTGGATATATCTTTTACATGCATTAGGAAAAATAATTGAAACTGTATGGATGATGCTTAAGTCATGATGTAGATGTAGAGACGATTATTGGTTCCTAATGGTTGGGGCAAGCTAACAAGACTAGTGACTTTTGAGTCGAATGAGATATGTGTTGATCTGAAGCATGCTGGTTAGAAGAAAATTGGTCAGAAGCAAGGTTGGTCTAAAGTGTGTTTATCAAAATCAGTTTGATTTGAAGCAAGCTGGATCAAAGCATATTATTTTATTTATTAACTCTCCAATATTTACTTCGGCCTCTTGTTTTAGGTTTTCAATATTTATTAGATTTTTTTATTGATTGAGTTTTCTATATTAATTAAGATTTCCTAGTTATGAGGTTTTATATCTTAAGATATTATGAGTTTTTCTAGTTGTTGATTAATGAGCTTTTAATTGTAGCATCTAATGAAGAATTATGATTTTCTTAATACTATCAATAGAAGAAGATACACAATACTAATGGTGTGACAACACATAATTTCGTAAGAATCATATTTCTTGAGTGAGAGAAATAAATCCAAGTCTTTTGAAAGATATGTGAAGTGAGAGATAAACACAAAGGAGAGAGTTGTGTCAATCACGTCATTTTTGTATCAAAGAGTGAATGAACAATTTATGTTTGAGAGTCTTTTAATAACCTACTTATTTATAATAGTGTGTCTATTGCGTGTGTATGTAGGATTATTTTCACTGTATGCTTGGTTTTATTACATTTTTTTTATTAGTTTCTTATTCTTGAACATGTGGTAAAAAACAATTTCCTTAGTATAACGATGGGTTTCCCAACAAGTGATATGGTGAGTGTATAGCAACAATTTCAGAAGTAGATCGACCACAGGTCTGTAGGTTGGATAAGTAAATCTCATTTGGAAACCAAAAAACAAAGAGATATGAGTTCCATGAAGCTTACCAAGTATATAAAGTATTAGCTGTCATTATGGATGATAATTGTACACATGTTGATATTGTAGTACTATATAAAGCTCATAGCGCCATCATACTGAGCTTGAGAGATGAAGTTATATGAGGTATCTAAAGAGCCTACAGTATTAGGATATGGAATCGGCTTGAGGTGATTTACATTAAGAAGTCATTGGCGAACAAATTATATCTAAATAAACAACTTTAGATACTATCTATGGAGAATCACAAAGATACAAAAGCACATAAATGATTAGAACAGAATGATACTCGACTTGAATGCAATTGGTGTGAAGATAGAGAAGGAAGACCAAACAACGGTCTTTTAAGTTCTCTGCCAAATGAATAAGAACAATTCATGGGCACCATGCTCTACGAGAAAGACTTCATTATGATGGCTAAAGTTAAGAACGTGTTAAACTTCAAAGATCTTCAAAGGAATATTGTATAAAATGGTGGCTCAAAAGGACACCGACTAAGTGTGAGGGGTAGGTTGGGGAAGAGAGATTCAAGTAAGAGGAGAGAAAATTCTTGATGAAATTCCAAAGAGGATATGATAGGTTCAAAAACATTATTAGGTATGCAAGAAGAAAGGGATATCATTTGGAACTTCATGGAGAAAGGAAAAGGAAACAACTATTAGAAGACTAAAGCCAAAGATGTTATAATGATATCTGATGACTGTGAGTATGTTGTTGGGATGTTGTTAGGATGATGACTTCTTATTCTTTCATGTATAGCGATAAATGGGTGCTAGATTTGGGTGCATTATTACACATGACTTCCAATAAGCATGGGCTAGAGACTAAAAAATGCTTGAGAGTGGAAGGTTCTTCCTCAGGAATGACGAATCCTTTGATGTCAAACAGATTAACAGTTCGGCTCAAGTTGTCTACAGACTTAAGAGAGTGATTAAAAACATAAGGTATGTACCAGAAGTTAAATGTTATATTCTTTCTATTGGGATGTTATATGAGAAAGGGTTAATCTATAGGGGTTAAAATGGTTGAGTTAAGGTCTTGCGAGGCTCTATTGTTGTTATGAAATCTAATAGGTGTGTTAGTTATTAAGGGCACTGTAGTAGTAGGAGGTGTGTATAGTGTGGTGAAGGATTCTACCAGGCTGTGACATCATCAACTAAAGTATTTAAGTAAAAAAATAAATTGGTGAACTAAGTAAACAAGGTTTGTTTGATAGTACCATAGTTCAGAAGTTGAGCTTTTGTGAATGATGTGTATTGGGTAAGAGGTAAATGGTGAAGTTTTTGCGCATCGGCAACCCATCCAATAAATTACTCGATTATTTTCATTTAGATCTTTAGGTTCCGGCATTAGAACTTACCATATGTAGTGCAATATAATTTATTTCGCTGATTGATGACTGTTATAGGAAAGTTGGGTTATACTCTTGAAGATCAAAGATGAATAACTTGATGCCTTTTTGAACAGTAAGATTTTAATAGAGAATCAATGGCTTGAAGTGTTTATGAAGCTTCAGACTAACAATGGCTTGGACTATATGAACAAGGATTTCACTATCTATTGTGCAAATTAATATTTAAAAATTATCAAGCGCAAAATATGAAAGGTCATCTTGAGAACCGTGTTGAAGAAAAATCTTGAAAATAAAGACAGCGCTATTATTGAAAACACACTGTTAGCTTGACATGAAACAAAAAAATAGAGAGAGTTATTCATACTATACGAATAAATCATAGGTAGACAAGCTAACTAAGACCTTCAAATTTAGAAGGCCAAAGTCCAGTATTCGTATCTTGCAATGGGACACAAACAGAAGAGACTTGGCCAAATGACCGAGGTTCAAAATACTAAATCGTGCAACATTGCACGATCATGAGCAACAAGACCCGATCGTACAAACATGCACAACCAAATAGATATTTAACCATTTGGTCCAGTCCACATGGTTTTGGCTGTGCAACGTTACGCGATCACACCGTTGAACCTGATCGTGCAGCATACACGATCGATAAGAAATCTGACCATTTGGTATAATCCTAATGTATCTGGTTGCACAACACGTATAAATCTGGCCAACCGGTCATATATTTTTTTATCGTGTAATGTTGTACGACCAAATATATCCAACTCCGATCGTGTTTTAAAAACCACAACTATAAAAATAGGAATTTATTTTCTAAAAAAATAAATAATTCACATTAAAATATATGTAATAAAAAACATAAAATTAGAATATAATCCTTAAAGATATCCAAAAAAAATATAATATTTGACTCTACAATATGATAAAATAAACTTTATTAAAAAAGTTCTCTCTTCTCTTTAGACTCAACGGTAGTATTCCAACGGTAACATTTTACCGAAAATCACTTTTCTTGTTGATTTCCGTCAAGGTCTCAGGCCACTCGGCCTGAAACTTAAGCCGTCTTCCACTATTTCTTTCTCTCCTCATGTCTCTGTATTCATCCATGCTATTTTTTCTACTCCGTCGCCTGGTAGATGGCTTTGTTTCATAAATCTGACCAAGTTTCCGGGGACGTATCTCACTTGTCTTGATGGGTGTTTCCTTTCGGTGGGTTTCTTCTTCCCAGGAAATTTGTTGACCGTTGCGGCATATACGTATACATTATGAAAATATGGCTCTCAGATGATGTCCTCGTCCCTCACCGTGAACCGGGTGAGATTCCATATGGCTGGCCAGGCTATGTGGAGGTGGCCTCCCATATACTGGGACTATACGGTAGGCTTTTCTGCTGACCCGATGTCGTCTTATCACCAGATTTTCAACGACGTGTTTCAAAACAAGTATGTGGATTTATTCAAGGCGACCCTACCGGACGCTAATTGGTTCTGTGTCAAGAAGACTCCGGTGACTCTCTTGGAGTTACCCCCTTCCGGAGGGTGGTTGGGTGTAGGTTGCATCCCTCCTTCTCCTCCTGATCTGATTAAGTGCATCATCATCCTGCTGCCAATGACGTTTGCGACTCCTTTCTCCGATATGGACCTTCAATTCTCTTGGAGAAAATACCATAACAAAATCTCTTGGGTCGAGCCGTGCATCGAGTGATTTTCCAGATTCAGATTTGTTCTTCAACGCATAGATACTATTTATGGGTCTTCTTTCTTGAATAAAAGAGTTTTGATGGCCCGTGATACTTCCTCTCTTACTTTTTTTAAAATTTATTTAATTAGTATGATCTTTTTAGAAAATTTATTTAATTTCTTTAATAGGTTTTACCAATTTAATTGCTAGCGATACTTTTTTATTTTTTTTACTAGGTTTTCATGTTTTATATTCTAGTAATAATTTTTATTGAAATTTTTATTATCCCTTTATTTTATTTTTGCGAAATTTTGGGTATGAAAAATTTTAAAATTTTATTTTTTATTTTTCATTACTAATTTCTTTTATAAGATGGTTGTTTAGAAGTGCTCATATCATAGTTGATTTTTATTATTCTGGATCTCTAAAGGGCGAGTCTCAGCTCTGTAAAAGCCTTTGTAACAAAGATCTCAAGAAGGCTCTCATGCCGAGTATTCTGATTCTGTTGTCCATGGAATCCAATCCTTCCGAGATTGATCCGGAGTTGGTCATTGGTCATCATCTAGACTCCCTAGAAGAGGTTAAGGAGGTTGATAGTGGCGAGGAGGTTGATTCACCTCCTAAAAGGCTTCATCCCTTTGGAGTTAAGGCTAAAGGTAAAAAGGATTTGTCCTCCGACAAGACCATTGTCTAATGCACTGTAAGTCTTTTTCTTTATGAATATTGCTTCTTGGAATGTGAGGGGTCTTAATGATCATGTTAGGCAAAAAGATGTTACTGATTTCATAATTAGTAATAGTATCTCATTGTTAATATTAGTAGAAACTAAAGTCCAAGTTCATAAGGTTGACTCTATTATTAGGAATATGGTTCCCTTTTGGCATGTCATTACCAACGATGCTGCCCACCCCCTAGGTAGAATCTGGATTACTTGGAACCCTAGTGTCATTACTATTTCTAGGTTATCCGAATCTTCTCAGTTCATTCATTGCATGGCAAGATGTCATAATTATAATGTCTCCTTCAGACTCACTGCCATTTATGCCTTTAACGATGCTCCAGAATGTATCCAATTGTGGAATGACCTTATTTCTCTCTCTAATCAAGACAAGCTCATCCCTTGGGTTACCCTTGGTGATTTAATGTCATTCGTCACCCGGATGAGCGTCTTGGGTCCTCTGACACTGGTCATCTGCTATTGACGAGTTTAATAACTGTTGTTATCTAAGTGAACTCAGTGATCTCCGCTCAACCGGATTCCACTTCACTTGGATTAACAAACAATCTTCCCATCCTATCTTATCCAAGATTGATCGTGTCCTAGTTAACCCTGAATGAGGCAACCTATTCCCTATGTCTTATGCCCACTTTGGTTATACTCGCTCCTCTGATCATACTACGGTCACTCTCAATCTTGGTCTGCCTCGTCAAAGACGGAAAAAATCCTTCAAATTTTTTAACATGTGGCAATCCCACCCGCACTACAAGGATATCGTTTCCAACTGCTGGAACCTCCCCATCTCTTCTTCGGGGATGCGCCTGGTCACGGATAAACTTATCCGTTTTCAATATGAGCTTTCGAAACTCAATCGCAAAGAGTTCAGCGACATTAGCTCTAGAGTTGTGAATGCTCATGATTCCTTATTCTTGGCACAATCCAAGCTTTCTACTGACCCCCTTAACCCTAAACTTGTCTCTGATAAAATTAAGGCTTCATCATCCTTCATCTTTCTTAGTCGAGCTGAAGAATCCTTTCTTAAGCAAAAATACAGAGAAAATTGGATCAAGCTGGGTGACAAGAACACAAAATTTTTCCATAATAGTATTAAAACCCGGCTTTTTCGCAATAAAATTCTCTCCATCAACAATGACTCTGGTGTCACTGTTTCTACTCCGGATTTTGTCTCTAAGGTTATCCTAAGTTTCTTTGAGAACTCTCTTGGTACCAAGCATTTGTCTAGCTATCCTGGTCTAGACAAAGTTTCCTTACTCCTCTCCACCAAAGTTACTAATACTGATAGGGACTTAATGATTCGTGGGGTAACAAATAACGAAATTAAGTCCTCCCTCTTCAGTATCGATAATAATAAATCCACGGGTCCCGATGGCTTCAACGCTTGCTTCTTCAAGTCCTCTTGGAACATTGTTGGACCAGACATCTGTAATGGTGTTAAGGATTTTTTTTATCTCTGGAACTTTGGACTTGTCTTGGAATTTAACCTCCATTGCCCTCATCCCAAAAAAAGACTCCCCCTCTGTGATTTTTGATTTTAGACCCATTGCACTCTGCAATGTGGTTTACAAAATCATCTCTAAGATCTTAGCAAATAGGATTAAAGACTCTTTTCCCTACCTTATTGATTCTTCTCAATCGACTTTTGTCACGAGAAGAAATATCTTTGACAATATCCTTTTGTCCTAAGAAATTTTGAGGGGTTACCATACTAATAGTTATGGTAAGAGGATTGCTCTTAAAATTGACCTAATGAAAGTCTTTGATAATGTCCAATGGCATCTCCTCCTAGACATTCTTGTTGCTATGCATTTTCCTGAGAAAATGATTTCTTGGATTATCAACTGCATCTCCTCCCCCTCGTACCATGTTAATATTAATGGTGACCCCTATGGTAACTTCAAAGGGAAAAAATGTCTCAGACAAGGCGACCCGCTTTCCCTTTTCCTCTTCGTCCTTGTTATGCAAGTCCTTTCGAGTATCCTAAAGGAAAAAAGTCAAGATGCCAACTTCGGTTTTCATTGGAAATGTCATAAACTTAAAATCATTAACCTTTGCTTTGCGGATGATTTAATGATTTTCTGTCATAATGACTCCAACTCACTCCTCCTTATCAAAGATGCCCTTGATGATTTCTACTCTCTCTCTAGGCTTAAAGTCAACCCTACGAAAAGTCACATCTTTTTTTTGGGTATTGATGACTCTCTTCGCTATGAACTTCTTCCCATTATGTGTTTTCCTATAGGATCTCTCCCAGTCAAATACTTGGAAGTTCCCCTCCTTACTGGTCGACTAACCCATTCTGATTGTCGCCCTCTTCTTCATAAGATTACAGCCATAATTGATTCTTGGACCACTAAGCACCTTTCATATGCTGGACGTCTCCAGCTTATTAAATCTGTCTTATTTGCTGGTTAAGTCTATTGGTCTTCTATCTTCATCCTTCCTTCAAGGATCATCAATGAATTGACCCAATACCTTCAACGTTTCCTTTGGTCTGGCTCTGCTATGAAAGTCCATGGCGCCAAAGTAGCTTGGTCTAACGTTACCACTCCCACCAAAGAGGGTGGCATTGGGATTCCAGACTTAAAAACCTGGAATCAGACGGTCGTCCTTAAACATCTCTGGTCCATTATCAGTAATAAAAATCACTATATCTGGTGTGATTGGATTAAGTCTGAGAAAATCAAAAATAAATTTTTTTGGAACATCTCTCTTGGATCATCCCCCTCTTGGATCTGGAGGAAAATTCTTCGCCTCCGCCCTTTAGCTAGTAACTTTTGCAGGGTAGCTATTGGAAACGACAAAAGTACCTCTTTCTGGTATGACTCATGGCTACTACCTACCTCGCTTGCTTCCTATTATGGCATCAATACCATCAATGATTCCCAACTTGGGAATAACCTCAAGGTTTCAGATATTATTCTCAATGGTGACTAGAATTGGCCTCCGAACATCCGATCTGCAAGGGATAAAAGTCGAGCTAACCTCTCGAAGATCTGTAATCTCATCCTTACCATACCGACTCCCAACATCCATTCTGACGATGTCCCCTTATGGACTGCGAATTCTGGAAGTAACACCTTCACCATCAAGGACACGTATAACGTCATCTAATCGCGTGCCCCTGACAAGGGGTGGGCTGGGTTAGTATGGAATAAATTTAATATTCCGCGTCACTCCTTTATTTTATGGCTTGCTATTATGGGCAAGCTTGCGACCAGAGACAAGCTCCTCAGTTGGGGATTCAACTCTCCATCTGTCTGTCCCCTTTGCAACTTTGACCCTGATATATCTCATCTCCTCTTTGACTGTAGTTTCACTCAGAGTATTTGGACCAATGCTAGCTTTAAACTAGGATTCCCCCTCTCGGCCTCGTGGTGGGAATCTTGGATTAGCGAGGCGTTTCTTTGGTCTCGCTCTCATGACCGTCACATTTGGCGCACTTGCTTTGGCGCGGTTATTTACCACGTCTGGAAGGAGCGGAACTCCAGAATATTTGGTTCCGCCCTTCCACTGCCTCCATGGTCTCTTACCGAATCACTTCGGATCTCCGGTTTAGATTAGATGGTACCAAAATTGGCTGGAATTTTTAATGTCTACTTACTTACTTACTTACTTACTTACTTACTTACTTATTCTTTCTATTATTACCGTATGCATGATCATTCTCACTTTGGTTTGGCTCGTGCTCATCTTCCTGCGACGCTCCCAGTACCCTAATTTTCTTCCGTCTGCTGTCTTGTCTTTGACCATCACGTTGACGTTTGAGTTCCTTCGATTTACTTTGGATCTTACCATCCTTCCTCTTTGCCCTTTACCTCTATAGCTTTATCTGACTACTCAAGTTTTTTAGTATCATCTCAGAATATGCCCTAGATTTTGTATGAACTAATTTCAATTAATTTAAAATATTATTTCACCAAAAAAATAAACATTATAATAATTTTACAATTAAGGGCACCAAAAATAACATATCGTTTTCTTTTAGCGTTTATGAATTCTCGGCCACACAATGTGGTTGCTTGGTCTGATGGGCTCTGCCTTTCATACTCCCTTGTTCGTTTGTTATTATTTATATATCTAACTATCATTATTATTATTTAGTTACGTTTTATACTAGTTATAGTTTTTGTTTTATGTCGATTTTATTTTTTGGAAGTGATTTGGACGTCTGAAAATATTTTTAAGTTTGACCGCATTTCTTGTTGATTTTAGATACTATGTAAATGTAAAATATACTAAAAGAAGGGTATAATTTAGCTAGAACTATATAAGTTGTATTTTCCATCTTTATTGGTCTATTATTCAAATGTTCCCATGTTATATGTAATGTATTCATAGTTTGACTTTGTTAATTTTAGTTCCACACTAAGCTAATCGATTTATTATCCCAAAATTATAAGATATAGATCACGTTTTATTCAAGGATTCTCGGATTTATATTCTGATATTTAGTTTGGTCGGATTTGATCGGTTCACCCACATCAGATATTAAAAATATCATTTGAATATAATTTTTTTAATAATGTGATAAATTTTTTGCTACATTTATTTTAATTAAAGTATCACAACTAAAGTTACAAACCTAATATTAGATTTAGTGTTCTTGTATTAAAAAATAATCATAATTGTTATATATTTTTTAATATTTAAAGCGCATCACTTATAAATTTCACACTCAATATCATTAACAGATTTTTTTAATAGTATATAATAGATCAATAATCAATCACCGTAATTTATGGCAATTAATACAGCAAATAAAGTCCCACAACTAACAGAATTCATATTATTTTACAAATTTAATCCTAAAATAAAAAAAGTTACAACTTCAATAGTTTATTATGACTAATAAGATACTTAAATTTAATATCATAAATGAATTTTAATGTTAATTATTACGGATTTTTGATTCTATTAGATATGATTATGATGGTTATAAATTTGTTAATTTTTTTGTGTATTTCGTAACTTTTTCAACTCATTATTTTTTTATTAATAGAGTTATTAAGTCGTAACATATTAATTTTTTTGAATGTTATCATTCTGGAAGACTTGGTCGTAATATGTAACTTCATAGAATAAATAGTGGCATAAGACCTAAATAGATGGTGACTTACAAAATTTATAGGTTTTTCTCTAAATGATATTTTTGTAAATATTAAAAATTACGAAAATACCACTTCACGAACTATTTTTGGTTTTTTTTTTTCAATTCCCTTTCATTTATTTATTTGAGGCTCCCAAAATACCAACTGAACTATCCGAATACATTAAAAATCGAATGAACTTAAAAGCGTCCGGAAAAAAACAGACACTACAACTACTACAACAGAAAAATAATGAGACTACAAATGCCCATTAAAGAATCTCACTAAAGAGATAAAACTAAACTTTTAGCAAACACAAAGAAGAGCATTCTAGATGGTGGAATGCATCACAATTCGTCTTCGACTGAGAGACTGATAAAGAATTTGATAGTAAAACAAAGAAATTCTTAATCAACTGATAAATCAAAGCTGAAGGGACGAAAAAAAAGACCATGCGCCATAAACTAAAGTTCAAAAACATCAAATAAAAAATAGGAAAACTTCAACCAACCACTTCTTTGGCTGTGGAGCCAAAAAAAACTCACCATGATAAACAAAATACGTTTAAAATATTAAGTAAAGCGACAAAATACTTACAGACGTGTGACCGCAAAGTAGAAGATGTCTAGTATCCGAACAAAAGATTGATACACAAAAAGGCACAAGCCAAACCTTCCATACTCATGACCCAAAACCAAGACGAGCGAACCTCGAGTCTCTATGAATGATTAACGGGACTAACGAAAAGAGGCACGGAAAGAGATTACAATACTCTCTGATCAAAGAGTTAAGCACCATACTTAATTAAAATGCATCAAA
Source organism: Limnanthes douglasii subsp. nivea (assembly GCA_036936605.1). Lineage (NCBI taxonomy): Eukaryota > Viridiplantae > Streptophyta > Magnoliopsida > Brassicales > Limnanthaceae > Limnanthes > Limnanthes douglasii. The sequence continues at coordinate 2,381,471 of JAUPFV010000005.1, read as the reverse complement.
TTATTCACCCTTCGTTCAATCTTACCTATTAAAACGAGCGAAGACTAGGGCGGGTATCGGTCCAGTTCGGTCCGGGTTTTGAAAGAACCGAACCGCTAAACTTATCGGTTCGGATCGGACCGGACTGCTAAGCTTTCGGTTCTAATTTTTGGAACCGGACTGAACCGTTAAGTTTTCGGTTCGACCCGGTCCGATCCGATTTTGTTCGGTTCCGGTTCGGTTCGAGTTCGGTTCAGTCCGAATTTGGTCCGGTCCGGTTCGATCCACTTAAAAAACAGAAAAATCCAATTAAAATTTGATTTTTAACTTTTTTTATTAAATCAAAAACTAAAGTTTATAAATCAATTTTTTATTTTGTTAAAAAATTGGTAATTAACTATTTAGGTACAATAATTTATAAAAAAATCAATAATAATAATAATAAATAATCGGTTCTAAACGGTTTTATTGGTCCGATTTTTTATCGATTCTACCGGTTTATCGATTTTATCGGTTCGATTCTGTATCGGTTCTATTGGTTTATCAGTTCGATTTCATATCGGTCCTATCGATTTATCGGTTTGGTTCTTTACTGGTTTTTTGTTTCGGTTCCTTATGAGTTTTTGGTTTTTAGAATGGAACTGCGAACCGGATCGTTAAAGTTCGGTCCTAATCCGATTCTCGGTTTCGGAGAACCGTTGACAGCCCTAGTAAAAACAAAAAAAATGCAACTCTGTTAAACAAATAAAAATCAACGGGATGAAAAAAGGTAAAAAGAAAAGGAGCAAATGTATGATAAAAACAAACATAAGATAAGGAAGAAACATCAAGATTGGACACGAATAAAATCTAACCTGAGGTAGCCTATAAAATTGAAAATAATTAAGAAAAAAACAGTTGGATTGAAAAAAAAGATCGAAAACCAATTAGGATTTTTTTTTTTAAAAAATATCTCTAAAAAACTTATATATATTTTTCCTATCAAACATTAACTTTTATTACTAAAATTTTAAGGAGTACAAGATATGGGCTAAAGATATAGCCATTGAAGCTAAATGGAGCATTACACATTTGAGAATTGAAGGGGAGAAGAAAATTAGAAAGTTAAAATTAGCGCCTTACATAATCATTGGATTCACCAATTTTCATTATATAATATATATTTCCACTAAACATATATTTATCTTATTAATATGAAAAAATCCTAACTAAAAACACACAAAAAAATAATCAATTTTAAATATAAATAAAAGAATAACAAAACCATACTTTCTTACTAGTAGTTTTTAACATCATGGTAATTTTATATTCCAAAAATGTAACCACGATATGGTTATAATATTATAAGAAACCAAAAAAAATATAATATAAAGAAAAAGGAAAGGGGAAAAATATCATCAATTCAATTGTTTTTTTTTTTATTATAAAGTTAATTTAAATCAAAATGCAAGTTACATGCTTATGAATCCATCTACATACATTTTCTCGGTTGAACGTGTCACTTTGTGTGGTTTACATTTTGGCGTTGGTTTGCAAACTATTGCGTCAGACTGAGGGTTTATCATATATACACTCATTGGATTCTGAATAGCGGCGGCAGGTTCCGGACAAAAATAAATAAATGCAAATTGCAAACTAAAAATCACGATATATAGCCGCTGGACTTAGATAGTTTTTTGTGGAGTCGAGCTTGGACCTTATAAGTTATAACTTATAACTATACTTTAATTGAGAAACTTGGCCTTTTCTTACAAGCCTTTTTTTTATTATCTACTAATATTCGGACCATGTTTGACATATATTGGCCCAACTTAAAGGAAATTAAGCGTAAGCCCATTCCAACTGTTATGGATATCGGAATTTTAAATTAATTGTGGATAAAATATGAAGTAAAAATGATTATAGAGTGTGATTAAGATAATTGCCAAGAGGATGAGATACGAAAAAAGGCATGGATAATAAAATTAAAAATGTCAATATTAAAATGTCAATATTGCAAAAAAAAAAAATTTAAAAACTAAAATCGGATGTAATATAAATAGGTCTAAATCTAAGCGAAAGTAGGATCGTCAATGGTTTTGAGGAACCGAGAACTGGACTGGGACCAAATCTATAAGGATCGGACCGAGAACCGGACCAAACCTTAACGATTCGGTTCGCGGTTCCATTCTAAAAACCAAAAATCGATAAGGAACCGAAACAAAAAACGGTTAGGAACCGAAACAAAAAACGGTTAGGAACCGAACCGATAAATCGATAGGACTGATATGGAATCGAACAGATAAAATAGGAAATCGAACCGACATAAGCGATAAATCGGTAGAACCGATAAAAAATCGGACCAATAAAACCGTTGGAACCGATTATTTATTATTATTATTTATTCTTTTATACATTATAGTACTAGTTACTTACCAATTTTTTAACAAAATCAAAAGATTAACTTATAAACTTCGATTTTTATATCATTTACTTCAATAAAAAAATTAAAAATCAAATTTGAATTGAATTTGACTTCAAGTGCATCGAGCTGGACCGATAACGAATCGGACCGAATCAAAACGGACCGGACCGAACCGAAACTGGAACTGAACCCAACCCAACCCAAAACTTAGCGGTTTGGTACAGTTCCCAAAATTAAAATCGAAAGCTTAGGAGAGTGGTCTGATCCGGTCCGAACCGATAAACTTAGCGGTCCGATCCGGTTCCGTCAAAACCCGAACCGATAACAGCCATAAGCAAAACTATTATACAAAGGCATGAGAAAATAAGGAGGCGTTTTCAAAAATAACAACCCTCGCTAACAAAATAAAACAGTAGCCCTAAAATCAGACTCAAAATGATCCTGATCTTCTAAAAATTAACAGAAAAAAAAAATCCAAAACATTTAGGAGGGATGCAACACGAAAGCTTTCCAAGAGATCACCTATCCAAAAACTACTATTGTCCAAGTATGCATAATGCTAGAATTTTGAAAGTATCAATACATTAGTGGCAGTATTATCGCAGCCGTCAAATTTTTAACGATCCATCAATAAAACCTTTAAAAAACTGATGCTTTCTTCGGAAGATCCAAACTGTTTCTTAAAAAAAAAATCTAACTGCATATAACGATTCAATAAAATGGAAGCCTCACTTGGGTAGACTAATTATAGAAGTTTTGAAAAAACCCTAATTCAGGGTAAGACAAAAAATACTTATTGAATCGTTATATGTAATTAAAAATAAAAAAGAAAGCAGTTTGGATTTTCGAATGAAAGCATCAATTTTTTAGGGTTTTATAGATGGAGAATCAAAAAATATTTAACCCTTTTTAACTTTAAAAAAGATTTCCGATCACGAGTACGATTTCATTAGTGAATTTATTTCTAAAAAACCAGTAGAAGTTTGAGACTTAAAAACAATTAAAAAAATAGGCTTTACTTGGAATTCAAGTTTTTTAAAAGTGTAATTGTGATTAAAATTTTACTTCCAATAATGTTTCTTAAGATGAAAGAAAATCATTATGAATTGATGAGATTGAATTAAAAAGAAAACTTTTACATACATTTTAAAAGTCGGATTTAAAAACTCGACATTTTTATTATTTTGTTAGTTTGGTGAGCCCCGCTAAATATTTTGTTTTTTAATTTAAAGTTTAATATTTTTTAACTTAAATAAATTACATTTTTTTAATGAAAAACTTAAATTAATTAGAAGTTCATACATAATCTTGGGAAAGGTCTCGCAAGAATACAACATCAAATGACCAGAGCAAAACAACTGAATAAAAAAAAATTACATTTTCTTTAGTGATTTGTTTGGTTGGGGAGTGCCAAAAAAATATCATCTTTTTAAAAAAAATTAAAAAATCAACTAACGAAAATATTATAATTAGATCTAAAATATTATATCGCAGCATTAAAAAAAAAGTTTCAATTTTTGAATTCAAAACTAAGGAAACAAAATATTATAATTAGATCTAAAATAATAGGGTTGAAGATTATTTTGAGGGAAAGGATCTAAAAGTTATGGCTTTGTTCTAACCTACCAAATTAATTTATTTATAGGTTACAATAAAAAACGTATACATAAAATTGAAGTATCTAATACGGCAGCAATAAATATTAATTAAATTCTAAAGGTCCTTTTAATTTAAATTATATTTTTTTCATTCAAATTAAAAAAACAAGATAGTTTTGTTCTAATTAATATAGTTTTGTTCTCTAATTAAGTTTTTATTCAATTTACCCTATGCATAATAATAAGCAACCACATTTTAAGAAAAGAAAAAGATGATTAGCCCAATAATAGTACTAAAAAATTCCTAAGCAAGCATGGACACTAATTCCCATCACTAAAACTAATTATTATTATTATTATTATTATTATTGGTTAATTCATTTATTCATGTATATATTTATATGTTTTGAATAAAAACGTATCAAAAAGTATTGATTAGACTCTCTGACGTTTTGTCCCCTCCTCTGTAGACCTGAGACGTTTTTATTTAAATCGAAAAACATGTTATTTCTAGGCATTGTCCAACCCAAGAAAATAACCAAAAATATAAATAATCAAATTGAAAACAAAATGTTCACTAAATATTTAGAGCACCCTCCAATCTAGCAAAATTAATTCATCTAAAAGTTTTTTTAAAAAAAATAAAATTTACAACTTTTATAATTATTTCTTTTTGTTTATTCTTACATTTAGATACAAGAAATCAACATTGTTGGAAATAGAATTACGGTCACAATTACACATTCCAAATAACTTAATTTCAAGTCTAAAATTTACGAAAGGTTACTTATAATTAAAATTTCTCAATTATTTTGCTTCATCGCAACCATCAAGTACTTACATATTGGTCTATATAAGTCAAACAAATCCGTTGCTTTCATTCGAAAATCCACATTTTTTTCATATTTTTTCAATTTCATATAACTATTTCATGCCATGGAATCCAAATTTGGGAAGACTAATAATCATACTTTGAGTATAATATAAATAGGCCCATAGCTAATCGAAAGTATTATACAAAGGGCATGAAAAAATAAAGAGGCGCCTTCAAAAATAATAGACCCTCACTAACAAAATAAAACAGTAGCCTTAAAATCAGACTCAAAAATGTTCCTTTGATAATCAGATTCTCTTCTCAATTGAAATTCATTTTCCAATGAACACATGATTTTAACCACGATCGACAGGTTTTCTAAAATTCAAAGCTTCTACAAATTCGAATTCGATGGGACTGTAATGGAGAGCTAAGTCGAGTCAATAGAATTAAAGAGAGAGTTAGGAATTGTCCCTTATGTATGGTGTGTTTTGCTTTTCCAATTCAATGATTGATTAAAGGAATGGAGGCGTGTTGCTGGAGTTGAAGAGAAACTTTATCTTACATTTGTTGGTCCATTTTACCAAGCATTCTGCAATGTAGTTTTGAGCTCGATTGATATGCTTAAGGACCATATAGGGCTTGATGAAGTTGTGAATGCAAGATATAGTTCTGTTAAGATCATTGGGACAAGAACCAGCGGCTAACTGAGTGATTATTAATTCACAGTCAGCTTCGACATCCACGTTGGAGAAACCATTTGATGGCAAATGATTAGCCCATCAAGAAGCGCTCTGGCTTCAGCATAAAGAGGAGAAAGTTTTCCATAAGGTTGACTATGGGCAGAGTTAAAATTATCGTCACTTTTTCTGATAATGATACTGCCACTGCCACTAGCGTCTCCATTGGAAAGCGAAGAACCGTCGGTGTCGATTTTGATTTTGTCTTTGTTTGTGGGGGGGGGGGGAGAGAAGTAGTGTAAGGGTGTGAGGATTGGAATTGATGACGTTAAAACAACCTAGGACAGGGCAGCAAAATTTAAAAAAGGGTTCCAGTGTTTAGAATTGAGAAGAGAAGCACAATCAAGGTTGTTGATGATGTGAGTGATGAGGTTGATTGCGGAGGATGAAGTACATGATTGGCCTTTGATTTTTGAATTGTTTCTCAGCTTCGAGATAACCCACGCAACTATTGGAGGCAGGATCGAGCAGACGATTTAGTTGAAGACCAGAACCAGTATCTGAGAAGGTGAGGAAAAGTCATGAATTTATCTATTCTGATTTTGAAAATGTAAGCAAGATGATTCCAAATGCTCCAGGCCAAGGGACAATCCACAAATATATGGTTTATGGTTTCAGTGTTTCTGCAGAATTGACATTTTGACACTAATGTGAATTTTTCTGCAGGATGTCATCAGTAGGGAGCCAATTATGGAGGATCCTCTAGAAAATAGCATTTTCTGAGGGTGATGTTGTTCCAGAGGTTACTGAAAATCTTAGAATGGTTGGGTTTGGCACTGAAGAAGTTCCAGGTTTCTTTGGTTTTAAAAGTGTCGTCATTGAAGATAGTCCACTTTAGAAGATCAGGATCATTTTGCTTAATGAGAGGCTCTACAGTATCTTTAATGGCACTCAATATTTTCCAGACTTTCAGAGGTTTTTTTGGTATTGAAATCAGCTTCAAGAAGGTGGCAGTTGTTGCAGTAGGTATTGCAAATGAAACGGGCCGATAAGGAATTATTTTGTCTGAATTTCATCCACAACTTACAGGATGCTACATCTTGAAGATCTTTAAGACTTCTAACACTAAAGCTCCATCCAAGGTAAGTTTTAGACACCATACTCCATTTGCACTATGGAGTTTTTAAATGATTTTTCTTTGATCCCCAGAGAAAGCTGTTGAAGAGCTTTTCGATTCTATCTATGGTGATGCTGGGAAGAGTGTTTATCTGCATCTAGTAGGAGGGAAGGACCATGAGGATGGAGTTGATGAGGCTGAGTCTCCCAACAAAAGAGAGGTTTATTCCTTCCCAATCTATAATTTTGTTTCTAATAATGGTAATCACAGTCTTATAATTGATGTTCTAATTGTTGTTGTTGAGGGTAACCCCCAAGTAGGAGATAGGAAGATTTTCATTTGTATAACCAATGTTGTCTGTCAGAGTCTTGATCTTGTTGTTCGGAAGATTGGTAGAGGTGATGATGTTAGTTTTCTCCTTGTTTATTATTTTCCTAGAATAGTCCTATAATTGATGTTCTAATTATTTTTTATGGAATAATTGTGTATGATTTGTTTAGATTTAAACAATAAATATTACGTCATTCATCATCTATTGTCTCTTATTTCTCTCTAGAAATCAACTTTTATTTTCCCACTCAAGGTTAAGCACTTGTAGTTGTTCATGAAGGAACACCTTTATACCATCAAGAAACTGTACAAACTTAAGTTAATATAGTATCTTATACAATAATCTTATTTCACCTTTCATAAATTCATAAAGAGTTACACAAGATCATTAAGATTTATTATAATCATCATAGAATCTAGTTTTAGCTTTTATAATGTTATAAAGAGTTCGTTCAAGAGCATTAAGATATTTTATGATGCAACAAAATAATCTCATTTCAGCTATTGTAACACTATAAAAAGTTCTATATATAGAATAAGATTATTTAAGATAAGATCCAAATTAAGTTCTCTAACACTATAAAGAATTATATAAGAGCACATTTCATGATTAAGTTTCATTTAATGAACATAAAAATCAAATATTTCTATATGGTAACATTAATGAAACTTATATATATTTTAAAACTCAATAAATCTATTAATTAAGATTGATAAGTTTTAAAATTTAATCACTTACTGGAATATTAACAAGTTTGTAACAATCATATTCATATATAATATATTCAAGAGTTTGTAGCTATTAAGAATTTCATTGATGATATTTCAATATAAGTGCCTCATTAATTACATCATAATCTACCAAGTTGTCGCATATTTAGTTTCAAGATTAACTTACTAGAGTATTGTAAACTTCATAAATTTAGTGGAACTAGATTCAGATTTAGAGCTACTAATTATCATAAGTTACAGTTACTAGTTGCATGTTACCAAGAAATTTCAGCTTAGAAAACTTAATTCTGAAAGGTGAGGTTTATTATGTATTAAGGTACCAAGAATCATCATGATCACTCTTGATAATTTTTTAGGTTCATATGAACACAACATTCATGTGGGAATTCTTAGTCTAGAGAATATTCATATCAGTGGGAGTGTTGTTTTGATTTTTAGTCTTTTATATTTTATTATTTCTGTAAGCATATATTTAAGTTATTAATAATAAAATAATTCAATTTTTCCTTCATTCCTTAAATTAAGCAATCTCAATTTAGTAAGGTAAGACCACGTAAAATTTGATACGTGTTGATTATAAGATCATATCATACTTCTATGCTACACTCCACCAGAAGTCATGGTTCATTAATATGGTTGTTAATAATAAAATTATTGTAGAACCATTGTGCATACAATAACGCGTTGTAGAACCTCTTGGGTTTATTATTGATTATCGTCTCTCTAATATAATTTCAGAAATTATCTGTGAACAAAAATGTTTCATAGTGCTCCATTCAAATGTTATATATGATGCTAAAATTTTAATTAATTAAAGTAATTAGTATATAGAATTAGAGTTACACATAATAAAAATAAAAATTATATTATTATTGGGTCTTTGGAAGTATTTAAGTGTAAACACTATTTGGGATAATATGAATCTTGATAGATGATCAATTAATCAAATAGTTAAATTTATGGGATTCATAGCCCTAGGGACTAGAAGATTAGACTATATAAGATAAAAGAAATACATTGTAATTAAGTGAAGAATAAAAATGGAGTTTGACACATTGAATAAATAATGTTCAATTGATGGATCTGTATGCAATTAGTGAATTAAAAATTCACTAAAAACATAACCTAATTAAGACTAAGTAAACATACGATAAAATATGTCTCTTAAGTTTTCTATAAAGATTTTTTCTCTCTCTCTCTCTTTTATATTCTCACTAGGGTTTCACTTGCGATCGCTTTATTTCTTTTAAGAACAGCATGGCGCACAAGCTATCAAGTTGTGGGAAACCATTACCACCATCTTAGTAAATCTGAGACAATCACTACTGAACAACTCCAATCGTAAAATCTTGAAGATACAAAACTATATGTCTCAACTTTTATATTTATATTTTATGATGCATGAATTAATTATAAATTCTCGAGACAATCTAGAGTTCATGACCCTTATGAATCACAATATATATTTAACAAATTAGTAGATACATATTTTATTGTATATGTTGAAAATAAGTTATAGTCCAATATTTGTATTTTTAATAGTGAAAGTTCATACATACTCTTTACAAAATATTCTAAAATATAAACTCAATTTTGATAAGAATATAAAAGACTTACAATAGATATCTCTCTTGATGAATTATTGGTTTCATAATCTATTGAACTTACGTCTTAGCATCTTCTTAATACAAACATGATAACTTAGTATTTTTTTAAGAGGCTCTCAATATTGAAGATAATGTGAATTTTCATTTCTCAATCTTCCAAATATTATAATTTTGATCTTTTTTACTTTTCATTAATATTATAATATTATATGCAAGTTTGATCATGTATTAAACACGATACTTTGCTTTGTTTATTTTTTATTTATTTTTTATACTTCTAAACTTATTGGTCGATATAAAATTCATTTTCAAAATAATTCATTATGTTTTTAAAATTAGACTAAAATAATATAACATTTTTTATTAAATTATAACCCATGATATGATAATGCATTAACTTATTCACCACAGCTGACCTGACAAACACAAGGACAAAGTGACCTATGTAAAAGCACATATTGTGTGAGAATGCGAGCATTGTAGTGCTGAAATTTTTAAAATTTTATTTAATAGATTTATTTAAGACCAAACTATAACATAGCAAGAACCTTATCATGTTTATAGTTATATTGTATGACTCAATATATTTTATGTCAATTTTAAATTTTCAAACTCGGATAAACGACTAGTAATCTGATATATAACCAAACCAAATTTTTAAAATGAACTTTTTTTTAAGTTTTCACAAGTTTGTGGTTAACGATATTGCTTTCATCAAACAACCAAATAAAAATTGTTTTTATTAAATTTAATTATAAACATATAACTTTTAAATTAATTAAGTATTAAACTAAGAAAATCGGTTTAAATGAAGATTTTTCTTAATTGAGTTCATCATAAAACAAACATTACATTTTCTCCTATTAGTATTGTTACAAGTAATTCAGTTTGACTATATTTATCATATTAACATTGTAAGGGTAAATGTTTTTGTCTAACTTTTATTATCATGTATTGTTTAAGTTCATATGCCATTATAATGTTTATACAATATGTGTTGTTTGTATGGCGTACTGTCTATCTAATGCATATATTTATAGCCTAACAACCAATAAGTATCTAATTTTTAATGAATTATTTTTTAAAAACAAAAGGAGATATGAATATATATTCTATATATCGCGGTTATAAATTAGTCATGATGGTTAAAACAGTTGTGTATCTCACCTGAAGCATAAAAAAAGGTTTAGACATTCGGTTGTGATAATCATTCGCTAAAAAATACTTTAAGCACTTCATGAAATTGTTTTTTAAAAAATCATTAATTAATTATTATTTCTTGAAAAGTTAATAAATATTTGACAAAAAACGATACATGGATATAAAGATGTTAATTATTAAGTTAACTTTTATTAAGTATTTTGGGTAATATTTTATTTAGAAAACACATCCTCGAGATTCAAATATATTCAAAATTAAGATGACATAAGATTGATCTCCTAATTGATGCAATTGTGGAATATGTGTATTACTATCTTTCTCTCAGTAATATGGATAAAGAAATAATTATCTCATTTTTCAAATTTCACATGATGAGAAACATTGAAACTCGATCATCATAAAGTAGATGTGTTTGATATTACAAGAGAAAAAAACCAAAAAAAGTTCAGATACATATGCTTTGGTTCAGGTATAAATAAACAAGAATGGATGTCTAATAACGACATATTTTTAGTATAAAATTTTGAGCATTTTAGAAAATAATGTGAAAAATACAAAAATTATATAAAAGTAAAAAGTAACATAATATATATATATATATATATATATAATTTAGTACTTATGAATGTTGGATAAAGTAATAAAATTAAAAATGAAATAGATTTGTTTTTTGTGTATGGTACAATAAAAAGTTGAAGTCCTCGTGATGATAAAATATTCATCTATATAATATAAAGAAATTTGTGCTTTTGTTACTATATAGTAGGTATTTTTTCTATGCAAACGCTTTATTGTATGTGTATTCATTAAAAAAGAATTTAGTTGCTTTTGAAAATCTCAATCATTTTTGGTCTTATGAAAATTATTAAATGTGTTTTTATTTATATAACAATTTTCTTACATTTGGAAGCGGATAATAAATAATAGTTTGTGTATCTTAAATATTATTATGGATCAGTGGAAAATTTATGAGTATAAATACAGTAACAAAATTGTAACATTAAAATAATAATAAAAAAAATTCATAAATGATAATTCATATTATTAAAACTACACATTTAAAAATAAATTTTTTTATCAACTTGTTTTGGTTTATTTAGATTTTGATATATGTGTCGAATGTATACAAAAATGGACTCAAGTGAGAATATTGAATCTTTAAAAGTTAAAAAAAATCTTGAAATTGATTCTATCGATATTTTTGAATCATCCTTAAATTATCCTCAAATAGTAAATTAATATTTAATATTATATATAGATAATTTTATATAAGTTATATTTTTATCTAATTCACGAGAAATGAGAGACAATAGACATATTGAAACTTTTTAAAGTCGAGGTTGACAAATAGTTTAGAATAATTATGTTAGATATGACACTGATAGTAAATAATATATGATATCTGAGAGTTGATATGAACAATACCCTAGACCATTCATAAAATATACTAAGATATTTTCTTAGTGTAATATGCATAATATTTTCAGCATAACGATAAAATTTAATAGGTTAAAATTGTACTTTAAATGGTGTTGTGGAAAATATTATTAGGCCTCGAAACTTTCATATCTTACTATGAGAATATGCAACTAAATACGAGAATTATATTTTCAATAAAAGCGACCATTGAACGACCGTATGAAATTTTTGACCAAACGTAAACCTAATGAAAAACATTTACGTTTTTAGGGACTTCCAGTTAAAAACAAAATTGTTTGAATTTTTTTAATCAATAACAACTTAGTATTTATTTCATTTGATATTAAAAATTCAATATTTTTTTTAATTTTTATAAAATAATATTTAGAGATTTATCGAAATTCCAACATTAACTTAAAATAAATATTAATCATCTATAAGTTGTTAGAATGTATATATATTGTAATCTATGTTCATTTTACATCTATTATTATGCAAGATGGAAAAAACAAATGGTTGGGTTATACTAAAATAAATTTATTTAGAAAAAATTACTCAACTTCTTAAAAGAAATCGGTTGAAGTGAATGTGTTAGTACAAAGGCCCATTAGATAAATATATAGTTTTTACTATATTATAGACTATTTAACGAAGAATAAAATTTGATGTAAGAAAACATGCTTTGAGAGCTTATCTCATTACTTGAAGGAAAGACACCGAACAATTGTAAATAGATTTTTGAAACCAAATGAGATTTTGAAGATGGTGTGAAAATGTATAAAACATGACTTATAATAAAGTTTTACTCAAAGTGGAATGGTTAATTTTAAAAATATTTTATCTCATGTTTCATCAAATGAAATTTTTGGCAATCATGACATTAGTTTCATAATTGACTTAAAAACCATCAAGTGGTTTGAAAATTGTTTTATTAATGGCAACATTTATAAAATGATTTACATTATGCAACAAAAAATCTTTATGTTCATTGATCCAAAGTTTGCGATATACATATTATTGTTTATTCTACTAAAACAATTATATAATAATTACGTCCTTTGTTTTTATAATTAATTCAGTAGATGATTTAACATATTAAAAATGATTAAGAGTAGATTTATATATTCAGATTACCATATTGATAATATATTTGTTACATGAAAAAACAAATATTGCATGGTACCACAAAAACTACTTTTGCAAAATATTGATAGAAACATCTTGGTGATGTAGTTTCTTTATTTTGTAAAAACTAACAATGATCAAAGATTATTAGTATACACGTATACTGAAATTATGTTTTAATATTACCAATTGGAAAATAATAAACCAATGGGTACTCATATCACAAAAAAAGATATGTTTAATCTCAACCAATGTCCATAGACAAACGTACAGATTAAGAAACTTAAAAACATTATTTATGATTTTGTAGTTATATATGTATGCTCAAGTTTATACTAGATTGATATATCAACCGATGGGTACCTTTCTACAATGACTTAATTTTGACCATAGTGAATGGTTAGACACCTTAAATCATTCGAAGAATTTCACGACCATAGAGAGGATACAACTATTGTTGTTGTTTTGTTCGGTGTATGCTAAAAATAACTCATCAAGAGATGTATTGTCAATGAATACATGAGCATTGTTGGATCTATCGTTTACATGCATTATGAAAAAATTTGAAACTCTATGGGTGAAGCTTAAGTCATGACATAGATGCAGAGACGATTATTAGTTCCTAAGGGTTGGGCAAGCTGACAAGACTAGTGACTTTTGAGTCGAATGAGATATGTGTTGATATGAAGCATGTTGGTCAGAAGTAAGTTGATCTAAAGAAAGGTTGGTATAAAGTGTGTTTATATAAAGCAGTTTGATCTAAAGCAAGTTGGATCGAAACAGATTCTTGTATTTATTAGCTCTCCTATATTTAATTAGGCCTCCTATTTTGGTTTCCCTATATTAATTAGATTTTTTATTAATTGAATTTTCTATATTAATTATGATTTTCTATTTATGAGGTTTTATATATTAAGAGATTATGAGTTTTTCTAGTCGATGAATAATGAGCTAATCTATAGCGTCTATTGGAAAATGGTACTTAGTATAAATGGTGTGACAACGTGAAGAATTTAGTAAGCATCATATTTCTTGAGTGAGAGAAATAACTTGATGTTTTTTGAAAGATAAGTGAGGTGAGAGATAAACACAGAGGAGATAGTTATGTCAATCGCGTCATCTTTGTATCAAAGACTGATTGAATATTTTGTGTTTGCGAGTCTTTTAATAACTTACTTATATATAAAATTGTGTCTATTGCCCTTGGATGTGAGATTATTTCCACAATCTTCTTGGTTTTATTACATTTTTTTATTAGTTGCTTATTCTTGAACATGGTAAATTATTTTTTTGAGGGTTCGATAATTATTCATCGGTTTCTTGGCTTGGACAAACAATGGGTTTCTGAACAAGTGACGTGGTGAGCGTGTAACAAAAATTGTAGAAGTAGATCGATCAGAGATCTGTAGGTTAGATAAGTAAATCTTGTTTGGAAACCAAAAACAAAGAAATATGAGTTCTATGAAACTTACCTAGTACACAAGGTATTAGCTGTTATTATGGACGATAATTATACAGATTGATATTGTAGTTACTGTCCAAATCTCATAGCGCCATCATACTGAGCTTATGAGACGAAATTCTATGAAGTATCTGAAGAGCCTATAATGTTAGGATATGGAATCGGCTGGAGGTGATTTACATACGAACAAATTATATCTGAAGAAACAGTTTTAGACAATATATATGGAGTAGCACATAGATGATTATAACATAATGATACTCTACTTGAATGCAATTGGTGTATAGATAGAGAAGGAAAAACGCACAACGATATCTTAAGTTCTCTACCAAGTGAATATGAACACTTCATGAAAACCATGATCTACGAGCAAGACTCTATTACGATGGCCAAAATTAAGAGCGCATTAAACTCCAAAACTTTTCAAAGGAATATTATATAAAATGGTTGCTCCCAAGGGCATTGACTGAGTGTGAGGGATAGGTTGGGGAAGAGAGATTCAAGTAAGAGGATAGAAAACTCTCAATGAAATTCCAAAGAGATTATGATGGGTTCAAAAAAAAATTAGGTATGCAAGAAGAAAGAGATATCAGTCGAAACTTCAAGGAGAACGGAAAGGGTAACAACTATTAGAAAACTGAAGCGGAAGATGTTGTAATGGTATCTGATGCATGTGAGTACGTTGTTGGGTTGATAACTTCTTATTCTTTCATGTATAGCCATAAATGGGTGCTAGATTCTAGTGCATTATTATATATGAAATCCAATAAGCATGGGTTGGAGACCTAAGAATGCTTGAGAGTGGAAGGTTCGTCCTCAAGAATGACGAATCCTTTGATGTCAAATGGATTAACATGATCCTCTCAAGTTATCTACAGACTTAAGAGAGTGATTATAAACATAAGGTATGTACTCGAAGTTAAATGTAATATTATTTCTATTAGGATTTTATATGATAAAGGGTTTATCTATGGTTAAGATGGAAGATTTAAGGTCTTACAAGGCTCTCTTATTGTTATGAAAGCCAATGGGTGTGTTAGTTATTAAGGGTATTGTAGTAGTATGAGGTGTGTATAGTGTGGTGAAGGATTCTACCAGGCTGTGACCTTATCGGCTAAGGTATTTAAGTAAAAAATAATTTGGTGATTTAAGTAAACAAGGTTTGTTTGATGGTACCATAGTTTGGAAACTGAGCTTTTGTGAAAGATGTGTATTGGGTAAGAGGAAGATAGTGAAGTTTCCGCGCATCAGCAACACATCCAATAAAGTACTTGATTATGTTCATTCAGATCTTTACGGTCTGACATTAGAACCTACTATAGCTGGTGCAAGATACTTTATTTCGTTGATTGGTGACTGTTCTTGGAAAGTATGAGATATACTTTTGAAGATCAAAGATGAATAACTTGATGCTTTTTTGAATTGTAAACTTTCAATAGAGAATCAAACTAGGGAAGTGTTTAAGAAGCTTCAGACTAACAATACCTTAGATTATATGAATAAGGAGTTCACTATCTATTGTGAAAAGTAATAATTAAAAATTATCAAGCGCAAAATATAAGACGTCATCTTGGGAACCGTGTTGGAAAAAAAGCTTAAAAAAGAAGACAATGTTATCATAGGAACCGTGTTGGAAAAAAAGCTTAAAAAAGAAGACAATGTTAAAAAAGAAGACAAATTTAGAAGCCCAAAGCCCAAATGCTCGTATCGTGCAATGAGACACAAATATAAAAGACTTAGCCAAATGACCAAGGTTCTAAATGCTAAATCGTGCAACATTTCATGATCCCACAAAACTCGATCGTACAAATATGCTCGAAAAAATAAATATATAACCATTTGGTCAAGTCCATAGATTTGGCCGTGCAACATTGCACGACCACGCCGTTGAACCTGGTCGTGCAACGTTGCACGATCTAAAATAAGTCGACCATTTGGCACAACCCTAATATATTTAGTTCACAATATTGTGCAACCAGGTGCACATAGACATGGGTAACCGGTTAGATCTTTTTTATCGTGCACTATTGTACGACAAAAAATGTATATAAACCACAACTATAAACATAAAAATTTACTTTTTTCAAAAATAAATGATTCACCCCAAAATATATGCAATAGAAAAAACATAAAGTTAGAATATAAAAAAATATTCAAACGTTTAAAACAATATAATATTTGACTTTACAATATTATGATAAAAAATCCTCATAATAATTTTACAATTAAGGGCACCAGAAATAACATATCGTTTTCTTTTAGAGTTTATAGATTCTCGACCACACAATGTGGTTGCTTGGTCTGATAGGCTCTGCCTAATGTCATGGGCTATGCACACATGGCTTTGATACTCGTTTTTTATTATTTATATATTTAACTATTATTATTATTTAGTTACGTTTTATACTAGTTATAATTCTTGTTTTATGTTGATTTTATTTGTTGGATAGTAATTTGGATGTGTGAAAATAAGTTTGACCTTATTTCTTGTTGATTTTTAGATACTATGTAAATTTGAAATATGCTAAAAGAAGGGTATAATTTAGCTAGACTATATAAGTTGTATTTTCCATCTTTATTGGTCTATTATTCAAATGTTCCCATGTTATATGTAATGTATTCATAGTTTGACTTTGTTAATTTTAGTTCCATCTATATATATATATGAGTTCTTACACTAAGATAATCGATTTATTATCCCAAAATTATAAGATATAGATCACATTTTATTCAAGGATTCCCAGATTTATATTCTGATATTTAGTTTGGTCGGATTTGATCGGTTCACCCACATCAGATATTAAAAATATCATTTGAATATAATTTTTTTAATAATGTGATAAAAATTTTGCTACATTTATTTTAATTGAAGTATCACAATTAAAGTTACAAACCTAATATTAGATTTAGTGTTTTTGTACTCGATATTCTTTTTGAAAAAAATCGCATAATTATCAAAAAATAATCATAATTGTTATATATATTTTAATATTTAAGGCGCATCACTTAGAAATTTCACACTCAAAATCATTAAGAGATTTTTTTTATAGTATATAATAGATCAATAATCAATCACGGTAACTTATGGCAATTAATACAGCAAATAACTTTAAGAGTCCCACAACTAACGAATTCATATTATTTTACAAATTTAATCTTAAAATTAAAAAAAATTACAATGGATTATGACTATGAGTAATAAGATATTTAAACTTAATATCATAAATGAATTTTAATGTTAATTGTTACGGACTTTTGGTTCTATTAGATATGATTATGATGGTTACAAATTTGTTAATCTTTTAAGTAACTTTTTCAACTCTTCATTTTTCATTAATAGAGTTATTAAGTTGTAACATATTAAGTTTTTTAAATGTTACCATTCTGGAAGACTTGGTCGTAATATGTAACTTTATAGATTAAATAGTGGTATAAGACCTAAATAGATGGAGACTTACAAAATTTATAGGTTTCTTTATGAGTGATACTTTTGTAAATATTAAAAATTATGAAAATATCACTTCACGAAGTAGTTTTGGTTTTTTTTTGCAATTCCCTTTTATTTATTTATTTGAGGCTCCCAAAATACCAACAGAAATTATCCGAATACATTAAAAATCGAATGAACTTAAAAGCGTCCGGAAAAAAACAGACACTACAACTACTACAACGGAAAAATAATAAGACTACAAATGCCCATTAAAGAATCTCACTAAAGAGATAAAACTGAAAGTAATATATGATACTGCTTTTACCAAACACAAAAGAGCATTCTAGATGGTGGAATGCATCACAACCTATCTTAGAGTGAGAGACCCATAAAAATTTTGATAGTAAAACAAAGAAATTCTTAATGAACCGATAAATCAAAGCTTTAAGGGACACAAAAAAAACCATGTTC
This sequence comes from Limnanthes douglasii subsp. nivea, assembly GCA_036936605.1. NCBI lineage: Eukaryota > Viridiplantae > Streptophyta > Magnoliopsida > Brassicales > Limnanthaceae > Limnanthes > Limnanthes douglasii. The sequence continues at coordinate 2,363,142 of JAUPFV010000005.1, read as the reverse complement.
CATAAACTAAAGTTCAAAAGCATCAAAGAAAAATAGGAAAACTTCAGCCAACCACTTCTTTGGCTGTAGAGCCTAAAAAAACTCACCATAACAAATAAAATATGTTTAAAATATTAAGTAAAGCGATAAAATACTTACAAATCAATTGTTTGAAGTCTCATAACTTAAGAAATAACTGTTTTGAGTGTAGGCCGACCACAATAGACAACTACTTCATATAAATCATAATGGTGAGAAATAGTTATATGATATTGTTTATGCATTTACAATCAAGATACTCATACATAATTTAAAATTTTGTATTAAATCATTCATTTAGTTTACTATAAATCAGTCACATACGGCCCCAACACAAGGTTTGATTATTTTCAAATATGACTTATACCTAATATTTTCTAACTTAAAGTACTCACTCCAAAAGTAATATATAGCGCATTTGTGTGAGCCGTCTTCGCTAATGATTATGAGGATTGAAATACAAATGGAAAATTACAACTTTAAACATGATACAAATTTAACCCCTATATGATATTCACGCGATAATTAAGATTCAGCGACGTCTGTTTATATTCTAACTATACCCAATATATTCTATTTTTTTTAGATTTAATAGAATTGATTGTATGTTTATTTAGTAAGAGTTCTATGATATATATCAAGCTATATTAAGGGATAGCCCTTTCTTTTACTCTAAAAGTCAATCGGGGTATATAAGCACTACATTTACGAGGTTAATGTCCAACAATATACAATGATGATACTCCAAAGGATATTCTTTAAACATATTATGAAATATTTTATAAAGAGAATATTTTCAATTTTATGACATATCTTTTAAAGAGATCATTGGCCATTATATGCATATATTTCAATAAAGATGAAGTTCATCGATAATTTCAATTCTTTTGTCATATATGTTCTTTGTGGTTTCCATTAAAGAGAGGAATGCTATAATCCAGTTTTGATTTGTATATATTTAAAAATGTCTAATAGTTCTTTATTAAACAAATCCATTAGGAATAAATTATTAATTTTGGTACACTACAACCTAAACACGACAAAAGCAATGTTTACGAAATTAGTACATTTGGCGTTATATTTAAACAATAAATATTTGATCATTCATTATCTATTGTCTTTTATTATTCTTTAGAAATCAACTTTCAAATTCTTACTCAAGGTTAAATAGTTGTAGTTGTTCATGAAAGAACACATCTACATCATAAAAAAAAACTATACAAACTTAATCAGATATAGTATCTTATACAATAATCTTGTTTCACCTTCCATAAAGTCATAAAGAGTTCCACAAGATCATTAAGATTCTTTATAATCAACATAAGAATCCAGTTTTAGCTTTTGTAATGTTAAAAAGAGTTTGTTCAAGAACATTAAGATATTTTATGATGCAACAAAAGAATCTAATTTCAGGTTTTGTAACACTATAAAAAGTTCCATATAAACAATAATATCCTTTATGATGAAAATAAAGATCTAAATTAATTTTTTAACACTATAAAGAATTATATAAGAGCATTAAAATATTATAATGTAAATGGAGAATTTAGTTCAAGTTTTTATGACATCACATTGTGAATTATAATTTTTAATTATGTACTATGGTAACAATAATAAAGAATTGATGTAAAATAATTGAGTTAAGATATTCGTAAGGTATTGCATTAAATATTGTTCATTCAATGTGAAAAGATTGACCTGTTAGGAGAATCTCTGTATAAGTTTCTTAAATGGTTCTTTCAAGATAATCATCACACATTTTGCACACTTTATGATTAAGCTTCATTTAACGAACATGAAAATCAAGTATTTCTAAAATGGTAACATTAATGAAACTTGATATATATTTTTTTTAAAACTCAATAAATCTAATAATTAAGATTGATAAGTTGCAAAAATTAATCACCCATTAGAAGATTAACAAGTTTGTAACAATTTTATTCATATATAATATATTCAAGAGTTTGTAGCTATTAAGAAATTCATTGATGATATTTCAGTATAAGTGCCTCATTAATTATATTGTAATTTATCAAGTTGTCGTCTATTTTGGTCTCGAGAATAACTTACTAGAGTATTGTAAACTTCATAAATTTAGTGGGACTAAATTAAGATTTAGAGCTACTTGTCCTTTCAATAATCATAAGTTAGAGTTACCAAATGTATGCTATCAAGAAATTTCAATTTAGAAAAATTAATTGTGAAAGGTGAGGTTTATTATGTGTTAAGGTACCAAGAATCATCATGATCACTCTGGATAATTTTGTAGATTCATATGAACACAACATTCATGTAGGCATTCCTAGTCTAGAGGATATTCAAATCAGTAGGAGTGTTGTTTTAATTTTCAGTCTTTTATATTTTATTATTACTATATGCATACATTTAAGTTATTAATAATAAAATAATCTAAGGAGATTATCACATCGTTTCCATGGTTCTGATCCGGAGTAGGAGTGTTGACTTTAAAGCTCTCTAGATTGTTTTCTTGTCTAAGCTATGGTATGGAGGTCGACTAATTCGCCCCTTTCATTCTAGCTGGTCTCTCACAGAGGGAACATAAAATTAAAAATTTTCTTAGCACCACTTTATTTTTGGTTTAGTGCCAATGTGTTTAATTGAATGACTTAATTTTTAAGCCTAAAATGTTGTATGCCCTTCTATTATTGGGCCTTCACTTATTAATGAAATTCTCTTAGAAAAAAAACAATCTCAATTTAGTAAGGTATGAAAAATTAAAAGTTGATGCGTGTTGATTATAAGGTCGTGTCATACTTTTATGTTACATTCCACCAGATGTCATGGTTCCTTAATATGGTAGTCAACCATAAAATTATTATAGAACCATTGTGCATACAATAAGGCGTTGTGGAACCTATTGGGTTTATTATT